>OX457027.1:13199930-13779617 GCA_949752745.1 Protula sp. h YS-2021 | reverse complement strand
AATTTAAATTACGTTTGTCTCATTCAGCGAATCCTTAATTTAACCGACAGAGTCCCAAATATAACAGAGGTCAAAGTAAAACCCCCTCTGCAAAAGGAAGCCCCCAGGTAATGCGGCCCTGGTGAAAATCTTTATATAGTTGTGGGTGGAATGTGAACCTTTTACATACATTATGTGACACCCCGTTCTTTCCCAGCCAGTGAATCACTTTTGCTTGGTCGGGGTACCCTCATTTGAAAAAAAAAACTAACAACGTTTATGTAGTTAAAAAATCTTGTACATATGTTTATGTATTAATTAAAATCTTAAAAATGATCAAAATATGAAAACAAAATCATGATACATATAAAATATGAATGTTGCAATGTTATGACGGCAGAGGATCATATCTTGTGTTTGTTTTTATTATAGTCGGTCATTCTTTGAAGACAAAGAAAGAGATTAACGTCAAAAATGTCTGTTAAAATACTTATATGGTGACATAGGACAGGTCATTGACCAATGAAACGATTTCTTCAAGGATATTAAACAAGTTGATTGTTTCTGACTTACCCATTGTCGTTGAGCTCATAATGGTAGAAAGGGACTTGAATATCACAGGCATTTGACTCTCCTTGTTGTAAGCATTAAATCTGCAAAATAAACGTACGATTGTGCTCATCATTGGTCGGATAAAGGAGAAAAAAAGACGAAGTTATAGTCCATTATGTTCTTAAGGCCAGACAGAAGTCTTTCTCTATTGTTTTATAGTCAATGAAACCATTAAGGAGAGAACTGGTTAGCCTTCATGAATAACACAAAGAATAAACACAGAGGGCAAGAAGGAATACTCCGAACAAGAGGTCTAATTAGATTAAGCTTCCTTTTCGGGATCATTCCCCTCCCCCCTCTCCCCCCCCCCCCCCCCCCCGTCATTAAATAATGCCGCTTCGATATAAAGATATCAAGAGCTATGCTTGATGTAATAATATTTTACATTATTGTATGAAATCTTATCCAAAAAAGCGATTTTAGCTTCAAAGGAATGTTCTTACTTGGGGGGCTCATGTTCATTTATGGGCCTTTGATATTGCCGTATTCGTCAAGTATATTTTCTAAAAGGATTTTATGAGTGATAGCAACTCTTGACCGTGTGTTTCAAGTGACAGCATTTTCCCGATAAGACTGGCCGAGATGCTATTTCAAGGCTTGTGTCCTTCAAGCGACAGGGTCGCATCACCTTCTTTAATAATAAACAAACCACTTTCGTAGAATAAAACGGCTTGGAATTTAAACATTAACAAAATATATAATGATGAGAATACAAAGGAGCATAGCGTACAGAGAAATATGAGTATATTTTGTCCCTGACAGTAAAATCAAAGAAAACAACCTCGGATTAAAAGAGAAACATAAAAAATCCTCGTGTGTTTCATGACCTGTGGTGATTTGAATATAAAGACCTCACGGTAATGGATTTTTACAAAGGAAAACGCGACGATTTCTTTGAAGATTATTTCTACTTGAAGAGCATAAAATGCCCGTACATCAGCACGTACAAATGAATTGTAGTATTTGAACCTGCAAGGCAAAGCAACACGCTATATATAAAAAAAAAACGTGCTTTTTTTACTTGGGTGATCGCTAATGAGGCCTTGTTGGTGCATAACAGATGAATCTAAACAGAGCTATTGAAGTTAGATACTCGTACTTTCCGGAATAAAATACTCGAGGATGTTCCTCTTTTCAAAACATACATCAGTGTGTAGAATCATTAGAATTCACAACTGCAGTAAATTTTGTTTGAGCGCTCCTCACATAAAAGGTAATGATTGCAAATGAAATGGCATCGCTTACAACATCTGGTTTGTGCAGTCACAATTTCGTGGACCGGCGGGGTTTACAACTTTATCCGGCGGCTATCAAATTTTATAATATCGTGTTATTGAAACCTTTATTGAAATGTAAGTTGTGGTTTCAAACCTATGCCTATTCTGCATTGTGTGAATATTAATGAACTTTTGTTGTGTTGGAATTTACATAAAAGCTGCAACATTCCAGTTGGGGAATGACTCAGTCTGTAAGTCAACAAGGCCAATCGAAATTCAATCCCATTTTATAAGTGTCCGCGTCTGTTACAACAAGACTGTGTGTACACACACCGTATGACAAGATACGATTGACAGTTACACTGCAATAAAAACATGTGGATTTGACAGAACAACATATATCACAGTTTAAAATACTAATAATGGGGATTTATTCTGCAAACCTGGATATCTTTATCAGTGCGAAATATGAGTCTCTCGTGAAATACAAAAACTGGCGAATAAACTTAAAGTCAGGTGGATATATCCAGAACGCTCGGGCTTTTTTTCGGAAGAAATTAAATATTACCTGTAGTTTATTAAAATTTTGTATTCTGTGAAAATTCCAGACAAATGATTGTATATTGTGACTTTGTTTAAGCTGCAAACACTCGGATAAATCGGTGTATTTAAAGAGGACAGCTGTTTAAAGTAATAAGATCGCACTCCTTTGGCGATTGGTTACAAGACAGTAGCGTTAGTTCGGCCATCGGGTGCGACTTTTTTGTGCTCGTACAGAGAGTTAGTGTGGGGGGAAAGAAGCCGTTTCAACATTTCTGGAGAGAAGTACCGCAAAAACCTTCTTGACTAACATGACGATTGATACCGTGGACGTACGAGAGAGCAAGGCCAAGGTCACTGCCGCTATGAATTCAGGGTAGGTCAAACATCACATATTTTCAAAATGACTCACATCTATTGTGACTGTCAAAAAAAAAAAAAAAAAAAAAAAAAAAACGTCATGTGTCTCTGTGTTAGGCACTTGGCATATTTCGAATAGAATAAATGTCGTTAATATATTTTTTTCAACAAGAAAACGCGTTTATATTTTGTGGACCGTGTGAGCTTTTGTTTCTTGAAGCACTTTTAATGAACCATCCATTAAAACACAGTCATTAATAGTCTTAATTTTGGACGAGACATATGCGCGTTTTATAGACAAGCATTTATCAAAGAAGAAACAAAGGTTGCGAACATAAAACCTTTTTTCAGGTTTTAAGAATGAGACAAATGAGCTGCTTTTCGATGTGTTTAAGTACTATAATAGCAGGCCTCAGCTTGCGAAAATGCAGAGGCAGTGGAACCCCCCCCCCCCCCCCCCACCAACAAAAAAATAGAACTGACACTGGGATTTAATTGAAGCCTGATTTCCGGTATGATCGTTTTTGTGTGTGCGTGTGTGCGGGGAGTGGGGGGGGGGGTGGAATCCCATAGAACGTGAACTGGGTTGTAGCTTCTGTGAGGTGGTCCCATGTGCGGGGAGGTGCTACTGGTACCGGGGGAGGGGTCTCACTTGTGGCTTCTGTGAGATGGTACAATATGCGGGGTTGTCCTGCCGTGGGGGGGGGGGGGTCTGCCTTTGGCTTCTGTGAATGCTGCAGTAGAATGGAAAACAAATTGTATCTGTAATACGTAAGTATATGTACCGAGGAATAATAATAATAATAATAATAATAATAATAATAATAATAATATCAGAGTTTATATCATACAATTCATGGGCCATATTCCATGTAGAGAAGACTTCCATAAGACTTTCTCACTCCCGAGCACATGCGCACCACGCGAAAATAGAACATTGCATTGAGAAAAAAAAATACCATTTGCGAAATTGTTTTTAAGAAACTCCTTTGCTTTTCTTTACCACGATTTATAGTCGTTTTTTTCTCGCGAAGTAGATGAAATATATTGCTTATAATAATAATTCTTAATAACGAACAATGCTTCTGCAATAAAGCTAAAAGCCATAATTAAAGAAAGCGATTAGGCATTCCACTCACCCTTATTACTTCTCGCTTCAGGTGTGTGTAACAAGACGTAACGTTGACAAAAGACCCTCTATAGTCATAGGCACCAAAGGTCGTATGTACGTTGCTTGACAAATGTAACACACTTTGAATTTATTAATAGAAAAGTTGTGACCTTCGTATAATGATGTTGCGAGGTTGAAATAAATATTTGGAATCTGACGTGCGTTTTTTCGCGATGCGTTGATTGCAGTTAAGGAAAGTATTAGCTCAGTGCACGCAGCACGCATTCTGAACTGCTCGCCTATTTATTGAGCATAAATTAAAAGCTTTTTAAATGAATAATGTCTCGCCAACTAAAGTAATTTTTCTAGAAGCTTCAGTTCATTGCAAGCTCCTGTTTCTTATGTAAAGCATTAGCGACGCATTCCATATGCGGCTGGCGCAGAAACGAACGCTGAATATTGTGGCCGTTAATGAGAGTTAATGCATTTCCTGTGCATTTATATGTGTAAAATGCAACAGCCATAAAAAAACGGTGTCAGTTTCCTGGGTGGAGGGGGAGGGGAGAGGGCGGATGTTCACGTATGAACTGATTACCGCGCGTGTTCACGACTTTTTAAAACGACCCGCTAAACGTGGAGTGTTCATTTTGAAATATCCAAACGCGGAGTGCGGTTCTGAAAGAACCCTCATTTTTGTGGTAAACGCGGAGTATTGAATTGAATGAAAATGCCCCCCCCCCCCCCGCCACTCGCTTTTATTGAAACGAGCACTCTGCGCTGCTTCAACCAACCCCCCTCCCCCCCCACCACCCTCGTTTTTTTTTTCTAATCACTAAAGTCACAGCTCCGCCCATAACCAATGACAGACTTTCCGCCAGTATATTGCTTTTAAGAAGTTGATATATGGGTATGTGTGCGCGCGTGTGTGTGTGTGTGTTTGTGTACACCGCCCACCAAAACGAGGCTTGTGATAGCGTCTGGATAAGCGTCAACCTTTGTTTTGTTTAGTCCTCTCTGTAATTGCGTATATCTATGCAACTGGGCCAGCATGACGTATTCGATAGATGAGCTAATCAATCACTTGTGGTTATCTCTTGGTCGATTTTTAACCAGCGTTATTCTCTAATTACCTGGTTTATCTGGCGCATATTTTCATCAAGTCACGTCAACACGAAATCATGCCGAGCGTCTGGGTGACAAAACATCTTTCATGAATATCTCCCAAGGGGCGTGTAAAAAGTAAACCCCTATTAATTCTGGTAGTTTTTGTTCATTGCGGGTATGTACATCATGAGAGAATTAAGAGATTTCTCCTCCCCCCCCCATCCCCTGAGATGCCGCAGCTCCAGATCGCCAGGATACGCCCTGAGCTTGTATTTACGTGTGGAAACACCCCCCCCCCCCCCGTGATGCCCCAGCTCCAGATCTGAGCTTTTATTTACGTGCGGAAACACCTGACCCCCCCCCCCCCCCGTGATGCGCCCTGAGCTTGTATTAACGTGCGGAAACACCTCCCTCCCCCTTCCCCCCTCCCCCCCCCCCTGTGATCCTGCAGCTCCAGGCAAGTGGATTCTCGACCTCGCATGGCACGGCAACGTTCGAGTGTCCATCAAATAACTGTCAATGACCATTACAGATAATAAATTTCATACAGTGCCCACAGCCTCGCCTTTTAAGGTGTGCGTGTTGGTCTCTTTTTCGGCATGTTAGCTGAGCGCCAAAGAGCTGACTCTTTTCTTGGCTATTTGATATGGACGACACTTGACACTGATCATAAAGATGTTGTAAACAAGGGGTAACATGTGTTATGTCTCCTTCATCTGTGAATCCTCAACGCAAAATTTCCGCTCATGTTCTCAGCCAAATATGTGCAAGTCAGCTGCCATGTATTAGTCACTATGTGGTATTTTTATTAGTCCCCCGCCGCCGCGTAGAGCGGAGCGGGGGGCTATAGCTTTCGGGTCTGTCCGTCCGTCCGTCCGTCTGTTTGGCTGGCGACACTTGGAAGCACAAATTTGTGCACGCGATATCTAAGCCGCTATTCAACCCTGGCTTTTGACTGTTGCTACAGTGAAAATATATATATTGAAGTTGTGCGAGGTCGCATTATTTTTCGATTGGACCAAAACATTACGAAATGGCGACTTGTTGAAAATAGGCAATTTTTAGTATTTCTGTTGCCTACAGAGCAACCTTGTGCACGCGAAATCTCAGCCGCTATTCAGCCCTGGCTTTTGAAAATATATATATTGTGCGACGCTTTTTGGTTTAATTCCTTTTTCCTCTCCAACGAGATAGTTCGTGGCGGGGGACATTCATCAATTTCACTGCGGCTGTATGCGTCTGTACATTTAATGGGCTGGCCTGGTTACTCATAAGTATGTGTATCGGGCTGTTGACTCATAAGTGTGTGTATCGGGCTGTTGACTCATTAGCGTGTGTATTGAGCTGTGACTAATTAGTGTGTGTATTGAGCTGTTGACTCATTAGTGTGTGTATTGAGCTGTTGGCTCATAAGTGTGTGTATCGAGCTGGTGACTCACAAGTATGTGTATCAGGCTGTTGACTCATAAGTGTGTGTGCATTGGGCTGTTGACTCGTAAGTGTGTGTATTGGGCTGTTGACTCATTAGTGTATTTGACTGTTGAGCCATTGGTGAGCGTTGAGTTGTCTAAGCGGACTATTGAGCTATTACTGCGTATATGATTGTGGAGTCGTTAGTGCATGTTTTCGCCGTCGAGTACACACCTTTTTATCATTTAATTGTGGACTGTGAGAGCCAGAAAATACAAGTATATTAAATCCAAAACTGCTGTAAGATAAAAAGAACTCATTGTTGTACAGGACTACAAAATTACTACCATTTCCACAGTATTTCTGGAACTTTGACTACTTTAATTTTTATATGTATCGTGCATTAACACAAATATATAGGCACTGCAACACATTGCTCTTTGCTGATATTTGACTAGGAACCCTTCACATCGAACTAAGCAAGGCTTAAATATTAGGAAATCTGTGCCCATACAAAAGACTTGTTTATGTTATCGATAATCATTTATAACTTCTGTGCCCATACGCCTGACCACAGAAAGCACCAACTCTGTTTGATCTTGTATGTTTAATGTATTTTTCTGTGTTCTTTACTGAATAAATATATTTTCAAATTAAAGTAAGTTTTGCACATGTCATTGACAATGTTGTGATAGATTTCAATATATTAAACCGCCTCAAGCTAATTTTTCTGCCCTTGTACCACCACAGTAGTAGTATAAATTGTTTTTACTAACCGGAAATCACCAAATGTGAAAAGCCAACTGCAAAATGTAACCATTAAGTTTTGCTGGCTAAAGCTTGCGACCGATATATTTCAAGAACCAACACTGTGTTGTATTAATCAGAGAAGTTGTATCTTACCACACTGCCGTGGGATCTACATGTACATCTGCTTATCTAACGCTTGTGATTCATGTAGAACATTTCATTTAACATCAAAATTTGGCATACCTGAATTCAAAATTATGAAAGAAAGTAAAATATCTTGTACCAATTCAATTTTTAGTGTTCGTTAAATGGTTTCTGTGGATTGTGGCAAGGAATGTACTTAACTTCACATGTGTACATTCTTTTTTGCCAAGATCCAGTTTAAAGCCTCAAGTGAAAAACATTTATGGCTGATATACGCTTTGAAAAATTTAAAAATAGTTGGCATTTTCAACGCCAGTGTAAGTGCTGCTTGTCCTTGGTAAATAGAAGTCATACACATGCATATTCTCTTGATGATGCATTATATCCTGCGAATTTCAACTCAACTATAATCACATTTGTCCTCTTCAAAGCGTAAATTATACTTCTAGCCCACATCTGACAAGTTCCCACCGAACTAAAAGCACTGCACTACAATTTAAGAATATTTATTGCACGTTTTTTATTAAGGAATAAATAAGTCTTATTTAAAAGAGAACTTGTGCTCTTTTACATTTTCTCTTTCATTTAAATACTTTGAAAAATCTACTTGAAGGTTATTTTTAGCGATGACACCACTTCAGTGACTACTTGATACTATGAATATATGCATTCATAAAAACAAAAACACTGTCAAACCATTCTTGGCGTGTATCATTCACCCTATATTTGTATGCTTTACACGATATTTCAGAAACATTAAAAGCTTTATAGAATTTTATCGAAGCGATAATGCCAGAAATCGGGTGAAAATGAAGTTTGTATTTGGTACACATTGCTCTTCAATTTGGCGCAAGAATTTTGGAGATTTAAGTTTGGATATAATCACACACTATGGAAATCTGCGATAGTAACTTCTTGACCTCTTGTACGAGATCTGTATAGCGTGTCTGGCCCACAGCCCTTTATGTCATTCACGGAAATACTGTTTGGACTAATCTCTAATTCATTAAGCACATCTAATATATGTCTGTGTCAAACATACGCTAAACTAGACCTCTTGCTGATCAGGAGACGACGTGTCTCCCGAATCATTCTGCTGCATTAATAAAATAAAAAAAGGACAAAATACATTATTTGTGATTTAATCCTTTGCTGACTGTTACCTTAACCCTGCTGTATTATTAATTTCGTATATGTTGAAAAAGTGTATGGTTCTGTTGATTTAGTTCATCAAATTAAAATATTCTTTTGGTTGATCATCAATGAATACTACACGACTTAGATAAGGAAGACCAATAGCTTTTGAAACTAGGAAATCAGGCCAAAGCCGAACATTTTTGATATGGAAGGTTTCCTTTTCGCTGTTAGTATTAAAAAGTATCCTTTGATCTGCTACATAATATGTAGATATTTGCTAAATTATATATTTTATAAGCCTTAATAAAGTTTTTAAAAGAAATAAATAAAAAAACAGATTGTAAGCACTAAAAAGTGTTAATATGCATTGTGATTCGCCTTTTCAACATTTCAACTACTTATTTGCCAACAAGTTTTGGCCTGAAGTTTCAATAACCCAAAGTATTTACAGAATAAAATATGTTATCATAGTCATTTCTTCAGCGATATTAATTTACAGTAACATTTACTAGTTATTTACATTAACACTATAAAATCTTAATATTTGTGGGAAATGCTTTGTAACATGTTTTTGTTATTTACAAGTGTGTATAACACACTTCGTCTTAATTACGGAAAGCAGATTAATGCTTACAGTGATACTAGTTAGCAGTTGGTTTTGGTTGTGACAAATAAAAGATGGAACCGAAGAAAATTTAGAAATACCAGTAATGGAAATAATTAAGGTCAAAACTTTAACTATTGAACCGAAAAGAAGAGGTTATTAGGAACAGCATGTTTTCCCTTTTCATAGGGAAAGGTAATGTCTTTTTGTCACACCTGGAAATGGCCTACTAATTACAGCTATCTGGCAGCTCCCAATTAGTCGCTGCCAGACGATGGTGTTTTCTATCTCTTCAGGTCCTGAATTAATACCGTCCTCAGAAGCAACAGGGATGACACACGGCCTTGTCGTCACTAATTCATTCCATTCGGTGTGTGTTTAATGTTTTTGTACAGTTTTATGTCTGATGAAATGAAGTAACGACGGTGGGGGGAAAAGGAGTTCCTCTGATTAGATCTGGAAGGATTGCTGAGGCTGTGTTGAATGTCCCCTTATCATGCAATACATCCTTTGAGCATTGTCGTTCTGAGCTAATCAAAGCAAATACAAGAGAATATTTTCAGGACGAAAAAAGTTTTTGTCAGCGTTGCTCATCTTTGAATAACTATACAAGGTTTTGGTTTGTCTAGTTTCAGGCTTAGGAAAGCTTCTATTTTTTCTGGTATAAAGTCTGGTTTAACTTAAATCACGTCAGTTCTGTTCTTGAAGTTGTTTTCGTTGTACCATTAGTTTACTTGAAAAGGTTACATATCAGCTGCGGTTTCGGGGGTGAACTCCCCACTCCCCCTCCCCCCAAATTCGAAAATATTTAGACTTTGTGTTTTCACAAAAAAGTGTTACTTGTAAAACCGCTACTTTGGGTGATTTGTTAGGTTGACCTCCCCTTCCCCACCCTGTTGACCAGAACATATATCCGCCACTGCATATGCAGGGTTTCTATGCGCAAATTCATGCAATTGATATCAAAAAGAGAGATGTTAATCTATGCCAGAAAAGGAAACACCTTCTGCAATGAAATTCCCCAGTTACTTTCTCATAACAGTAAAATCGTTTGTACTTTGTCTCTTTTTATAGCACGCTTGAAACGACGAGCCAAAGAAAAAAATTGCCAAAGTGTCAATGGTAATTGAGTCGAATTACAACAAATATCATCCTTTTTATATTTCATTATTTATTAATAAAAACAGTTCCTTTTCTTAAGTCTTTGGTCTTTTTTTAGATGATGCAAAATCAAATTGCATTGACGTCATAGTTTTATTATTTGTTTTAAAAAATCGTTCTACAAACAGCATGATACAGCTGTCGGATGTTATGATTTCATGTTCAGTATATGTTTTCAAAGGATGACCGAAAAACTCAATGGACGATAATTTTTAATTCCGTCATAGGTGACCTGATCCCACTGCATTTGACCAGCTGAGGCAAATAGTCCTCTGCTTTCCACCCCTGGCTGGAAGCGAACCCGGGGCCTTGGGATCACTGGACCAACGCTCTAACCAACTGAGCTAACCGTCATCCCCTCAGTATATGACACTTGCGAAATGGCCTATGACAAATCGCATGGCAGCGACTTTATGCAATGAAGCCACAATATTGTCAGAAAACCCTTTACCGAAATTACAGATAGAATAAGTGTTAATAAGTTGATTATCTTGTCTGAAAAAGTCTGTTCTTTCATTTGTTTCTTTCCCTGTGTTTGCCTTAAGAGCAACGCGACACTCATTAAGTTGAGTAAAGCTCGAGGCGGTAGGGGTGAGGAACTCTTTCTTACCATCAGCCATTTAATTAGAACAATCAAAGCTGGTTAAGAGTCTGAACAGTTGACGCCCTAGGTTTTCTCACTATCATTAGCACCCTTTACTAACATTTTCCATGCCTTTGAATACTGACCATAATATGAGATAATTGGGCGGGCATGAAATTACTTTCCTGTTTCCAAATTGGACCACTCAAGTGATATAGGCTGACGGCGGTTGGCATCACATGTTGATAGCTGCATAAGGTATGATATGTAAAACGGAATTATCGGTGTAAGACTGTAATGCTATTAACACTGACACCAGCAAAATAGCTTCTTTAAGCAACTATGGAATCAAATGACAGTGGCTATTTCATATATCTCAAATAAGGATGAAAATCTCTTAATTCGGCCCTGGAGATTGTGACAATTGTTCATCTAGTTATGCGGGATTGAAATTCCAACCGAAAAAATTGCTTAACATAACCTGGCACGTCGGCTTTTATCTACTTAACCAGGATTTGTCACTATCACTTCACGGTGTATCTTATTATATGGCCAGCGCATTTCCTTTCTCGTCTATTCACGGCCATTTCGCAATCTATTTTCTACAAAATCAGCGGATTGTCTGTATGACTGATAAACTAACCTATCCCCCCTTTCTTTACCGTTCATCATGAAGCGATACATGCTTAAAATCATACTCAAATCCAACAGATATTCATTTCGCAACTATTAGGAGTGGTCTTCAATCTTTAAATGGCCTCGATATATTTCACAGTCAGTCGGTACTGATGCCTAATTTTTGTGGGTACACGGACAGGCCGGGTATAGACTTGGCGGTTTGTTATCGTGTTTTTGTCACTTCGTATATTTTCACTGAGCATATTGTCACTTACATATATTATTCCCTGTCTTCTTTTCTCGTGGTTCAACATGTTCCTATGCACGATCGAATTGTTTTCCTTATCAGATTTCAAACATATCAGAATCTTGGCGGGGTTGGGGAGGAAGGGATAACTAAACTTTTAACGCGTTCCTTTGAGTTGATTTATTTCTAAAGTTAGTTTGCTATATGGTTTTAAAAAGCGTTGAAATCATCGGTTATTGTGATGCAATAATGTATAAAAACAAAAACTGCCTAAGACCTGTCTTTTGTCTCAGATCGTTATTTAAAATAACGAGCACACAACCAGACTACTGTAGACAAAATGGCGCCACAACCAGACTACTGTAGACAAAATGGTACCACAACTAGACTACTCTAGCAAAAATAGCACCACAACCAGACTACTGTAGACAAAAAATCACCACAACCAGACTACTGTAGACAAAGTGGCACCACAACCAGACTACTGTAGACAAAATGGCACCACAACTAGACTACACTGGACAAAATAGCACCACAACCAGACTACTCTAGACAACAGCTGTAATATTTAAGAGACAATTAATCAACAGGATACTTATATTTTGTTTCCAAATCTATTTTATATTTTATTTACAAATAAAGGGAAATACAATAATTACTAAGACGGTTCAGTTTCATTTCCGGGTTTGACGGGAAATA
Organism: Protula sp. h YS-2021; assembly: GCA_949752745.1. Taxonomy (NCBI): domain Eukaryota; kingdom Metazoa; phylum Annelida; class Polychaeta; order Sabellida; family Serpulidae; genus Protula; species Protula sp. h YS-2021. Next base: position 13,767,341 of record OX457027.1, on the reverse strand, counting down.
ACAGGACTCCAGCTCTTGGGGATGAATAGAACCAAATGGAGAAAATACCAAAATCACATTAAGATATGCAAAAAAGATTGAAAAACCATTTTAATAATGTGAAAAACAATTTTTCCTTAAAATTAATAAAGTGTTGACGCCTTATAGAGATGAATTTCTTCAAGTTTTGTGCCCACTGGGATCCTGGAGACCTGCTCAATTGAGCATGAGCATTCCAAACCGTGAACTGGATTATTGTATATCATTTAATTTTAAAGCTTAAAACTTATTTTTTCACCAAGGCATTCAATTGTTGATTTATTTCCGTATTATTGATTTTATTCCTTTTTTAAGAATGTTTAATTCTAGTCACACTTTAGCAATGTTTTGAATCAATTTTGACTAGTATGTGATCATTATTATATATTGTAAATCCCTTCTAACTAATATTGTGGAACGGGCTATATAAATGTTTCTATAATAATAATAATAATAATAATAATAAAGTAAGCTGTGCTGGATTGAGTCCAGTGTACTCTTTCCAGAACCAGCCTCGGTGGCGTAGTGGTTAGAGTGTCCGCCTCGAGACTGGAAGATCGTGGGTTCAAACCCCGGTCGAGTCATACCTAAGACTTTAAAATTGGGACTCATCCTTGCTACCCTGTGAGGCACTCACCATGTAAGGGTTAGAAGGATGGCTGGAATGCCCCATTTCAGTATAATGTGGCAGGGGGATCCCGACATGACCATAGCTGTTGAAAGGGATCTAAAGAACAACACAACACAATACTCTTTCCAGATTCTTGTCTTAGAATAATATATACCCATGAAAGGACCCCCGGGTCATGCGCGCTGATATGACTTCAAACAGAGCTGATTTTCAGCCGTGTGTGTGCAAAGAAAAAGAAAATATCCTGATTACTTTATTGGAATGTTCTATAAAAACCTTTACCATGTTTGAAATAAGGACACTGAGAAATAGAAAGAGCTTCTTGATCAAAAAGCCTTTCCAACAAGTTGAACATTTGTTCTTAAACATGATTTTGAGTGACATTAACACAAAAGAACTTCTTACAAAATTTGTCCACCATTTGGTCACTAGAAAATTGAAGTATTGTCCGCTTTTGGCTTGGTTTTGAACTTAAGGTAATGAACCAGAATTTAGAACCATACTAAACGTAAGTGTTTGGTGAAATGTTTCTTCGGGGCATTTTCAAAAACTTAAAATTCAGTTAAGTTACCTTAGTCATGAAGGGGTTTGTCATCTGAATTACCTTGAGACACCATCAGATTTGACAGCCTCCCAGTTTATTGCCACGCTTTGCCAATAAGAAGGTATGAGGGCCGATATTTTTTTCTTTTGAAACTGAATAAACTTTTTTAACAATTTTGTTCTATGTAGCAATGTGAAAATGAAGAGATGGATATTTTTTATTTCGTAGAAAAATCGTGCTGTTGAATAGTTCCTGCAGTTTTAAGAAGGTCAGATATAAAGAGCTGAAAATGTAGCAATTGAAAAAAAATGCAGAAACTGAGAAATGTACAAACTGAAAAATCCGTTACTTTATCCCATTGTGGTTTTAGAACTCTTTGAATAAAGGGAAATAACTAATAATTCCTTATTGACAAGTATTTTTTATTCTGTTGAGACATATGGCATGATTTGCACTTGATATTCAGACCTAAAACGCGACGGCGATCTAAACAATGTACGGGATGTGAACAAAAGGGTTTGATCAGTATGTCAGCCTATCCTCTTTGTTTGAAATAGGAATGGTAAAATGTGTTTTTTCAATAGCTTTCGGTGAGCACAATTAGCAGTGTAATTAACACCAATTGTTGATATTCGGATTAATATACGTCGCTCATTTGACACAGTTTACGGTCCTGTCATGTTTCACTATAGAGCAAATGTCACTCCATTTTCACTCGTGTTAAGAGCTAAAAGCAAGTATAGGGATATGGCCAGTCTTTCTCTGATTGAGCAGAAGCGATTCATGGCACAAAAATACTTTAAAAAGACACCTCTTCACTGCAGGCTGTTTGCTCATGTCATATCGGTCGTAAAAGAATGATTTTTTAAATGAACACGATCACCAAAGGATCTAACAGTGTCTCTGCATCTTTGAACATTCAGTTGTATGTGGTTCTGAAAAAATGAATCAGCTCAAGAATTAGGATTCGCTGCTTACCTCATTATGCCCATTGCATACGTATGAATTGGCGGCGAAGCGCATTTTCTTCTTCTTCTACTTCTTCTACTTCTTCTTCTTCTTCTTCTTTTAAGCGCCTTAACCGTTAGGTATGGGTTTTCTACTCTCAATGAATATTAGCCGTATTGTCAAAACCGAAGGGCCAATGAGAGCAAAATGTGAATCCACGACCGTTTTGGCCATAAGCATCGCATTGTTATAAAACAGCTGACCGCTCATGAGATCTATCTGTAATGCATAAACACACTGTATGAGTTCTATTTTCACGGAATCCCACTAGTGGGTCTATGGAGAGAAAAAAGGTATTATATACAACAGACCGAACCACTGAAGAGGTTGGCTGTTGAATAACAACGGTAAGCTACACCAAAGGACTCCGGCATACATTTCCCAACTAATAATGATAACAAATGCGCCTCTCTGAAAGCCCACATTTAGACCAAAAGCCCGGAATGTGACCATAAAGCGGTAAATTCCATTAAGCTATCAGGACTGTAAATAAAACAAAGGAGCATTCTGTACTTTGAATTAACCTCACCGCATTAGTAATAGTTTTTAATCCATTATGGATTTTAGTGTTCCTGCAACGTCACCCATCATATTCCTGCTGGTTACCCTGACAGATGGGATGAGTCGTAAAACAGTGTGCGGAAAATAAGACAACGCGGAGACGATCGACGTTCTATTATGCTAACTCATAATAAGAGCCCACCTACGTTTAATGAGTAAGCTAGTCAAGTCATCAGCACTACAGTACAGTCGTAACGTGATTGATTTTTTCCTGAGGACGATTGATTTTTGATCGGCTGCAGCTGTGCTTTACCCTTGCAGATGCCGGGGTGTAAGAAAATCTAGGGGTCATGGGCTATATGCGCGAAGGAAACATGACGTCATTATTGTTTATATGTGGTGCATTGTACAGCAGTATACCGTTCCATTGTGCAAGAGTCATGGGGAATTCCATAGGAAATAACATAGCATAAATATGAGTGATCTTCGTCATCTTTAAAGACCAAGTGCGGCTCATTAAGTCGAACTAAGGTAGGTAAAACTAGAAGTGACTCATCCTCTTGAAGCTCGGTACATATATTACCTTATTGCTCTCTCGTCCTGGTTTTCTTTTCTTTTCTTTTTTCAATTTTTCGAATCATTATATAAAGGCTGGAAACGTTTCTCAGAATTAAAGTTTGAGCCTTCTCATGTGTTAATAATTTATTAATAATGCTTTTGTATTATTCTGTGCAATAATAATATCAATATTAACACCAATTTGTGATAATATCAATATTAACATGGCTTTGTTAACATTCTAAAAGGCTGTATTTGTTGTTATTGTAATCGTGTCAATTGCCGAAAAATGGGTGTCATGGATAAAAACAAAAGGTAAGAAAACAAATGCATAAAATTGCACCTTTTTGGATAAATCACACCTTCAAAGTGTAATTAAATTCGGTGATATTTTATTTGTTTAACTTCAATTTATTTATCTTATATTTTCGTCATTTTTTTTTTTTTTTTTTTTTGCATTTTTTTATACTTTTTTTATTCGTGACAAAATGCTGACCCGTACGAGTATACAAGATGTGCTATAAGTTTAAAAATATTTAAAATGTTAATTGCAACAACTCCAATTAACAATTGGATAATTAGTTCGCCCCTTATTTCCCGCTTGGCTTGCAGTGTAAGATAATTTCAAACGTAATTTGTGCGTTGTTTCTCTGCTAATGAGCAGGTGCGCGGTTGACAACCGAAACCATGACAACACAATTGCGCACACACAAAACCGTTGTCAGTAACGGCTGCTGTTATTATGTGCATTATCTAATATGACACCTGGCAACGATATCTGAATGTTTTTTATCTGGAAAAAATTAGCTTGTCTAACCGACCTTTTTTGGGGGGAGGGAGGATGTGGGGCGGGGTTGTTATTTCTTAAGTTAACCGTTTTCTCTATAACTTGCTTCTGTTTGTTAGCTCAGGGGTATATTAATTATACGCTTTGGATTTATGCGTATATCATTTCAGAAATACTCAAAATTACTCGAAACTACCTGTGGTCTAATTTCTGCGATTCCTGTAACTTCGTAGCTGAATGTTGGCCTATGTACAAAAGTCCGCTGTTACAGAAGAACCCCCCTCCTGCATAATAGAATTTGAAAAAAACAAAAAAACAACAACAACAGCAGCACCAGGTTTCTGCACAACTATTTTAATTTTCTGTTGTAATATATAACCGTTAACAAAATAAGAACACACCGGAAGTGAGACAAATTTTCATCATCTGATCCTCCGGTATAGATTTTTAATTTTGCTAAATCACTTGAAATAGGTGTTGGTGCAAGAGAATGAACCCACGCAAGCAACCGTGGTTGGCTAATATATTTCTTAGTTAACTAATACTCATTGAAATTGAAAACATTCATTATGTTCTTCAGTATACTGAAAACTTGCTCTCGTTGTGGTATTTTAGGGTTTATGATAAACGGAATTAAAAGATACACAATGTCGCTTCATTTCTGCGCATAAATCAATATTTTTAGAAGTGAATCATAAGCAAGCCTCGATCGTGTTTCATTGTCTGTTCTGCAAATTTCCTATATTCGAAACTGCATAACATTCACGCTTTTTTCAATGCAATTACGGATATTTTTCTCGCGAAAGTAGTATCACACCTATATTGCGAAAATAACACAATGTTTTCTAGAGCCGGTGGCTGTGAATATAGGTGCTGTTATTATTTTCTGACTACCCCCACGTGTGTTGTGTCGTGTCACAGTAATTAGCGAGTGTCGTAGACAATTGACGAAAGCTTTGTTGCAAATAGCCGCATATTTGGTGATACTGGCACCTATTTTGCCTGTCACCAGCCAAACAGCAAGAGAAACCACCTTTTTGCTGGGTGGTGATGCTCTGACACAAAGCTGCTAAGAGAGAGACAACCCCCTCAAGACGATATCAAGGTGCGGGTGAGGTGAGGAGAGTATGAGCTATCTGTGGATCAGCACCCTCCTTACAAGACACAGGGCGTGGCCGACCAAGCTCAGATGACCGTTGGCATTTGAGCCGTGTCTATGTCTGGTGGCAAAGCACGGGGTGGGGAAAAAAACATGTCAGCAGTCAGAGGGAAGTGTCAGTGCGGTCGGCTTTGATGCTCTATACAGTCATGGGCTGGTATTTTCCATGGAGAGGTAAAGGGAGAGCATTTGTTAATGAGGAGTTAATAACAAATACATTTACAGTAATGTAACGTGTTCTAGGACTCACTAAAAAAAACGTAAAAACAAATCCCACACAAACACAACAACGGACGGCTTGTAGACACGCTGTTTAGCGCCGAACGAAACATGGATAAACTTGTGGAAAAGGGATGAGACCGAATTGGTTAAATGGATTATTTAATAGGAAAATGAAAGTGATTTGACTTGACTGTTGGTAATGTTATTATTTGTATTGAGTTAGACGTGATATTTTGGCAAACAATGGCTTAAAAGGGATAAACTGCGGTGGAAATGCTTGCAAAAGTGCAAGCAAGTTAGATGCACCGTAATTTTTAACACGGGCACCTGGCATAAGCTGCCCAAATCTGCCAACCGTGGTGAGTTTATGCACTGAAAGGTACTTTAACTTTCCGCTGCTTTTAGTAAAGCCTAACATTAAATACTTTACGAGTTGCCATCGTCAAACCATAAATGCTCATATAACAGACAGTTAAACAAAGACACTAATAGCTGCGGCAAATATTTATACGTGGGGGCCCCGAGATCTCTTTTTTTCCTAACGTTATTGGATGACTAAAAAAGGTAAGACCGTTTCAGAAAAGAAGCACACATTTACTTATGTTGTATGTATTATAAACAGAAATCCTAAAATTTTTGTAGATCGGGATACATTGAAAATAAAAACATTCTTTTTTGTCATATTAAAATCTCTTTTTTATGTGATAGCAGGAGTTTATGCAGGAGAAGCTTACGGTACCTGTGGTGGTTTGCTATCTGCCTGATGCAGTTTGTGTGAGCTTGTATGTGCGTGTGAATGTGTGTGTGAGTGTGTGTGTGTGTATGTGTGTGCGCGCGTGTGTGTGTGTGTATGTGTAAATATGTGCTTATTCACGCGAGCCACGTGATTTGCATAGACACAATCTTTTATAAAGAAATACCCCCCTCTCTTGAACTTCTTCATGTTGTTTTTAATGAGGAAATCATTCTAAATATACATGTTAAATTTATGATCAAAATATTTCTTAAAAAATGTTGAATTCATTAAAAGTGTTGTTCAATGTTTTACTCTATTATTTCTACTTCTTTCTGCAGTCTTAAATCAATTGTCTAATTTAAAATTCAGTAAAATAATGGCTCGTTGCTTGTCGTTTGTGTGTCTAATGAGGAATTGGTGGTAGTCGGACTGTGTCGATAATTAAACGATCTAACGGTACATGGGGTTTCGTTTGGAATTATTCGGGATCTGAACTTGATTAAAATGCACTGCCTTTGCAACATTTTCATGGAATTCTTCGAGCTGTCCGCGTGTTTACGAAAAAGGTAAAAGTCATGTTGTATATGTACAGGGAATATACTAATGTAATCCTTTAAACCTCCTCCGCAAACAGGAATGCCAATATTTACTCATGTTATTTCCGCTTGTGCTATTAGTAAAACGACTTATTTTGGTAAAATACTCTAAAGGTATTGAAAGAACTGGTGAGTACGTGTCACATTTGTAAACAAGAAGGTGTAGGAATTTATAACTTACTTTTATTCAGCTTTATATAGTCCTTCAAGGGCACTTTTTGGCAATGTTACCACGAATTCGTCTCAAGGCTACCGTTGGCTTTCAAACGTCTGAGACATTTTGTCCAACTGGAGCTGGTAACTTCAAAGCAATCTGGGAACTCGAATAACGTAATAGGATACAAAAATCGAAACAATTGGATTTACAAATAATTACATAATAATTTATAAGAGTTTTTGTTGGACCATTGTCTAAAAATAGCGAATGAGTGGAGTATATGGTGGTGTCTTAGAAAAAACACACACACACAGCAGTGTTCGATCGTTAAAAAGGTGTGTCACTTTTATCTTGATATGGGTAAAAAAATGGATAGAAACTTCAAAGAGTAACCTAAAAGGAGCGAAGTGGTAGGGAGCAACGTTGTTTGTTTCTTGCCATTTGCAATTACACAGGGAATCGCTGTGTGGCATCGAAGATATAAGCTTCGATTAGAATTGTGTTTCTTGATCATTGCAAAGCCTCGTTTTAACACACCACCTATTATTATAATGGCCTGGTATGAAGGAAAATTAGTGTCTGTTATAAACCGAAGCAGGCTTGCAAAAAGGTAAGATACGAATCTACTTTCCGTGAAATATTGCTCCCTAAAGAGGAGCGTCGATTTACTCAATGGCGTTTATTTTTTAACCTTGGCGCTATAGAAAACTTAATAGAATTCAGCTGACACGGTGCCAGCATGCTCGTGTGTAATAGAACCCCTTCCATTGCGTGTTATCTATTACGCTATTGTCACGTCGACCGTATTGTTTGCAAGACCAAGGCATCTGCCTAAAGGGGGCAACGCTGACTCGAGAACCAGCGGGGAGAGAGAGAGAGAGAGAGAGTATATAGGACGAGAGAAAGAGAGGAAAGGAGAGAAGGATAAAGTAGATAGAACGAGAGAAAGAGAGAGAAAGGAGAGAGAGAGAGAGAGAGAGAGAGAGAGAGAGAGAGAGAGAGAGAGAGAGGAGAGGGGTGCAGTAGCTGGCAAGAGGGTGGGAGGGAACTGGGAGGAAAACACCGACTATTACGCTTTTGGCTGTGCTCTACACTGTGTGTTTGTCACTCCCCATAGAGGTTTTACCGTTAGTTTTAGCAATGTTTTTTTCTAATATTAGAATAAAAAATAGAAATCGCAGATAGCTCGTGAAATCTATTCATTAAAACTAATATTTTTGGACAGTTTAGCGGTTGGAAATAATAGACTCAATAGCGGTGCTGAAAATGTGGTTAGAACTATTAACTGAATAGTCTGCTGTGGTTTCCTCGGCTATTGTCAGATGGTGCCGCCTGTTTGTAGAAAGGCACAACAAAAAGCCTGGCTAAATAACGCAAACTAATTGCAATTGGCTAACACGGGGAAAACATGTGCAATTTGCTTGCCTTGCGTGCGCACAGGAAATGCGAGGATGGGAACGCTACGCGTAGTCTTTGTGAATCCTGCCCTCTAATTTGGCAGTCATTACAGTCTATGAGATGGGCACTTACCTTTTGGTAATTATTTCTGGACTTATTTATTAACACATTTTGTGCAACTTTTGCGTGTGCTGTATTTGCGAAACAAAACCACAAAAGAGAACTTTTGCAGGCAAAAATGAGTGCCCTGATCGGTTCCTCCAGTGGAATGAAAGAAGTTTCCATAAAAGTGGAAATTAGCAATTAACAGCTCGCCCTAAAAACAGCCACGCTCTGAAATAGCCAGGATCCGAGTGGTATTCTGCTCTGTCCTTATTTTTAAGGATGTCCTTACTTTTTTAAACAAAGGATAAAAAAGTTATTCTGCTCTATCCTCAAACTTAACAAAGTCTTTTAAAAATAAGGATAAAAATTAAGGATGAACCATCTAATCTCAAGAATAAGGACGTCCTTAAATATAAGGACAGAGCAGAATACCACTCCTGGCCTAAGACATCCTGCTTTAAAACACCCCGCGCTAAAAAGCAGCCCGTCGTAAAACGCCCCGCCCTAAAAACGCCCCACCTTAAAACAGCCCGCTGTAAAAAAAAAAAAAAAAAAAAAACAACCAAAAAAACAGCAACGCCCTAAAACAAACGGGTGGATTGTTCTTTTCACTGATCCAACATCGCGTAATAATACAAAGGGAATGCGTCTCGCAACTCTCGCCCGAAAGTTCCTGCTGTACAGGAAACGAGCAGGAAATTGAAAGCCTCACATGATTTGCTACTTTCTCATTTTCGCGAGACACTACCTTTGTAGCAGGTTCCAAAAGCAAGGCAGAATCTATGTCGTAATGTAATAAGTGAAAAGTATTGGATACATTGTTTTCTTTTAAGGCGAGAAAAGGAATGATTTTCTGAGTGTAACTTTTTTTTCGGGGGGGGGGGGGGGGGGGGGGGGTAGGGAATCAGCTAGGTGGCGTAACGAGAAGGGGTGGGGGAGCCGCCGGGCTGGGGTATTTTAGAAGTGTTGTGTGTGTAACCTAAACCAGACGACTGACCTTAGAAATCATGCTTTAAAAAACGTAAACAAAAAAAAAACAAAAAAACAAAACAAAAAAAAAACAAAAACAAAAAAAAAAAGAGAAAAAGAAAGAGAAAGAAAGAGCTTAATTACTAATTAAGTCATGCCAGATATGGTTTTCGTTTGTGTAACGCAGTCAACATTTCTGATATGTCATAATTGTCACCACACAAATTTCATCGAGGATATGTCATTTGGAGGAGGGAAGGAGCTTTATTTTTCACTTTTAAACGTAACTTTTCCACGGTGATTGAAAACAGTTCTGTGCGTTTTTGCTTGAACACTCCCGACCGTGACCTCTGCACTTCTGCTCTAGTATCTGGTATCTGTACTGGTATCTACACTGGTACTTATACAGTACAAGTATTGGTCATTATTCGCCACACCGTTTTCGACTACATTTCTGGAGTTTATATATTTCTGAGTAATGCACACACCTATCAAGAGGCGAAAATTGAAATTTATAACCTATGTAGAAATATATAACTTCAGTAATTAAATAAGAACAATAGAATGTAGTGGTCACTAAATACAGATTTATTTCTATGCAGGTTTCAAAAAATAAACGACCTGAGAAATTAGATTAAAAATATTCTCTCTCTCTCTCTCTCTCTCTCTCTCTCTCTCTCTCTCTCTCTCTCTCTCTCTCTCTCTCTCTCTCTCTCTCTCTCATTTTAATTCTTTCTTTCCTTTCTTTCTTTCGTTCGTTCATTCTTTGTCCTTTTCTCTTTTTGTCTCTTTCTTTCTGTCTTTTTAAAGGTGTGCTCAGTAAAAGATATGCCTTTCTTCTTAAGAAATTAATTCACACAGTAAGAGAAATTATTGTTTAAAACAAGAAAGGTTCAGCAACCGGTGATTTGTTAATAAAACAAAAATGAAAAAAATTAAGAGCGTGAAGGCAGTCAATGTTCCTGTGCACTGCATTCTGTTTGGCAAGTGCTTGGTCACGATGCGGTTATAAAGTACCTCTGAGTCACGCAGACGTAAATAATCAATTACTAATTATAGTTAACCACGTGACAATGGAGGTAGACAAAAACTGATAAACAGAAAGTGTGGAGAAGTTTTACAAGTGACTGACGACTGCATAAGGCATGGGAAAAGCGTGGGAGGGTTTTTTTTTCGGAAGTGATTATATGTTAACATATTTCTTGTCAAGAACACATAATTAACTAATTTACAGTACTGGTCCTGGATTTGTAAGGTTGATAAAATGACGTATGCAGAACATTTTCAATAACATTATCTGCCATGAAAAAAGAATTTGATGCAAGTAACTTTGTATTTAACTGTAAAATCGATTTTAGGGGGAAAATTGAGAAGTAATGCTTCGTGTAAAAAACAGTCGAAGTGCATTTGTTTCGTTAAATTTTTTTAAACTGAATTTTGTCGGCAACAGCTGTTTATTCTTTGGCTTTGACTTCTACTGTTTGACCCGGAGAATCACAAACGGCTCAATTAAAATGAATGCAGCTGTCGGCGTTTTGTTTTAACGTGTAGAATTCGGCGAATTATTTGTGATTGGTCAATTTCTGAGCAAGTTAGCAAGTCCTAAATTGCATGAGAAGACCCCCCCCCCCCCCCCCCCCCCCTGTGACTTGTGCGATTGATTGAGAAAAAAAAAAGAAAGAAATATCCGGGTTCTTCGAGTTCATTTCAGCTGTGTCGTAATGCAATTACACCGTTCACCCTCGTAGAGATGGCAGAAATTACTTTTGGGTTAATGCTTTGAAAAGACTATTCACCCGACAGCGACGTTTATATCAAGCTTGTTGTTGTGTTATTTTGGGGATGGCAGTTCATAAGACTTGCACCACAATGGGTACCAGGTGTTGTTTTCCAGATGAGACAGCCAGTAGCATGACGAGTATTGTGCTTGTGTGTCCTGCCATAAACGAAAGCCTTGCCCATTCAAAACCCATGTCGCTTTTGGTGCCATTGAAAACTCCAGTGAATTGCGTTTTGTTTTGCTTTCTTTTCCCTTTTTTTTAATTTTTTTCCTGCTTTTTTTTTTTTTTTTTTTGCATTGTAAACAGTTAGACTGTGTGGCAAAAAATCCCATATATATATATATATATATATATATATATATGGAATTTATTTTTGCCACACAATCTAATTGTTTACAAATAAAAAGTGTATACATATATATAATGTGGCAGTTTCAGTTTCATTCTCGAGGTATTAATGTTTAATTTCACGTGTTCGTTAAATTTTTTAGTTGCTGATTTGATACAGAAACATCTTTGCTTTGCCACAGCTAGAAAACTTGCCAATTCTGTCAACATTTCAAAATGCTTGTCTCGGTCTCTGCATTTTGCAGGGAAATAGAATTAGAATTCCTGTGGTGTATGTCGGTTCCTGGGTCACACGAAAAAATGTAAGAAAATGCCCCCCCCCCCCAAAAAAAAAAAGAAAAAAAGCAAGCATGACCAAAAACACGGGATAATACTTTTTGGCGCTGAATCTTAGACGACGGTGCATCTTTATCCCTAAAGGTTATTTCACAAAACTGTTGCAGTATTTTAAAAACTAGTAGAATTTACAAGCAGAGGTGGCAGAGGGTACATTCTATCTCATTTATAGAACGCCATAGACTTTAGTTACAGTAATATAATAGAAACATGTATGTCAAATCCTTGAAATGCTACGTTATCCTTGAAACTCTTTTATAAAGTTAAATTAATGTTAAATATAGGTTTGGTGTTTGCTTTTATCGAGTCGGTTTGTTTTTAAATATAAGGGCATTATTTTTTTCCCTAATGGCAACTCACAGCTACTCCTCTCCCCCAACAACAACTCTTCCTCACGCCCCCCCCCCACCCCCACCCTATCTGGGACTGCAGAGACTTGCAATTGAAAATGTCAAGATTCAATAACTTCGTAATTGTTGCTTTTAACAAACGACAGGGTGCGCTCTATTTTTATTTTCTTTCATTTTTTTCTTTCTTTTTCTTCTCCTCTTTATTTGAAAATGTCTTTTATGTAGTGCAAAGATGTAAATGAAGGGCACTGGGGTGGGGGGGGGGGGGGTTGGGGGGGAGGAGGAACAGGCTTCAAATATGTCCATCTGGGGAAATGGTTGTTTTTGTAAGAATAAACACTCAGAAATAATGAGACGTGAAGAAATAGGGTGACGTGATAACACATGTTATGATATAGTACAAAATAAAGTATTATGAAATCATTTTTCTTAAATATCAGACTTAAGGAGTGTTTTTTTAATATTATCTACAACCGAAGTATACGTAAGATAAGTGGCGTCTTCAAAATATATAACGGTTTATTTGTATTTTTTGCACACTTAGAAGAGTCCAAAGCACAGGCTTGTGTGATAACGCCCGCTTACGGAAAAGATTTTTCAGTTATGCCTAAGTACAAAAGACTGTGACAGCTTGCCAAATCCAGAAGTGGCCAGTGAATTTAAGAGTGATTTCACCGTTTCCGGATTGCGGGGGTGTGTTGTCGTGCACTGATTGCAGACCTCGTTGTTACTTATATAAGGGACTATGATTAAGGGCTACACAATATTTACATATTCATGAAGAAACATGAATCACTAGAAATGTTTTATAAGATTTAAGGTACATTGTAGGGAAATTTCACAAACGCAGAACTGGATTAGCCTACTTCCGCTAGATGGGCGTTTGTTTCAGAAAAGGCCCTGAAGCAAAAACAATTTGCATGGACAACTACATAATGAAAACAAAAAAGGAGTTTGTGGGAAAAGAGCAAATCAAAGAGCATACTACATACCTGCTCAGAAAGTAAGCGTGAGAAACCAATAAATGTTCAATAAGAACTTGTGGATCAGCGTACGGATACAGCTAGGCAGTAGGGGGAAGATCTCCTTAGCACAATGACAGAATCTCGTCAGAAACTCGGCAGCCGATTTTGTGCTTGAAGAAAAAAAAATCGTCAAGGGTTTCTACATTGTCATGTTGAATAAGACACCAGAAAAAGAAAAGACAGAGAAACAAGTCATGATTGGGCCCTTATACTAAGTAACATTGGCATAACAGAACTCTACGGGAGCAAGAAAACAACGTCCCCAAAAGCTACCGCAGAACAAAGAGGAAAAAACGACACTGGAGACTTTAGAATACAAAATTAAGAAAGATCTTTAAATTATTGTATGGAGATGATAAAATTATATGCCTCCCACTGCTAGTGATTACAGGAGGGGGATTATATATGCTCTTGTAGAATGGACAACAGGAAAGTTTGTTATGAAATTATTAGTGTTGCTGTATAGCATTCGGTCCATAGTAAACAACAGATGGTATTGTAAAGGACCCCCGCGCATGAAGTTCGAGATAAACAAAAAATAGGGCAGCCTGAAGACACTTAAGATAAAATATTGCGCTCAAATATTTGGGACAGTTGCCAGGTTAACAAATCTAGTATGTTGATGTAAGTACTGCTGGCGTGCATTTATTATTGTTTTCATAATTATTATAATTAATGAAGTGACGGAAAGACAAGAACTAATTAAACATAATTAAGGCAGGCTTCTCGAAAAAAGCACGAGTTGTAGTTTCATACAGAAAAGCTTTTGTCAATATGGTGTGTGGCATGGAAGTGCTGGGTTCCGCTGAATTTGAAGTATGGATGTTTCAAAACTGGATATGTTTTCTTTTCATATAAGGGCGAATGACTTCACAGTTAAAAGGAGTTACCTCAAAATATTGGGATTGGTAAACACTCAACGATTGTGACGTCATATTTGGTGTCACATCATTACTTATTTCTGTATTATTATTATTATTATTATTATTATTATTATTATTATTATTATTATTATTATTATTATTATTATTATTATTATTATTATTATTATTATTATTATTATTATTATTGTTGTTATTGTTATTATTATTATTATTTGTAATTTAATTGGGCTCGGGTATCAAAAGGAAGAATCTGAATAATACTTTTTTCGCTATAAACTAGACAGTGTTTGGTGTGTGTGTGTGTGTGTGTGTGTGTGTGTGTGTGTGTGTGTGTGTGTGTGTGTGTGTGTGTGTGTGTGTGTGTGTGTTTGTGTGGATGTGTGTGTTTGTTTGTGTGCGTATGTGTGTGTGTGTGTATGTGTGTTTATTACGGCACTGAAGGCGTCCGACAATGGTGACCATTGAAAGGCAATGGTCAGACGGGATCTGTTGACATTGTTGACATTGTTGACATTGTTGTTGATGCTGAGAGATGGTAATGCATGGTTTGTCATTTTTAAATTTGTAGACATGGGAAACCATAAACAAAACTATTAAACCTGTTGTAAACAAAACAAAACAAAAAAATGATGATAATAAATAATATTAATAATAATAATAATAATAGTTATAATAAAAGTGCATGGGACTAACTGCACTTGGGTATATTCCCCAATAACAACTGATTCATTTCTTAAAAGTAAAAGAAAATGATCTAATTGCTATAAAAAGCCTGGCAAAGAACACCGCAAATAAAAACGCGTATTCCTTAAACGAACAGGAAATATGTGAAACCATAAACGGGCATATAGGTTTTGAAGTGCTTGTGTAAGGTACAATTTGTGCACACCATGTGCAAAAAAAAAAAAAAAAAAAAGAGGCTTGGTAAATATTTGTTCCACAATCTGTCTGTTCATGCTGGATGGTTCCCAAGAATGACACAAGCCACGGTCATAAGTATAGGCAAGGTTTTTTACGACTGGAAAAGCTTAAGGTGCTTTAAATCATAGCGAGGGCTTAAAAAAGTTCTAGGCTAATAATAAAATTTGATAAAAACATAAACACTTCCTCAATGTATAGTAAGTTAGTTGTGTGCTGTGCTATTTACCGAAAAAGTGACAAAAGAAAGTGAAAAAGCTCATATAGATTAGTGAAAAGTTATAAGTTAATTACGCGTTTGGAAGGACAGCTGCAGATTGAGAACTAAAGCATTCTCATTTCGGTACAGTACGTACCCCACGGGCATATCAACAAAATGCAGATCATTCCTGAATTAATCAGCAAACATAATCCAAAGGCAAAAATTATATTGAAACCTTTCCAAATAACAAGCGGAGTTTTTTTTCACGAGTGTATACGCTGTACTTAATAGGATAATATAAAAATTGTCGTAAAACTCTGGACAAAAATAGGCTCGATGAGTCACACAGTGGTTTTTGCATTTTAAACAGTTTATTTATCGTATTTCCGATATGCAGATTTAGGAGAGTCAAGTATCGTTTATGGATTACAAGATAAGTAAATATTGAATTCTCACAGTTGTATGGTTTTGTGTGATTACAGGTGCAGCGAGGGGAAGGGCCGACTTTCGGAAGCCGATCTGCGCGTCTTTGATTTATTCGTGAGCGGTCGGAGTGACACGACTCCTACCGATTCGGATAGCAGCGAGGAGGAGAGCTATAACTGTCCGTGTGGTAAAGCGTTTAAACGCAAAGCGCCATATCAGCGTCATATGGACATCTCCCACTCCAATGCGGAGTCTTACCATTGCGCAGTATGTGGTAAGACATTTGGAAAGCGGAATATATTGACTATGCACATGAGTATCCACAAAACAACGGATGAAAACAAAGAAAGGTTTGATGCCATGGAACGTCGCAGTTCACGAAACAAAGCACGCAAAGCCATTGTATTATCTAGTCCGTTAAAAGCTAAAAAGACAGACTCAGTTTATAGAACTCGTTCAAAGGATAAATCAAGCGCTACTTCGCGACAGACACGATCAAGCTCTCGTGAAAGCACCAGTAAGAAATCGAGATCAGCTTCAAGAGAGAAATCATCACAGATCATAAACAGTCATGTGATCCCGAAAACGCGATCCGTCTCAAAGGGAAAGAGTCGGTCGTCGGAGCGGATTGTCACGGACGGAATCACGCAGCTTCCGCCAGCGAAACAGCAGCAGAGCAACCAGGCTGTGACTGAAAACGCATCAGAAAATGCCAAGCTTGATAAAACGACAGAAAACAATAATATACTTATATGCGCTCCGGTGGATAACTCTGCCGTCTTCGGTAACAACAGCAAATCGGATATACAATCTACAGCGTTAAATGAAACTGTTTTAGCCAAGTTCAATTCTGTTTCAAAAAGTCGAGAAAACGCTAGTCATGACAGTGATAAGGAGAACAATGAGTTGAGTCCGAATGTGGAGACAAAACTGGACATTCCGGAGAACGTTCTGGAGCAGTTTCTTCTGCCGGATAGCCATCCGCTAACAGCGGACGCAAGACGTTCTCTTAAGTCACAGTCTCTCGCGTCACAGAATAAGGATACTGAGTTACAGAAGTCGCAAGAAAATAAAGTTAGCGTATTAGCAGACAGCACAGTGAGGACTTCTGTCAAACCCGTTGCCACTGTCAGTAATAACAATACAATTCAGGTGACGAGTGCTAGCGAGAGTAAATTTCAAAGGACAAGCGAAATAACACTCAAACGATTGTCATTGTTATACGAGAAGCTAAACCTGTGAGGCAGAAATCTGCGGACGACCCCGAACCTCAGAATAATAACGCCAAGAGTGGGCTACCGTCACAAACTCCAAGCGTTTTAGTAACCCAATCTCAGCTGAATTCTAGTGCAAGACCAGTTTCTAACAGTGGATCTCTACAAACCATGGCTATCACACAGCCACATATTGCGTCTGCAGCACAGCAACTGCACACGCTTCAAGTCCTCAACCCGTCTCTAGTGCACAGAGCACAATCGTATCAACAGCAGGTAAAGTCTGTTCCATTTCAATTCCCACCGTGCTTGGGCCAAACACTGCCGGTGTTCTCAGTAGATCTGATGTTCCCAGAACTGTTGCCAGCGTTGCACCAAGTTTCATCAACAACGCGCCACGATTGGTCGCTTCGAGGAATGACTCAGCAGAATTGCAGCAGAGACCTATTTCAAACACAATGGATTTGGGAGTTTCTCTGGTGATGGCGACACCACGGAATCTGACGAGGGTGCTGACGACTACCCTCCGACGAGAAAAAGCGCCAGGCTCGATGGCAAAATCCCCGGATGGAAGAAAATTCTCGATAAAGACACCACAGTATACAACAGCCTCGACGAATCTCGCAATCGCAAAGAAAAGTGGGCAGGCCTCGCGCCGGGGATGAGGACGAGGACATTGACCTCAACGGTGCGGCCGAGGAACTTCTGGGTCACGTGACCGAAGATGTGGAGATCGATGATGATGAGCTGACGGACATGTCGGCGCAGCTGTTCTCTCGTCGCCAGCGTATGTTCCGTGACGAGCACACGTGTGACATCTGCGGCAAATCGTTCAGCACGGAGAAGTACCTCCAGATGCACAGTTCACTTCACGGAGCGGCCACACCGGCACGGAATTTGGTAGCGGAGAATTACAAAGCTAATGAATACAGGGAGCTGGATGGCTTCAAATCGTCATGGACCTGTAAGATCTGCAACAAAGTGTTTGCTCAAAATTCAAGTTTCAAAACCACATGCGAACACACTCCGATGAGCGACCCTTTGTCTGTGACATTTGCTCCATTGGCTTCAAAGAACGATACCATCTGAAGAAGCACATGCTGTTCAAACACAGTGATGAACTGAAAGAGAAGTGCCAGTTCTGTGGAAAAAGGTTCAAAGATTCCACGGCCGTGCGCGCCCATGAGAGAATCCACTCCGATCACCGACCGTACCATTGCCGACGCTGTGGCAAGGCCTTTAAGACGAGCGAATGCCTGTGGCATCACGAGAACAGAAGCAAGACATGCGGCGCGTTAGGAGGCCCCCCTCTGCCTCCTCTGCCGAAGAAAGGGAGAGTGACCCGCAAGCCCAAAGCCAATGTACAAGTTCACAATGGCCCCGTACAGGTTCACAATGGCCCCGTACAGGTTGCACAGCCACAGGTGAAATCGGAGCAAGAGAACATGCTGGAGTTGGTGCAGCAGATCATCCAGTCTGAGAATAAGCAAGCTGTCAGGCCAACGATCCAGAATGCTGTACAACAACAACAGCCAAATGGTTTCACGCAATCCATGACGCTGCCAGGCACCGCGTCGGCGGGACCAGTCCATGTTGTGCCTACTACCACAGCGGGTCAAAATGTGGCCACAACAGTGCATGCAATCGCCCCAGCTGTGAAAGCACCGCAGTCAGTTCGTCAAGTGCAAGCAATGGAGCCCCAGCAAACGCAGGCCGTCAAGGTATCCCAAGGCCAGCAGCTGGTCTTTTCCGTTCCTGTAATCAAAGATGGAAACCAAGATGCGGCCGCTCAGGTGACGAAGGCAATTCTGGACGCAATTTCAAACACAACTGGGCAAATGAAAGGCGTTAACATCCAGAAAACAATCCAATGCGCAGTCAACAACGTGCAGGAGGTGATTGATGTGTCGAAGAATACAGCCCCTACTCACCTTCAACAAAATGCACAGCCCATGGTTGCCATCCCAGTGGTGACACAAGCGTCCAATCAGATGGTGACACAAGCGTCCAATCAGATGGTGCCAGCTTTGCAGGCAGAGCTGCCAGCCGCTGTACCAGCTCAGGGCTTGCATTCAGAAAGTCAGTATCCGAAAATGGTCTCTACCTCTATGACGTCATTGAATAGAAGCGCGCCAACATTCGTCCAGCAGCCGTCTGCTGACCATGTGAAGGGGGTTCATTCTACAAGCAAGCCATACACAGTGAGCATTCTGCCGCCCATATCTAGCGTCGCCCAGGCACTCAAATCGAAAGAGCTTGACACTCCCTTCAGCAAAGCGGAGACGGAAGAAGAGTATTACTCAAGTGACAGCGACGAGGAGGATGTGGACTATGAGGAAGAGCTGGCCACAGCCACGGCGAGCATCGTGACAGATGGCGCCCAGGTGCCCACCACCCGGCCCGTAGCCACGGTACAGCCGCTTAGGAGGGTGCAGTCTGACAGATCCTCGTCCACTGATTCCGACGTCTCACTCACCGTGGAGTCCACATCGGAGGCGTACGTGGTACAGCCGTTCCGGAATAAACAAAGTAACTACACGTGTCCCAAATGCCAGAAGGGTTTCGCTGTACCGTCCGCTTACAACAAGCATCTCCTGAAACACGACGAGGTGCGACCCTTCCGCTGTGACACCTGCGACATTGGATTCAAACTCAAGGTCCACCTGAAGAAACACAACCTGTACCGCCACAGCGACGAGTATCCCTGTGAGTGTCGTATCTGCGGCAAGCGCTTCAAGGACTCCTCGGCTGTACGTCTGCACGAGCGTATTCACTCCGAAGACCGACCGTTTGAGTGCGGCTGTGGCAAGAGCTTCAAGACGAAAGAAAATCTGTGGGGGCATCAGAACAGAAAGATGTGTCCCTATGCCGGATACCCGCCGCCTAACAGAGAAGACATCGCCATAAGGCCGTCGACATTGGCACCAGCTGTATTGTCAAACAATCAAAATGTAGCCATGACTGTTCACTCTTATGTAAGCACTGATCAAAAGCCATTCAATGCGCGTGATTCACAAAAGCCTGCAGATTTTAATGCGTTTCAAGGGTCCAATCCGGCTATCGTCATCAGTAAAATAGACGAGCCCCACATTAAACAAGAACAGACTCACCAGCTACATCCGGCGGTTCATGTCGCCGACAAGACGCAGTTGCCGTCGTTTGATTCCTTCGCTTCAGCGTCGCCCACCTGTTCTACTGCATTAAATCTAGCCGGAAATGACGTCATGGTCAAGAAAGAGTCGATGGCTGAGCAGTGTCCGACTATACACAATCTGTTGAGGAAAGGCCCGCGGAGTGTGACGAAGCTGCCAGGCATACAGCAGCTCTTCAAGCAGCATATTAAGCCCCCTCCGCCCTACCCAGGCCACCTGACTCCTCCCCGCTTTGCTGACATGTCACCGGCTTATAGCTGTCAGTCCAGCGGTAGTCCTAGTCCTAGTCCCCAGCAAAGCATACCTTCTAGTCCCGTCAGGTCTCCCTACAGCCGCCAAAGCAGCCAAAGTCCTATTGCTAGTCCTAACCCAAGCCTAAATATGATGCTTAATATAGACCAGCTTTATACCTCCCCAATTACAAAAGATCCATTCTGGAGATCACCCAACATGACGTCATCACGGAAAGGATCAGAATTGGCCAGTCCAAGTACTGAGTATTGTCCTGTTTCTATTGGTGTACCAAAAAGCCCGCGAAGTCCGAGAAGTAGCACGGCTATTTCGCCGGCGCCGAGTCACTGTTCCGAGGTGGGCATGAGCCAAATGCTGTGGGATGATGAACCAGAAAGGAAACCCGTTCTCACGCAGTGGCAGAATACAGACTCAGACACGCTCTTCATGGAACTCTCCACGAACATGCTTAGCCAAATATGAGTGCTGTGTTTTTTATGTAACGAGAATTATAAACATGGATACGCCACAACGCCATCTGGTGTCATCCAAAAGCGCCGTTCTCGAACCTTCTAAAGTGGTTAAAACTGAAGACCCGTGTAACGTTTCTATAGAGCTTGGAATCAGCAATAATAAAAATCGTTCAATGACACTAAGACCGTTGTAAACGTTACTTGTTCACGTTTGTTACATAAACAATGCTTGTTTTGTTTGTTTTTTTTAAATACAGTGAATCCTTTTGATATAATGGAAGAGGGGTAACTGTATACGGTTACTGTATGAAACGTGCATATTTTAAGCATATACTGGTGTTGTAAATGTTATAAGCTACGGTTTAACTCGTGCAGAAAAACAGGAATAATGACGAATGATGAATTAATATGCGCATGCGCAATCACGATGGTCACTAGTCAGATATAAATTGTACATTTTTTGTGAATATAGTAGAAATGTGCTTTAGTTTTCTTTTACTATTGTTGGAAGCAATTACAACTGTATATTAGAGTCGTATATGAGGACGTTCTAGAAAGAGAAAGTCAAATCGCTCGCAATTCATGTGGGCATTGTGGAGCGGTGTTGTCAGATGATTGGATCGGTTTTTTCTTTCACATTATAGATAAGGTTCCTTCCTATGTGTGTTTTCTTCTGTGTTAGGACAACTAATAACGTAGTTAGACGATTTATTCTGATTTTTTTCTTGCAGAATTGTTTTTTTTTTTTAAAGAAAATTGAATATCTATATTCAGCTGTCTTTATTATTAAATATAAAACAGTTTCGTGTTAGATTCCATATGTTAGCTTTTAAAAGAAGTAATGTTTTCAAAGGGACCAAGTTATATATTTTTGAAGCGTCTGTATTTTTTTTTTTTTTTGCTCTTGTTGCAACCAAGCTGTTGTGAAGACGATATGTAACGGGCGTTTTTTTTTTTTGTCATGAGCGTTGTGATAAAAACGCCCATAGGACCAACATTGCGCTTCGCGTCGTGATATCGGTTTGATATACAACTGTTGCCTTTCTTAAAATTAATTATTTTTTATATTCTGAAAGGTATATGTATAATATTTCGGTTATCTGTGATGGCCAATCACATTCAAGCCAGTGTTGTTTTGATTCTGTTTATATGGTTTAAGAGGACCAATACTTAACATTCCAAAAATATATTTAAATATATTTAACCGCGAAAAAAAATAAAACTGTGAGGTTAATTATTTCCTCATTCATACTGGCGATATGCGTGTATCTGTTTATTTTGCTTTTATAATATCTTAAAAATAGTTGTTTCGTTGTTGGGTATATTATTAACAACATTTAAAAGACACCCCCGTCGGTATTAGTGCCCCTCATTACGTCATCATGAATATTGTTTTGTCCGCAGGCTTTTACATATTGTTAGTGTATGGTATTTTTGAAATGTGTTTTAAAATTAGTTAAAAGACTGTGCAGATTGGTTCTAAAATCTCAATCCTTTTCTAATGATATTGTTTTGACTGTTTGTGATCAGAAAAAGTGCCCTTTTGGGGGTGTGGAATTAGAAAAAAGCCTGTAGAAGATAACGCTCAAACGTGGTTATAACACGTGGTTATAACACGTGGTTATAACAGGGATCGCTTTATTCAAGAGTCTTCTGTGACAAATTGTTTTCTGTGGTAAATAGCTAATTAATACATATACAGCTTTCGACTGACAGCTATTTTATGAAGGATATAAAGATATGTCTTAAAAACACTAATTTTGGAAACAAAAACAAGGGTTTTTGTTATGGAAAGTGCCTATTTTGAAACCTTAACTCAGCAACAACGAAGAACAATTTGTCACTAGTCGGAGAGAGGTCAAATCTCGCAGCCACTAATAACCTTAAACCGATTGTTTATTACAGAAGTGCTTCATGTTATTTCTAGTCTTGAATTTAAATCAATATTTATGAAAATATTTGGACCATTTCCAAGCGAAGTCCGTTTTCATGGTATGTTAAATGTTGTGGTGGGAATTTGGCAAGAACGGGGGGGGGGGGCGGGGGGAGGGGGGACAGCGTTAATTGTGGTCTGTATACTTCTCACTGAACAGGCGTTAATGGAATCAGTGGAGTAAAATGTTGTTTATGTTTGGTATTTAGGCCGCATTGAGGGTTTTCAAGTTAAACACTAAACCATGGACGAATTCCATTGAAATGGTGTTTTTGATAGCTTTGTTTATAAAATTCTGTTTTGTTTACGTCTACAAAAAAAGGTTCCTACAGCCAAGCCCAAATACGATACTTGTACGACTTGTACAAACTTAGAGCTTCGTCGTGTCGGTGTGTTTAAACAGTGTACTCAAGAAAGCTTTGCAATAAGTACAGCTTGCTGTCCTAACTCCTGCAAGTCCTCACAAACTCGTATTTTAAATTATCTTATGTTATCTGCTAGGGTCATATTCCAGAGGAAATATTCTACTACCTTTAGACAGAACCAAACTATTGTGTATGTCTAATTCTTTCGCTCTGACCTATTTTCAGTTTAATTTAAATAGAATTTGATTGAAAAAAAATATAATTATTTCTTCCGTGTATTATGATATTTCCAAAAATCAAAATGATATTTAAAAGTTAAAAAAATTAAAATAATAATTGTTTTTATTCTGTTAGATTTCTGTGTAATTTACTGGAAAATCGCCAAAGGGCAGAAAGAAATTAATTGACTTTGAACGTCATTAGAACGCTTGTAGTGGCAGATACCTTTTTCTGTCATATGTTGAGCTGTAGCAGTTAATCAGTTGTTATGTATAGTGAGAAGTCTTAGATATAAAATGTACAATAAATGTAGTCTACAAAAAATACGTTTTACTTTATTTTGTCTATTGTTTTTTTTTAACAGTGTGTTATCTTATTTTTCAACCCTCTTCTTTGATTCACAAATTACGCTGTTCAGTATTTTTTAACCTCAAATACTTCTTTACACATATTGGCGGTAATTGTACAATGCCCTCATACAGGGCTGCAAAACACTTCGACAACATTACACGCGTGGAAATACTCCACAATTGACACCGAATTCTCAGCAATTGACAGGAAATTCTCAACAATTGACAGGGAAATTCTCAACAATTGACAGGAAATTCTCAACAATTGACAGGAAATTCTCAACAATTGACAGGAAATTCTCAATAATTGACAGGGAAATTCTCAACAATTGACAGGAAATTCTCAACAATTGACAGGAAATTCTCAACAATTGACAGGAAATTCTCAACAATTGACAGGAAATTCTCAACAATTGACAGGAAATTCTCAACAATTGACAGGAAATTCTCAACACCCGCTGATGCCTGAACGGCAGTCTGCCACTGAAATTCCTGTTGAATTCTGGAACATTACAGAACATTTTAGATCGAATACAACTCTTGAGCAGTTTTTTCTGTAAATTATAGTTCTTATTTTTATGAAAATAAACTGATGTACATTATATTTCGTTTCTCACGGACACAGTTATCTCAACACACGTCACAATGCTCACCCCGACTCTTGCTTCTCAGTCAAATATTTGACACAAAAATCACAATAAGACCTAGAATCCTACAGTTAAATTCTGACCAGCAGATTTACATAAACAATCGTTTGCTACCATTTGGTATACGTCTTACATTCCTAAAAATATAAACTATTACTTTACAAAGAAAAATGTGGACACAAAGAATATTCCAGGAACGCGTTTATAAATGTTTAAATACCCCAAATACGTTTTTAAAATGTTCTACAAATGTAGTTCAAACTGAAGATTGAAGTAGGCTGTTACAGAGATGACATCCCAAAATTAACTCCCTTGTCCCCAACGTTCAATAGACATCATCATCATCATCATCATCATCATCATCATCATCATCATCATCATCATCATCATCATCATCATCATCATCATCATCATTATCATCATCATCATCATCATCATCATCATCACCATCATCATCATCATCATCATCATCACCATCATCATCATCATCACCACCACCATCATCATAATCACATATTATTATTGTTATTATTATTATTATTATTATTATTATTATTATTATTATTATTATTATTATTATTATTATTATTATTATTATTATTATTATTATTATTATTATTATTATTATTATTATTATTATGTCACTAAAAGGGCGAGCATTACTTTCCCAGAGGTGTCACCCATAAGACGTCATAGAATGTCACATACCACATTCGCACGCGTCTTGTCGACACCACTGCAGCGTTGTAAGAATCACGTGGTTCCGACTTTCACCGACTCCTTTCTGACGCCGGATGTCACTACGTCTCTTTCCGGGACTCATTGTTTTTAAAACAAGGGGCAAAACTACATAATTCCAAGAAAAAATTAACAGACACATCAACCCCCCTCCCCTACCCCCACCCCTACCCCCAACCAGATCCGCCAATGGGACCTCTTTTATCAAATTCGAAATGGATAACCATTTGCATTAAAAACAAAACAAAACAACAACTTGGCTCCGCAGAAAATACTACTTAAAATGCACATATAATCGTGTTTTGGTTGTTTTATTCTCCAGACACCCGCCGGAGTAGCCACCAGAGCAGCCCTGGCCACCACGTTCACTGAATCACGCAGACAGCAGACCTGGGCATGTCACCCCCAGAAACCACCACATTCTCCTTGTCATAATAGCTCGGTTCTTTATTCTTCTTTCGCTCTTGGATCTTTTCTCGCAATTCCTCTATTTTTGATTCGTCTATATGCTTTTGCAATTCCACCAATAGCTCCCTCGTATCTTCCACTTCCGTTTCAAGTACTTTGATTCGACGGTCTTTCGCAGCTTCATCTTCCGCAAGACGCTTCAGCCTAAATTTCAAATCCTTGATTTGCTGTGTATATTTATCACTAAAAGGCAATGTGCTATCATTTTCATATTTAGTAGCTATGCCTTCCATTTCTCCACCGTCATCTCCTCCTTTTGACTTCCTTCCTTTTCCTTTGCTCTTCTTGGAAACAATCAGTGCCCTCATGTCATTTTCCATGGTCACGATGTGGTCGTCCTTGGCTTTATTTTTAGCCTGCTCTGCTTCCAGATCAATTTTCAGAAGCTCGTACTGGGCTAGGAGCTCCTCTTCGCGTTCATGTGCCTTCTCCTTGTCACGTCTCAGTTGTGCGTTTTCCTTCATTAGCTGCTGGAAGACTTCTCTTTCATCTTGGCGTTGCTTCTCCAACGCGTCCTCGAGCGCTTGCAGCGGCTTGCTAAAACTCGCTATCAGTTCTTCTTCCTCCTCTTTGCTTACTTTTGGAGGCGGGTTTGTCTTGTCTTCAGCAGTTGCATCTTCCCTCTCTTCAGCATCCGGATCGTCTTTTGCCATTGTTCTGTTGTACTGCAGAAATATAGCAAACTAGACCGTTTTTTGCTGCAGAGTAGCGAAAATTACACTTGGGGGCCACAGAAATTATGATTCTGCGCTTTTAAAATTCAGAAGTGACCAAGAACGAGGAGGTGAAGGTCACCAAGATACCTCCTCCCTTGCATCTTTTCTTTTAGACCAAAAACGGTCAAAAATAAGCTTAAAATCGCACTACCTCTAATCATTTTTGGAATTTCAGGTTTTCGACATTGGCCATGACCGAAGTGGTCAAGGCCATAAAGGTACCCCTTACATAACGCTTTTTAGATTCTAAGGGTTGCAATAAGTTCAAAATCGTCTATCTCTAACCGTTTTCGCGATAATTGTCAACTTCCGGTTTTTTTTACATTCACCATGACCGAGGAGGTCAACGTCACCGAGGTACGTCTTACATATGGTCTTTTAGGCCAAAAGAGTAAGAAATCAATTCAAAATTGCTCTGTCTCTAACCGTTTTCGAGATAATGGTCAACTTCCGGTCTCTGACTGACCATGGCCGAGGAGGTCAAGGTCACCGAGGTACCTCTTACATGTCGTCTTCAAGCCCAAAGGGTCGAAAATAAACTCAAAATCGCTTTCTCTAACCGTTTTCGATATAATGACCCACTTCCAGTTTTTCACATGGGCAATGACCGAGAAAGTCAAGGTCACCGAGGTACGTCTTACATGACGTCTTTTAGATCCATAAAAGAAAATAATCTCTAACCGCTTTCGAGATAATGGCCCACTTCCGGTTTTTTACTTTGACCATGGCCGAGGAGGTCAACGTCGCCGAGGTACCTCTTACCTGTCGTTTTTAGGCCAAAGGAGTGGAAAATAAGCTCAAAATCGCTCTATCTCTAACCCTTTTCGACATAATGGCCATTTCCGTTTTTTTACTTTGACCATGGCCGTCAGCGGTCAGGGTCACCGAGGCACCTCTTACATATGGTCTTTTAGATCTATAGGGTCGAAAATAAGCTCACAATCATGATTTTTCTTTGGGGAGTGTGTACCGAATCATCGATTATGTTATGTATGTACTTTTTTGCACTTTTTTAAGTAGCTATTTTGTGCGGAAAACTCTAGATTTATTACAAGCCGAGTTAGCTGTTTTGTATATAAAAAAACTCAATGTTTGTGCGACTGAACATTAAGTTACTACAAAACTTAGTCCCACTGAAAAGCACATATCTTAAAATAATATTCAACAAATTATTTTTAAAAATATTACCTTTTTGTGAAATTCCGCGCTTAATGGTGTCAATAAACCTTGTCTTTTCCTTCGCAGTATGGTTTGTTTTGTTTATAGGAAGTGACGTTAAGCCGGTTGTATAAACAAATACTCATATATGATCCAGCATTGCACCCAAATAATGAATGGATTAAATTGATCAGACAAAGAAGGCAGGAGTGAGGGCCCCGGCGCTGGATCAATAATCGTCAGAAGTCACAGAGAGCTGACGCTCTGGCAACAATAACTTATGGAATGAACATAAAAAGTAAAAGTACATTTGTGTGATCAATGGAACAAAGAGCGGCCCTCCTTTTATAAGATCCCTCCGTGGGAAGGAGGTCTGGAGGGGGGGGGGGGGCACTTGTCACATGTGCTACCATGCGTGCCCAAAAAATGCCAAGAAAGGAGGGGGCGGTAGTTGCTTGAAAGGGGATGTGGATAAGTGAGACCGAATGACCGCAGCGAGGTGCACTTCCAGTGACCCAGTAAACATCCGTCGTTAATCTAACGCCTGTTTGAGGTTGCCACGTCGACCCGACCAAATCACAACATTACATCTGGTAATAATTTGGTTGTGACGCCACACCAACGTTTAATCTTTTACATAACGTTGAATATGCGTTGAAGAAGCCCCGTGTTTTATTTTCACACTTATTTACACGTGGGGCTTTGCCAAAATCCCCTAATGTATTGAATTTGTACGAAAATTTTAGCCGCAGTTGTGGCATGCTTTTGGTTACAACCAACACCAACTCTCCAGATGGCGACTGCAGGGTTCGATAGCGAATGGTGGAATGGTATTTCTGGAGAAATTTGCCCATTTCTCGATCTTTGTCGGATGTGAAAAAAAAACTAGATTTGAAAGTTTGGCCATTGCCTGTCTCGCTTTCGGATTTATTAAGTTCTCATTAATAAGATCGCTCGGAAACATTGCTTGATTAATGATAAATTACACCGTCTGATTTCGGCCGTAATTTATTCATTTATTCCCTCGTATAAAAGTTTGCAATTGTTTTGTTTTATTCGCACCTCATGGTTGTTCAAGAAAAAGTGTAAACATCTGCGTTCATGGTTTGGACTTTGAGGAAAAGGGCCGCTTGAAAAATCTAAACTGATCGATTATAAATTATACCATGCTCATTTCGATCTTTATATATTTGTTCTCCAAGATGAAACTTTGCAAATGATTCTATTTTTCATTCACACCTTTTGGCTGTTCAAGAAAAATAAATCTTTATGCCTTTATTGTGCTCTGAGTAAGAAGGCTCTCGGAAAAATAAATGATTTTATCAATACCAAAAACCATAGATACGGCAGCGACCTTTTTTCTCTTGTGGCATTTTTTCAGAGAAAGTTTGGAAATCGTTTTATTTTCACACTTATTTACACGTGGGGCTTTGCCAAAATCCCCTAATGTATTGAATTTGTACGAAAATTTTAGCCGCAGTTGTGGCATGTTTTTTCGGGTATTTTTTTTTTTTTTTTTTTAGTTTGTCCGTGGAACTAGTCAGAGGTCGTTAGGGCCAGAAAGACGAAATCTTGACGTGATAAACTTCAGTATGTCTAGTTGTTCCTCTCGTATTTTTTTTTAAATTCGCTTAATTTTTCAATTAAAAAACGACAAAACAAATTTGCGAAACAGGCGGCAAGAAGCTGAAAGCAGCAGTTTAAACTGGCACGATATCGGCCTCGGTATATTGATCGCCCAGCTCTCAATGAAAGTCGTCACAGCATGCGTGTGCAAGTTTAAGTTGGCTACAGCGTTTGGGTTTTTTCCAATTGCTACAGAGTGATGAAATTTGGTTCACCCCAGCAAACATTAAGACGTCAAGTAGGGTGAAAAGGAGAGTTCTACTGCACTTTTTGACGTCATACTGTCTGGAAGTGACGTCATACTGTCTGGAAGTGACGTCATCATGTCTGGACCGGAAGTGCTGTCTAGACCGGAAGTGCTGTCTGGAGTGGAAGTGACGTCATCATGTCTGGACCGGAAGTGACATCATGATGTCTGGACCGGAAGTGACGTCATCATGTCTGGACCGGAAGTCATGATAAGCGTTAGGATAGGCGCGACCATCTGTGACGTCATCATGGCGTCATACTGAGATGATGCTGTCTGGAGCGAAAGTGGTTTGGCCGAGTCAATCAACATGAAGCCAATGAACCCGACCTGTCAATCAGTGTAACCATGGCAACAGACCCTAAAAAGCCACGACCCCCCCCCCCCCTAGGACAGACTATGTACCGACCCCCCCCCCCCCTCGAAATTGTGATTTTTGCATATTTATCCGTTTCAGACGATTCTGAACATTTTTCATTTTTTCGACCCCCCCCCCCCCTCGAAATTGTGATTTTTGCATATTTATCCGTTTCAGACGATTCTGAACATTTTTCATTTTTTCGACCCCCCCCCCCTCGAAATTGTGATTTTTGCATATTTATCCGTTTCAGACGATTCTGAACATTTTTCATATTTTCGACCCCCCCCCCCCCTCGAAATTGTGATTTTTGCATATTTATCCGTTTCAGACGATTCTGAACATTTTTCATATTTTCGACCCCCCCCCTCGAAATTATGATTTTTGCATATTTATCAGTTTCAGACGATTCTGAACATTTTGCATTTTTTCGACCCCCCCCCCCCCCTCGAAATTGTGATTTTTGCATATTTATCCGTTTCAGACGATTCTGAACATTTTTCATTTTTTCGACCCCCCCCCCCCCCCCTAGGCGAGCAACATTCTGTCAAGTCAGCTTCAGTTCCATCAGAGGGGTATATAAGGGATGAGCATACAGCAGTGACAGTCATTTCGGTGAGTGGAGCAAGGAAGTACAATTTGTAGAACTACAATTGGATCACATCAGATCAAGGGATGGCATCCAGTGACAACTATTTCGGTAAGTGTTTATTGAAACTTTATAAATAAAAAGTGAACTTTGTAAACAAACTTTGTAAACAAACTTTGGTTATTTGCTTAATTGAAACTTTGTAAAACAATACCTTTCGTTATACTTGGTCGATTTATATGAAAATTTCACCATTTGATTCAGTTTTATGTAAAGTTTTGTTATAAAGTAGTCATAGGCTATTTGCACAGCTGGCTGTATGCATTTTTACCGCCATTACAGTGCTTCTTCGCGGATGAATACCATTTTGGCAGACCATTTAACTTCACCGTCAGTTAACTTCACCGCTAGATGTCTCTGCTGTGTAGCAGTGCAGCTGTACAACTCGACAACTGTAAGTGAGACATTCATATACACAAGTAAAATTCTGCTGAGTCAGCAATTTTTTAACAAAGTTACACACCATATTTTGATTACATGGAAGTAGTATAAAAGCATGAGTGAAACATGTCAACTAGTCAACTAGTAATACATTCTGTCAACAAGTCAACAAGTGGATATTGTGTGACGAGAAAAGACTTGACAATGTCGGCCTTACTTTTTCACAGATGTGTAGAGACCATGGATGACGTCTTCAAAGTGAATTATGCTGACTATGTGTTTTCAAAGCTTCCTGCTTTTGAATCGGATTGGATGCTGCAAGTGAAGAACTTACATCAGCATTGGGAAGCTGTTGGAAAGACCATTCCAAGAGATCGTTTCATCCGCTCGTTTCTACGTGAATGTGAAGATCTACATTTACCGTTAACTTATGACATTGATTTAGCATTTATCAACGTGAATACAATTTGGGCAGTTGAGCTCATGTTAGTTGTAGCTGCAAGAATCATTTTACATTATGATGATGATGTTCCATTGAAGACGAATGTATCAGAGCTTGTCCGATTCAACCATGGACGAGTTGAAGTGAATTCAAAACTTTGCAAGTTCTTTGCTGACTCAGCAGATAGTTGGGTATAAAAGGGAGTGAACTCAGCAGAGTGAAGTCATTTCTCAGCAGACAGTTGGAGGGAGTGCATCATCAGTACATTGTAGCAGCCATGGAGAACAAGACAAGCAACGCAACGCAGCGCAGCAGCAGCTTTAAAATTAGTGCTAACTTAACCATTACTGTGGAGCATGGAGAATATGGGCCATTTCTACGCATCACACGTGGAGAGAGATGGTGTGCTTATTCACCATCTTTGTGGAAGATTGTATGCCAAAGCTTGAAAAATTTACGCGACATTGGCTTCAAACTGTACTTAACGCAAACGAAGTGGCTTGAAGTCATTTCATACTTGGATATGCGCTATGTGAGTTTTGTGCGCACGTCACGGTTTGAAGGGAAAGAATACACACATCACATCAACATGAATGATGGTGAATGGGAGACACTGCTTCAGGAGATGGACAACATCAACTCAGCCCTATCACCATGTGAGGAATGTCATGACAAGAAAACCATCATCAAGCTGCAAAAGGATGGTCGGATGAAGGTGTCAAAGCTATCCAAGAAAAGGCTGGCTGAAGTTCAGTTGGAGAACATGAACGTACAAAATCAACTTGGACTTACCTGTGACTATTGCGGTGCTTGTGGATATGTGGAGGATTATCATTGCCACTGCCACAAGTATAATTGCAAGTTGTGTGAACCAAGCAACTTCTGCGACAAGTGTGGAGTACTTAAAGTCAGTGAAGCAAAGTAAAAGCCCACAAGACACTGAAACAAGATGGACGCATGTTTTAAAAATGCTTATATTGACTTGATGATTGCTAAACTTGCTTGCTGTGGCACTCCAGACTATCAACTTTATCATTTGGATGCTTTTTGGGATGTTGTACATCATAGTCTTGATGTGATTGAACTGCATTCAAGATTTCTTGGAGAATGTCATAAAACTGGAATAGAAGAAGATCCTGACTTTGACTTTGATGCTGCACTTTATTCTGCTCGCACTGATGTGGAAGTATATTTCACCGTGGTTGATCATTTGAGAGATTGTTGTAAAGAAGCAGAGGAAACCGAGCAGCTTTATCAGGTAAGTTATATAAAACCTTTTTTAATCATGTTTATGACAACATAGTGAATTGTTTCTCAAAGACATAACCATGTTTTTCTTACTAGCAAATTTAGTTTTATGTGAGTGGTTTCAACGTAAACAAAGAAAGAATATGATAGAAGAGGCAGCAAATATATTAAAAGATATTTTATTACAGGAAGAAACCGACATGTCAGAATAAAGAAGCAAAGTCAACATGGAGAATCTTGTACTATTCAGCGGTCATAAGGACGTTCTTTCAAATATGTTTCCAACACGACTTGAAAAGTATGGACATGTGTTCAACTCAAGTGAAGCTTTGTATCAATATGAGAAAGCAGTGTTTCATCACCGTCCAGATATTGCTTCAGCCATTGTGTCATCCAGAAATGGATATGAAGCGAAACGTATTGCTAAAGGGATAAAACCATGTCCTTTATGGCATACAGTGAAGAGAAGCAAAATGCAAGATGTTTTACAAGTCAAACTGGATCAGTGTGTATTGTTTCGCAACAAGTTGAAAGAATGTAAAGACAAAACTTTAGTTGAAGCAACGTATGATCATTGGTGGGGAGCTGGTGTGAAACAAGTGTCATCTGGATATCCTGGTCAGAATATTATGGGAAAGTTGTTAGAAATGTTGTGTGAGGGTTAGAGACTTTTTTCATTTGCTTGCCAACCGTCATGGTGTGCAGACGTGTGGACATGTAAATTTGAAGTATGTTTAACTTGTGCTGCAAGACTCACAAGACTGCACAATGGCGGACATGACACTGAGACAATATATTGTACAAAAAGCTTATTGTGAAGAAATGTTATCAGCTGTAAAAAAGTTTGCCTATTTAGTCTGTCCTGCTTGTCAACATGAAGAGTGTCAAGAACATACTTGTCATTTTGCATCTGTTTATACATATTGGAATGAAGCTAAATATTACATGCATTTAGATAAAGTGTTAGAGAATGCAAATCAACGTTGTGAGAAATATGGTGTAGATGCTATTACATTGGATGAACTCAGTCATTGGTTAGTGTTCATTGAAGACCAATGGTCTCCAGTTATTCATACCATTGTATCTATACTTGATTTGTAAATATATGTTAGTTATAAATACATGTTAGTTATAAATACATATTAGTTAAGTTACTATGTTAGTTAAGTGATGATGGTTGAGTTATAAAATAAAAGCTGTTCTGTTGAGAAGGTGGTTTTCATTCGGTGTGACCATGTCGACGTGGAAAGACTACTTGACCAATATTTACTTCAAACCTGGACAGCCTGGAGCATTTGCTGGTCCTTACAAACTGTATCACATCTTACGAAAACATAATCAACCAGTCACACAGTCACAAGTGAAGAAATGGTTGCAGGATCAAGATGCTTTTAGTTTACTCCAACCTGTCAAATACAGGTTCAAAAGACAACGTGTCATTACACGTGGTATTGATGACATGTGGGATATTGATTTGGCTGATATGGGAAACATAGCTCCCTATAATGATGACATACGCTTTTTACTCATTGTCATTGATGTGTTTTCCAAATATGTCTGGGTACAGCCAATACCTAATAAATCACATACCAGCGTCATACAAGCTTTCCAAAAGATTTTTCATGACACACGACGAAGACCGCGAACTCTAAGGTCTGATAAAGGAACAGAATTTAAAAACAGATGGGTAAAAGCATTTTTGAAGAAAGAAGGCATTCATGCTTATACCACAAAGAATGAAACCAAAGCTAACTTTGCTGAAAGAGTCATTCGTACTCTGAAGGGAATGATGTATCGGTATTTTCTACATAATCAAACTTACCGTTACTTAGACATTCTTCCAGACTTGGTGTACAATTACAACCATAGACCTCATGGTTCTCTTCCTAATAAATATGCTCCAGCCGAGATTCGTAAAGACAACGAATCAAAAGTGTGGAAGTATATGTATGTTGACAAACTGAAATTGAAACCGAAGAAGAAGAAGTACAAATTTAACATTGGTGATCATGTTCGCATTTCTCACATTAAATATGTGTTTCAACGCGATTATCACATCAAATGGACGCAAGAAGTCTTCATTGTCACACATCGTTGTAAGAAGCAAGGAATACATTTATATCGTGTGAAAGACTTTTTAGACGAAGATATTGATGGTCATTTCTATGAAGAAGAACTGCAGAAAGTGACCAAAGATATTGAATCTATTTATAGAATTGAAAAAGTCTTGAAAACACGTAAAAGACGAGGTGTGAAAGAATTATTTGTCAAGTGGTTAGGTTGGCCAAACAAGTTTAACAGTTGGGTGAAAGAAACAGACATTCAACAATGAAGCATCCATTTACATGTTTAGTCTCTGGACCTACAGGCAGTGGCAAAACGTCTCTGGTGAAGGAAATTCTAGAACAAAAGTTGATTAAACCCTCTCCAAAAAGCATTTTATGGCTCTATGCAGCAGATCAGCCTTTGTACAAGGGAATGAAAGGTGTGGAATTTTACCAAGGCATTCCAGATGACATTGAAGAGCGTTTTAACCCGAAGAAACCAAACTTACTTATCATTGATGACTTAATGACGAAATGTCATAGTGATGAGCGTATGACACGTCTCTTTAGTGTTGGCAGCAGTCATCAAAATCTGAGCATTATCTTTATTGTACATAATTTATTCCATCATGGGAAAGAGATGCGAAATATTAGTTTGAATACACATTATATTATTCTGTTTAAAAATCCGAGAGACAGTCAACAAATTAGTACATTGGCGCGGCAAATGTATCCTGGAAGATCTCAATTTCTCATAGAAGCCTATCAAGATGCTACTAGCAAACCTCATGGTTATTTATTCATTGATTTAAAACCAAAGACAAATGATCAACTACGTATTCGTACGGGCATTTTACCAAAAGATACACATTATGTCTATATTGATAAAGCAGTGTATGAACAAGAACCAACTCATTTGACCATTCGCAGTCAAGATGTCTAAACGTATTCGAGCGAACCAACCGTTTCTTCACTTGCTTGCACGCAGTGGACCTAAACGACGTAAATCCTTGCTACAGCAAGCTACAAAGGAGGAATTAACAAGCTTGTTTGAAATTTGTTTGAATATATTGCAAGGACATTTACCCTTAAGCTCAAAACGGTTTAAGGAATTTAAACGTGAACGTCATACGCTTCGTACTCTAGCAGATAAGAAGATATCTCTTCGACGAAAAAAGAAGTTGATTAATCAGAAAGGAGGATTCATTGGAGTTATTGCTAGATTGGCATTACCTTTGTTAGCCAAACTACTGCTAAAATGAAACATACGATGAAAATGGTCCTCATTCCTGAATATGAATACAAACTGTTATTAGAAAAGAAACATGATATCAAAACGAAAGTGAATAAACTTTTACGTGGGAAACGAACGCGTGAAAAGGTTATTGAAATGTCTCAACTTCTTGGTCGTCATTTACGAACAAGTCAGTCTAGGCAGCAAAAGACCTCATCATCATCACCACCTGAAAAGTCAGAAAAGTTATTTTTAAGTCATTTTCAACCTATCTATCATGGAAAAGTACTACAACTTTTAGCCGAACTGAAGAAACATGGTGTAAAATGGACAGAGAAGAATGAACTTGTGTTGAAAACGGGCGATATTATAGCAAATTCCAACATGGTTGATTTGATGAAAGAAGCATTGGTGGCGACAAGAAGAAAAGAACGAGCCATACCACCATATGGCTGGCATCCGTTTATCCAGGAAATTGTAGATGCGAATATTCCAAAAACAATGTTTAGTAAAAAGACCACTCGTGACGACATTACAAAAGAAATGAAACAACGTCAACAAAGACAGTTTCCTGAAGGATGGGAAAATTTTTAACATGGCTGAAAGAGCTATGTTGTTGTTGTGGTCAAGACACAACTATTCCTGTGAAAATAAGATGTGTGATTGCTTGTTGTGAAGGAGAAGTCATAGATCATCTAGATCATCATCATGATGTAAAAGATCATTTACATACTTGGTCGAATGGCGCGCGCTGTCCTGAGGTATATAGACAACGTCAACGCAGCTATACCATTTAGTTAGCATCATGGAGTCGACAAGCTTTTACATCACTTTGCCTAGCAATGCGAGTATGACCTATTATCCCAACAACAAGGCTTCGAATTATCAAATTCGTATGCCTCGAACCATCTATCTGAATGGAAAATATGAAGTGGCTTTAGCTGAAATTCAATATCCACATACATGGACAACGATGAGACAGGGCATGAACTATTCTATTGGGTATCGACAAATAGATACATTTGGCATTTGGCATGTTAATATTCCTTATGGGTACTATAGAACCATACAAGAACTATGTGAGGCAGTCAATGAAGAAGCGGCTAACCCCGATGACCCGAAACAACCTATTCGGCTAAAGTATGATAAGATTAGACGACGTGTGTTTCTATTTCTCGATGATGGTCTTGAAGTGTCCTTTTCCACTGGATTGGCTGAGATTTTAGGATTTATCCCAGAGCAATGGTATACTGAAGCGTGTGCAGCTGAACATAAAGCGGATGTGAAACAGGGATTTTATACACTGTATGTGTATTGTAGCATTTGTGAACCACAAGTTGTTGGGGATTATTATGTGCCGTTACTACGTTCTGTTGGGATACAAGGCCATGATGGTGACATTATCATGAAAACGTACGGCGAACCGCATTATGTTCCTGTAAACACGTCCAAATTTGACGTGATAGAAATGAATATTAAGGACGACACAGGCCATACTGTTCCATTTCAAACTGGAAAGGTGATCTGTAAACTTCATTTTCGACCAAAAGCATTATGAAAGCCTACACACACGATCCGTCTGCATATCGCAACCATTTTCTTCGTCAAGTGGGCGGGGAATTACCAGGATTCAAAGGAGCGCGAATCCAGTATGGTGATGGTATTGGTTCCATACTGGGATCATTGGCTCGCAAAGCTATTCCACTACTTAAGGCTGGGGCTAAGATCGTTGCGCCACATCTTAAGAAGGCTGCAAAGAATGTCGCGAAAGATGTGACGGGCCGAGTAGCAGAACGTGTGTTTGGTGAACAAAAGCGTATGCAACCAACGAAACGTGCCAGAAGACGAAAAACAGCCAGACGGATAACATCAAAATATCGCAAAGATATCTTTTGAAATCATGTCTCTCATTCATAATCATTCGTGTGAATGTAGTCTTTCTCCATTGGAATGGTTTCACGTACCACCAACGCAAACTGCTGTAGAGAAAAGTTATAATGTTGACTATCAACCACTTACAAGCATTAGAGAAGGCGCTCCAATAGAATTCTACATTCCTGCGAGTACAGAAGAATATCTGGATTTAAAGAACAGCAAACTTCATATTGTATGTCGCATTCTAAAGGCTGATGGAACAGCGTGTGGCGCAGATGATAATGTCTCTTGCATCAATGATGTGTTTAATGGGTTATGGTCTAATATTGAATTGTTTCTGAATGATCGTTTGGTTTCGCATAGCAACAATACTCATGGTTATACCAGCATTATCTCTCATCTCATCCATGATTCGGAAGAAAGTCTGCATTCTGAGCGCTCTATGCGTCTCATGTACAAGGATACTGCTGGGTCAATGAATAGTCATGAGGTGAAAAGACCTAATCATGAACAATATGTATCCGGGTTTCATGTCAATGCCGACGGTGGTGACTTGGCTGAGCAAGGCAATAATGGCTTACATCATCGTTATTTGCATACTCGTCTTAGCCGTGATGTTATGCTCGCAGGTGGTTTAAGGATAGATTTGTTTGAGCAGGATCGTTATCTTCCGAATGGCATCAGTTTGAAATTGCGTTTCCATAGACAAAAAGATGACTATGTATTGATGGCTGTAAATAATACCTATAAGGTAGAAGTGAAAGAGGCATTTTTAACCATTCGCAAAGTGAGGGTGAGTCCAGGTATTCAGTTAGGACATGCAGATGCATTGATGAAAAGTCCTGCCAAGATCATCATCACTAGAAAAGAATGTAAAGTCTTGGCCATTCCAGCAGGATTTCAGTCT
Source organism: Protula sp. h YS-2021 (assembly GCA_949752745.1). NCBI lineage: Eukaryota > Metazoa > Annelida > Polychaeta > Sabellida > Serpulidae > Protula > Protula sp. h YS-2021. The sequence goes on along the minus strand of OX457027.1, from coordinate 13,729,006 downwards.
TTTGTGAAAGATAACATCTTTTTGGGTCAATTACCAAATCGTATTGTCATTGGTCTGGTTCATAATGAAGCTTTTGGTGGATCAGTATTGAGGAATCCATACAATTTTGATCATTTTAATCTGGACTATATGCAACTGTACACGGATGGTGAACCAGTTCTATCCAAACCTCTCAAGCTTGACATTACACAGAACAAATACCTGAACGCTTTTGAAACGCTTTACAAATCGTTTGATCGGTTGAATGGTGAGAAAAGTTCCATTATAAAACGGGAAGATTGGCCTAGAGGTTATGCTTTATTTTCGTTTGACTTAACACCGGATTATGATGGTGATGATCATTTCCCCCTGATCAAGCATGGGAATTTGCGGCTAGAAATGAACTTTGCTAGGGCTTTGCAACCTACAATCAATGTCATTGTCTATGCTGAATTTGACAACATTATTGAGATCAGTGCCAATCGCAGCATCCAATTCGACTACCAGTCATGAACACGAAGCAGATTGATGCCATATTGAGTCATGATGTCATGACCAAAGACTTGTTTCAAGGCGTGTTTGCCATGGACCAGTTACCGTCTTTACAACGCGGCGCCTATGTGATCAACACAGACGATCAAGATGAACCAGGAGAACATTGGGTGGCAGTGTATTATGACAAAGACCCTGTGGAATATTTTGACTCTTATGGACTGTTCCCTCTCGATGATCGTTTAGATATGTTTTTAAGAAATGACTATATGTATAATTCTATATCATTACAAACGCCAATATCATCGTCATGTGGTTTTTATTGTGTATATTATATATTGCATAGAGCTCGAGGTCAGAGTATGTTTGATATTGTGAATATATTAAAAAGAAAGGATGGTGATTTTATTGTAAAGGATTTTGTATATAGACATTATAAACCATTGTTTTATTAATGTTGTTGTTGTTATATTAGTTAAGTTGTTGTTGTTATATTAGTTAAGTTGTTGTTGTTGTTATATTAGTTAAGTTGTTGTTGTTGTTAAATAAAACAAATCAAGTTTCAAACAACTGTCTTGTTTATTGTGTTGTACATACGTTTATTTACAAATTCTTAACTACAAACACTATTTACAAAGTTTACAAACACTATTTACAAAGTTTACAAACACTATTTACAAACTCTTAACTACAAACGCTATTTACACTATTTACAAATTCTTAACTACAAATTCTATGTACACTATTTACAAACTTTTATTTACACTATTTACACTATTTACAAAATTCTTAACTACAAACTCTTAACTACAAAGTCTATTTACACTATTTACAAACTTTTTATTTACAAACACATTCATTTTTTTTTTTCAATACATTCATCAATGAATACCATTCATTAGAATCTAAATTGATATAGGTATCATAGACATTACATCCATGTTTGTAAATGCTATGAAAGCTCACATAACACACATCACCAAACTTTATCACTTTAACAGTTACATGTTCAGACAGTTTCAGTTCATATCCTTCTTCTAAGTCAATGTCCATCACACGCATAGGTTGTGTCAGCTCAATGGATTTGGTGCCTCGTGTAAGCCATATTTCTGTTTCTTTGAATTCAAGCGTTAGGTTCTTTCCAATCCAATGCTTGTAACAACGCGTTCCATTCCACTGTGTTGAGGGTGATGTAGTCATAGTTTTCTGTAAGCTCGTCATATTGGCGAAATTGTACAAACACGTCTAAGCAGTTCTCAGTCACACGCACTTCTAATTCATTTGAGACTGCTAGGAGAAAGCCAGGTATCCTGAACTTCTCTAGATGGTCTTTCAACACGGATTGGTCATCAAGTGATAGGACGAGATACTGTCCAAAATGTCTTAGCACAATGTCATCATATTCGTTTCTCAGATATGAGAACCCATGCGTAATTGGTTTATATTCCGTTAAAAAGTCTTCCATCTCGTTCAACAGTCAGATGAACTATGAGCTGTCTCCTTGTCTGCAAAGACGTTTTTTTATGCTCGCAAGATGGCGAAGAGTGGATGTTGTATCACTTCTAGGAATCGTAAGACTGCGCGCCAGTTCTTGATATCAAAGATGATCAAATCTGTATATGGTGTATCTGGTACAACTCCCTTATAATCCTCTGGATAATCCTGTAAAAGATTTCTACAGATTTCTACACGTATGTTAGAATCATATTCAGCCACTGTCACTTCCACTTTATTTTCAAGTCTACGTTTAAACCCAGCTTCAAGTGGTATGTTTTTAAAGTCTTTCCACACTTCAGGTTTAAACCGATGATAACTTGTCTTAGAATCTAGTATCACTTCATTCCTCTCATTGACAGTAAGGTAAACACCACCGTTCAGCATGAGTGCATTCATGATTGTTACCTTGTTATGACTTGTCGTCTTGTCTGCGAAGCCTTTTATCCACTTCTTTCACCTGCTTCTTCAGCATTTTCCATTCAGGTATTGTCAGCAAAATTCCCTTTTTCGTTGGACGGTTTTTTCCAGTCCCCTCATCTCTGAGGTATTTGCGAATGTTTACCACACCTTCATTACTTTGTTTCATAATCTTGATATACTTTCCATTGCCTAGAGAAAGCATTCCATCCCACGACTGTGGTGTTGGTACCGTCGTCTCCACTTTTAATTTCTTAATGGTAGTATCAGGATGTTTCACTTTCATGTCTTTCACCGTATCTGCTAGAGTATCCATATCCGTTGGTGCAGATCTTTTCATGTTGACGCTTCAGTGTTCACACCACAACTAACTCTCAAGTTGAAGTGTCTCCCCCTTATATACTGTAATGCCCATGCGCCAAAGTGGAATAGCCATCACTCATCACATATCGCTTGTCATCAAAGGGAGAGAGAGCCACTTTCCTCAACTTCTCCGAGAAGATCTGGTGGTTATGACTTCGAATGATGTGCCCTGTAGTCATCGTTTGCGTTTGGTTGAACAAACTGTCTCTATACTGCTGATGTTTCATCCGTCTTTGACACGCGCGAGTGATGCCTTTGGCCGTACGTTTTTCTTTCCCACCATACATCATACTATACATTTTCGGCCGAAGTCCAACAAACTCTTCAATGGGAATGCCCGCCGTCTCATCTTTCATTTTCCCAAGCACTTTCTTGTTCACGTTGGAATGTAGGAAATGATCTGGCGGATAGTCACTTGTGTCGAACAAGTCAGCATCTTCCTGCATGTCTTTGTATATATCTTCCGTTTCTATGTCATAACATAGACTGTCGGTGTCGCTGAACAAGAGTTTGGCGTTGGGATACTTGGTCATGATGTAGTTGTAATGAAAGTGGAACATGAGCACCTTGCTGAGGTCGAGAATGGTGAACCCAACTTGAATGGGTTTATCCAGAAGCAGATCCACTTTGCGCAAATGTACCGCGGTCAAATCTTCGTTGAAAATTCTAAATTTGTGGAAGGAAGGTTTGGCTACAAGTTTCTTGAACCGCTTTTCCTGGTGAACAAGTTCCACATTCATGCGCTTTCTTACATTTTCCATGGTTTTGCCAAACACCGAGTTGTTCATCAATTTGAAGAAGTCTTTCTCAAACGGGTTCTTGGCCAACTTTCTCTTTTCCGTGTTCAAGGAGATGTATTTTGCCAACCATTTGCTCTGTGCAAACATGATGGCACGATGCACCTTCGTGACTTTCAATCCCAGTGAGACATATTGCTGTAAATTTCTATAATGAAGCACATATTTCTTCTTGTCACACAAGTTGGGAATGAGCTTTTCACTAGGTTTGCCTTTCATGTTTAGATCTTTCCGTAGCTTCTGACTATGTTTTGACAATTCTCCCACTTTCACACATTTCCGTTCTGGAGCCACTGGATAGTGATTATGATGATCATGGATTGAATATGGGTATTCCAAATCCACTTCTAAAATGTAGCCAATCTCGTCATCTTCATCCACATCCATAAAGTCAATGGATTCTGGCTCGCTCACCCACATAAATCCACTTTCCGGCATGCTTTGCGACATAGCCCAGCCATACAAGTTGTTTGCATCCAGGTAAGTCAAGTAGTTGGTTGGTTTCAAGGGATCGTAATCTGGTACGTAGGGGTTATTTGCTTTCGCATACTTGTGTGTGATGACAGATATTCCTCCACGTAAACCTTGTTCAACCATTTGGTACATGTCAATGTCGTTGATCAATTCCAATTTCACCTTTGTCGCTTTCAACATGGCATCCCACGACAGTCCTGGCGCTGTATAGTAGTGAGCAGGATCCAATTCATACGTGTTGAGACATACGTGACGAAAGTTTTCAAACACGTCAGCCAGCAGCAACACATCTGATTTCAGGTACAAGTCATGGTATTCGCCAAATGTAGTACAGTGGAATGTCTCCCACACCTTCTGCGCATGCGCATAATCCTCATCGCTAATGTCTTCTTCACTGAGTAGACTGTAAAACTTGTCCTTGGACGGCAGTTGTGTTTCAGCAAACTTGGATGGCTCATCCACGTAATCATAAGGGTACACTCCCTTTCTCAACAGTAACTCTTGTTGGTCGCTATCGTGAATGTGTGACGTCATGTGATAAAAGTTGTCTTTCCCTTCTGCTGCCAGGTTGGAGACCAACTTCTGTAGAGAAGTACTCATGAACTGAAAGCTGTCTGTAAATTTCAGATTGCTCATGGTGAATGCAATATATTTCTCAACGGTGTTGGGAATGACTGTAATCCTTTCGTTTTTGAACTTTCCAATTTCTTCCATGATCAAATGGCTGTCATAGCCTCGTAAATTGTGGAAAAACACAGGAATGATGAAAGAATCTTCAACATCCTGCTGATCTTTTCGAAATCGAAATTGTAAATTGCATTCATTATGTGCAGCTCCGCGGTATTTGCCATTGATATGATCATGATCTCTCACACGATCTGCTCCTAGAGGCTCATGACAAATGTAGCAATCTGTCGCGTTCTTATAATGCTCTTCATCTTCATGAGTCATGACCATTTTCTTTTTCTGCTGTAGACCATGCACAATACGATCACGTTCATATACCATATGGTCTAAAAAGACTTTCACAGCATTATCGCCTCGATATACGACTGGAGCACGTGTATCATATTGGCTGACAACCACGTAGGCAAAGCTGTTTGGACGATGATGTTGATACTTGTCTCCTTCATGCTTTTTCGTGAAACATTCAAAGTCCGCATAAATGACAAACGGCGCTCGCTGTTGTTTGGCTACATTCTTGAACTTGATGAAGGGTTCCTTGGGGAATGATAAACGTTGTGCTCCATGCTTGCCACACACTTCACGATGCTTGTCTAACAGATCTTGTCGCCTAAACCCGTGAAGACAGTTGAAACAATAAAAAGCTACACCATTATGCTTTGATCGATAAGCCATCAGTCTGCTGAAATTCTTGATGAGGCAATAATGTCTTGTCTTGTCATTGCTAATCAAAAGCAAGTTGATTTCTCTCGCACTGTTGGCGCTGGTGTTTCGGCTGAGTTGTATGGGAACAACGACATCATGTTCATATCCAAACACGTTAATGGACACATCATTCTCCTTTTCAAACTTTGGAATGTCTGTAATCGGTGTTGGAAATGTCATGCCTTCTACCTTCAATTCGTTCTCAAATGTCTTGTATTGATTCACACGCTCTGGGTTTACATTTGTTGAAGGGTGAAGGTGAGCCAATACAGACCATAAGAAACATTTGTTGTCTTTATTCTGAATGTTTAACACCGCCTTTGTATTCTTTACTTTCTTCGGTAGTGGGATAAAACTGCTTGCTTCCAATGGTGCTGACGTCGCTGTATGCACTTCAATGAATAATATGTTATCCAACACCCAGCCAGAACCTTGTCGCTCATGTTCATCAAACCTGGTAAATAATTCTTTATAGGCTTCTGGCAAATCCTTCTCAATATCTGTTGGATTGTATGCTGCATACGTTGGACTGCTGATGAAGGCATTATCCACTTGTTCTACCATCACGCCTTCAACATTTGGTGTCATTTTCTTGAAGCGTGCATGCACGACAATGTACCATTTCATGCCACGGTTTAACGTTTCTAGCAAATGTCTCTTGATTCGGTTCTCTTGTTGTCGCATTTCAAGTAGCAAATCTGATCCATCTTCAGGCTCAAACCGTCTTTCCTGCGCGTTTTCACCAAGACTCACTCTTCTGCCTCTGCCTACTTGCACTGTCTCTTTCTTTCTTTGTTCTTCATGAGACACATTTTCCATCTCAGCACATGCATGTGTCTCAAATGCATCCAAAGATGAAAATATCTTGACGCATTTACAGCAGAGGACTGGATCAGGTCTGTCAACACCATCTTGTAACGTCTTTCGTCTCTTGGCTTCAATCTGCTCAACAAGCTCTTCATGAGCATGTTTCATCCTAGCTGGTTTGCATGTATGTGTCACGAACACTTCCAGAGATGGAAATGTCACATCACAATCACGACAGTAGACTGGTGCCATCGTTGTTGCTTCTTCAACTGCTGGAACTGAAATGAAGTAAAATATACGTTTCACTCTTCCTTTTATACCACTTCAATGGTGTGTTGACTCAGCAGAATGTATCACTAGTTGACTAGTTGACATGTTTCACTCATGCTTTTATGCTACTTCCATGTAATCAAAATATGGTGTGTAACTTTGTTCCAAAATGTTAAAATTGCTGACTCAGCAGAATTTTACTTGTGTATATGAATGTCTCACTTACAGTTGTGAAGTTGTACAGCTGTTATACAGCAGAGACATCTAGCGGTGAAGTTAACTGACGGTGAAGTTAAATGGTCTGTCAAATGGTATTCATCCGCCAAATGGTATTCATCCGCCAACTAGACCTGAAATGTGATAAAATGTATTCTCACACACACACACACACAGACATGTTTTGCTTCATTTCATAATATAGGATGGCCCTTAAAAGGGCCCGAAATATTTTAGTATATATCAGCAGCAGTTATGGGGTTGTCCCTCATATTCCAACCACACTTGACACTTGCAGTATCGTTGAGTCAGTGTTACTATGCGGTTGTTCCACATAAATGTAATTACTACGTCAGGCTTCACTGCAGTGATCTGAGTTGGAAATTGTAGCACCTCCTCCAAAGCATATGTAATATCAGCTGCTTCAGCTTCATCACGCATATTTACCCAGATGCAAACAGATTCATTCGCTTGAAACGCTGTTAAGTCATCAATGATGATAGCTGGTGTGTTATCCATGATGTGTCTGACGATGTCTGACAATGTCTGACGGTGTCTGAGCCTTGAGACACCACACTTATATACGATTTTATCATGCTGAATCAACGATTTCATCATGCTGATTCGGCAAAAGTTTTTGTTGCTCTCCTGGGGGGGGGGGGGGGGGTCGGTACATAGTATGTCCTGGGGGGGGGGGTCGGTACATAGTATGTCCTAGGGGGGGGGGGGTCGGTACATAGTCTGTCCTGGGGGGGGGGGGGTCGAAAAAATGAAAAATGTTCAGAATCGTCTGAAACGGATAAATATGCAAAAATCACAATTTCGAGGGGGGGGGGGTCGGTACATAGTCTGTCCTGGGGGGGGGGTCGTGGCTTTTTAGGGTCTGTTGCCATGGTTACACTGATTGACAGGTCGGGTTCATTGGCTTCATGTTGATTGACTCGGCCAAACCACTTTCGCTCCAGACAGCATCATCTCAGTATGACGCCATGATGACGTCACAGATGGTCGCGCCTATCCTAACGCTTATCATGACTTCCGGTCCAGACATGATGACGTCACTTCCGGTCCAGACATCATGATGTCACTTCCGGTCCAGACATGATGACGTCACTTCCACTCCAGACAGCACTTCCGGTCTAGACAGCACTTCCGGTCCAGACATGATGACGTCACTTCCAGACAGTATGACGTCACTTCCAGACAGTATGACGTCAAAAAGTGCAGTAGAACTCTCCTTTTCACCCTACTACGTCAGAATGACGTCGGGTCGAAGTCGTGACCCGACGTTTCCGACGTCGGACTGACGTGCCAGTTTTGGTTGTATATGAAATGGAACCAACGTCGAGTTTTCCACGTCAGAATGACGTCGGGTTCCGACCTAAATCCGACGTCGGAATTAAATCGCTTTTAGGTTGTATGTGAAATTGGAACCGACGTCGGATTCCCACCTGAAACTGACTGGAGTTAGATAATTAATAGATAATTAATCATTCAACTGCTGTCGTAAAATACATACGAAAGCATTTTCCATGTACATTTTTACAATCTAGGAACAAAAATACCAAAGCGCCATCAAAATTCTAAAATTTTCATGTAAAAATTACGCTTTTTCTTCCTCTTTTTCAAAATGACTTCCATTTCCGGTGAACGATAATAATGTTTATAGCTGTTTGGTCGTTTTTGCAACGTCGGAATGACGCCAGAAAACCGACGTCGCCTCGACGTCGGAATAAAGTCGGGTTTTGGGGCAATAGGTCAGAATATGGTTGTGAAGTCGTCGCGACCAAAATCCAATCTTTTTTCAACCAAAAAAGACGTCGGTTGTTTGCTGGGACTGATAGAGGGTGATTAGACGCCGTAAAATCCGCATTTTTTAACCATGACCGTAGAGAACGATTGACATCCTCGGCCATGGTCAGTGTCAAAACCCGGAAGTGGACCATTATCTCGAAAACGGTTAGAGATAGAGCGATTTTGAGCCCTTGGGCCTAAAAGACCATAAATAAGAGGTATCTCGGTGATCTTGACCTCCTTGGACATGGTCACAGTAAAAAAACCGGAAGTTTACCATTATACTGAAAACGGTTAGAGATAGAGCTATTTTGAGTTTATTTTTTACCCTTTGGGTCTAAAAGACGATATGTAAGAGGTACTTCGGTGATCTTGACCTCCTTGGCCATGGTCAAAGTAAAAACCGGACATTCTTATTAACGAGGCCGCTGACGCAATATCAGATGACGTCAAGAAATAGCTATTATATCGGATTATATTGCGCTGTTATTTTATGACATAAATTGTGCAGTTTTATTTTTTATTTACACCTTTCAGTGGTTCAAATAATGTAAAAAGGCATTGTAAATTATCACAGTTCTTAGTAATAAGGGGTTCGGAAAAATCTAATTCAGTTAGCGATAATTACACTGCCCTAATTTCAGCCTGAATTTATTTGTGCGAGATAAAAGTTTTCAAATAGTTTTATTTTTATTCCCTTCTTTTTCCAGTTAAAAAAGTGAAAATTTGTATTCCTGTATTATGCTCTGAATAATAAGACCACTCGGGAAAAAATGATTGTGTCGATAAATAGGGTATGTTTTCAGTGATGTGTTTGCAAATTGCTTTGCTAATATTTACACTTATTGTTGTTCAAATGAGATGTAAAACTGACTGTGATTTCTCCTAACAAAAACGCCTGCGTTTTATGACCTGTACCTCTTGCTAGTTTACACAGGGCGATTTTACAACTCCATCTTGACTTAATGAGCTTGATCCCTGAGGTGTTTACACAGAGGGTTTTTACTGCTCCCTACTCCCTATCTATATTCAAATAATGAATGCAATGTAAAAACATATCAGATATATTAAAGTTTCAAAGATGGAGGACGTGAAGAGAAAAAAATGGTACTTTCTCGTTTAATTATTACATTGAATTGCAAAAAAAAAATCAAAAGAATAAATCGAAAGAAATAAACGTGTTGGGCGAGGTCATGGATACAGAGATTTGCCTCATTTTTCAGCCATTTCCTTCAAAGCCGTTGTTCGTTTTTCCTTTTTGTGGTAGTCTTTATGCTGTTTCTTTCCACAAAATATCTTTTTCTTTATAGAGATCTATTAATTTAAAAGTTTCGTCGTCCAACCAAGTATCCATTTTATTTTATTTTACTTTTTTGTGTTGTTTCGGGGTGTATTCGTACGGTCAAACGGAATATGAATTAAAGCTACATTGAAAAAGAAAAAAAACCATCCAAATACATGTGGCGTTGGGTAATTAATACCTGGCAGCGGGGGTTTTACCAGGATCCCTTTGAAGTGATGTTAATGAGCCCACTCCGTGATGCCTGGAGATAGAGCAGTGCTCTATCGCAGGATGCTTTTGCGAATCCCTCATTATGAGTGTGGAGAGTAGTGTTTACACGGGGACTCACGGCCCTTTCGTCAAAAGCTTTCGTAAAACAGGCGTCGTGAAATACGAGCTTTATGTGAGTAGCATGTTGTATTTGTTATCATACTTGTGATTCTTGTAAATTTCTCAGATGCTTAGGTCTGTTACATTTCATATTTCTGCCGATTTTCATGTTGAACACAGGACGTAAGCGAAATCACAGTTTTTAGTCTTAATTGATAGATAAAAAATCTTTAAGTTTAATCGAAACAAAGGGGTTGTTCAGATAACGAGGCCATGACGCGTCATTAGTTTAATAATTTGGCAAATAAATAATTTTATTGTCTTGGCTAATAGTATTCAAGTTAATTAGAAAATTGTTAAATTACTAGATAAAAAATTGTGAATTTTAAAAGCGACAAACTACTCAGAAATGCATTTTACTGGGCGTCGTAGCTCAGAAACGGTAGTTTCTCAGGAATGAGAATTTTTCCAAATGGTTTTACTTGTATTTGTGGATATTTTTATTTGTGGATAAAATGATACTTCTATATCTTATAAAAGTACTTTTCATCAACTTCATTTCCAGAAGTAAGGTCTTATTTATATTTTTAGATCCAGCCTTTTGCCAAGGTGTAGATGGTGCACGTGGCAGTAGCCTAATTCACAGAATGGCTCTGCTCCAGAATGGACCAATTAGAAACTAGACCCTTTTTGCTACAGAGTATCGAAAATTACACTTGGGGTCACAAAAAACTAAGAATCTGTACACTAAAAAAATCTTTGTTAAAAGTCGTGCCAAATTGCCAGTTGCATCAAAACTCAGCCTTTGGCATGCTACATTCCAGTAAATGTTTTGACGTCGATAAAACGCCAATTTGAGGTAGTGTCAGTGACATTTAATCCAGTTGCGATTTCATTTTGTTGGTCGCGACATAGATCACCGTCTTTGGCACAACATCGAATAGGCTATGAATACGCAACGATGTGAAGACGTTAATTTGTTCACAAAAAACTTTCGCAGCATTAAATCTGGCTATAATTTGGTTGTAAATTATAGCAACATGTTCCCAATGTCTTTAACATCCACTGAATAGACTTTGGATAAAAATGCTGTTTAGACGTGACGTTGCCGAATCCTTTTCCAATGTTTAATTAACGCCTTTGATGCAACGTTGAATATATTTAAGAAAATCGACGATTGTGTTGGTGTCAAAAGCGACGTGGCAAGGATATCCAATTAACAACAACAAATTTAGGCACCTACAGAAAAAGACCACCCCGCCCACTTTTTTCCATGCCCGATGACATTTCGGTCACAGGTCAAAAGTGTGACATTTGGGCCAGATAGCTCGTAAACATTTTTTAATTTTCTTTTCTCCTATATTGCTCCAATCAATGAATAGGGCCAATTAGTTCTAAAAATATACATTTTTATATGATTACTGTTTGGCCCACTGAAAAGAGCACGGAGCAGGAGCACCCGTTATTTAGAGAAATCTAAAAGAAATCCTTTCAGTGTTATTATATGTCAAACATCCCGTCCCCTCCTCCCTAAGCCTCAATATAATTACTTGTTTTAGTAGCAGAAATGTTAAGCTTTCTGTTTCTGAAAACAAAATCGAATTGCATCAAAAGTGATAATGTCACGCTTAATTAAACATACACTCTTAAAATCGAATGTATCCTCCACGAGCGTCCCTTACTGCAATTAATCTGCGTCTCGTGCATTTAATCAAATTCTGTATTTTGTGAAGTGGAGTGCTACACTCCTGTACAAGCGCTTGCCTGACAATGTCTCAGGTGAGATTTTTCGCTCGCGTACGGCTTTTTCAAGTATATCCCATGCATGTCCAGTCGTCAGAACATCCGGCAAAAAGGCGGGCCAGGGCAAGACTTGGGCGTTTCGAGCTTGAAGATACTGCTGCGCAGCTATCGCTGAATGAGGATGTGCGTTGTTCTGTTGTAACGCAATGACAGAACGACATGCCTGTCTTCTCTCTGTGCTCAGTGAAGATGTACATTGACCCTTTTGAAGTCGTCCGCCCTTTCGGGCAATCTCCATAACGGCCCGTAAACCGTATCGGCGCAGCCGGTTTCTTACAGTCTCGCTACAGACACGGTTATTGTGAGTTGCAGGGGTCAGTCTGATTGTTGCCGGAAGAAAACGGTCTCGGAGATGTAACACACGTATTCGTTGGTCCTTCTGCGGTAGTCACCCGTTGGTCTCCAGCGTCAAGGGCGGTCTGCCGAGAACCTAGTTTCCTCTAAACGGATTCCAAGGCATGTCACTGTGGAGTTTTGAACTTTCACGTTACTATCGGCCACTGAGACCGAATTTCCCATTTGGGACCGATCGTCCAATCGTGCTTCCCTGCTAGATTGCGGTCAGTCTTACTATTACTTAGGCTTACCAGATCAGCTTAAAACTTATGAATTTACAAATCTGATTTCCAATTTAACCGTTTAAGTTCAGCTTTTACCTCAGTGTGCACTAGTGTGCCACGAAGCAAGGAAATACTTACTCTCCGCTTTTATTCCTGATAATCGGGTACTAGCCACAAAAGTTTAACATATTTAATTAATACCTGGATTGGGGCATTTTCATATACAAAAAGTGATTGAAATCCGACTATGTAAAAAATACTGTACACAATGTGCTTTGTGTTTTCAAATTCGTTGAGTATATAAAGGTCTGAATTAACTCACTTAATTCAGAACAAAATTACACAGTTACACAAAGGAAGATTATCACAACATAAATTATCAAAGCCTTGAGAAAGTGGTCCAACTGTCACATTTTCCAAATCTGACCGAAATGTCTCTGACAAAACTGTTGCTGGCCAAATATCTCTGCCCAAAATGTCTCTGACCCAAATATTTTACACCCCATATTTGCCCTGTGGATTGCCAAATTCAACGAAACCCGGACGTTGATGAAACATCAAATGCTTAAATTACATTAAAGGCATGATACAGCACATAGCACACTAGAGAAAATTTTGCTCACTAACTGATAATGGAGAGGGCAATAAACTACACTGTGGGCTATCATAGCCTTATATGCGGGTTTCAACGGCAAACTTTCAATGCCCATTATTGTATGTAATATGTCAATGAATTTCTCAAAAGGCTGAAGTGGACCAACTGGAAATACTACATTATGCCCTGCTAAATATGTTCGCCCTAGTCCTAACCGTCTCAGTCTAGTTCGAACAGGATTACGGCTAAAGAAGGAAGTATATGGGAACGGTATTCTGACACTTTGTCAAGCGACATTTATCCGAAACTGTCATCTACGATATTTAGCCGAATTTTGTTTAAAAGGGGGGGGGGGCTCAATTTACTTTTAGTACAAAAAGTAATACCTAAAACATTGCACACACTTTTCAGTGTAAGTGTCCCTAGTTTTTGTTCTTTGTAGTAGTTTGCCCTACAGTTACACATCTGCTCATACACATATAGCTGCGCCTATCCTCATATATAAAATATATATATATATATATATAGCTATAGCTATAATCTAGCTATAATTGTCTTTCCTTTCAAGCTTCTTTTTTATAGTCTAAGCACATATATAAGGTATAAATGCTTGCCTTTTCGTATAAAAAGTTTAACAATTATCGAAAGTCTTCTCCCAGGTCATAAATCCATTTTTCGCAGCAGTTAGTATCCTGACAAAATCGTCACATTATTACCCATTTCTAGATCCTACAGTTGAATTTATTTTAGACTACATTAAAACTTTAAACAGCTGTTATTCGTGTTCTCCTAGAACCTAGATAAACGAGCTGCCATTTTTGTACACTTGGGACGTGATCAAAAGAATTATTGCGTTTGTGGGTCTTGTTTACACTCTCAGGGAGTTGTGAAAATGTTGGGAATTCTGAAAGATTCTCTTTTTCCTTTTTATTTACAGTTGGATCATCCCAACAAGTAGTTGAAATGCTAGAAATTCTGAAAGATTTCTCTTTTCCTTTTTATTTATTATTTATTTATTTATTTTTATTTATTATCTTATTCCTTTTTTTGTCAGTTTCTACAATAAAACTTGGCACACTAACATATAGCAATAGGATCTCGATCCTTCTGACATTTTTGTAGCTGTGACGTCATCATCGATATCTTATGATGTCATGAAGTGTTTAAAGTTAAGTGTATTGGAAACGGTTGCACTTGCAGTTTTTGAGTAAAATATTTTGAGACTACTTTTTCCCAAAAGAAGTGTTTGGCAACGTACATTTTCAACTGTGATGTCATCAGGTTGTCATTATGGTTATGATCCTAGCCTGAAGTATGGTATTGTGAGTTTCAACACATCTTGTCAGTAAACAAGCAATGCAAAGCAGTTCACTTAATATGCAGAAAAAGTATTAAGTTGTCTTTGCAATTTAAATGACTGCACGATAAGTAAATTTCGTTATCCGTTTATTATTTATTTATTGATTTTGCTATCTCACGTTTATAAAGTGGTTAAAGATTTATTTCAAATGTCTTCTGTGTATTATTATTATTATTATTATTATTATTATTATTATTATTATTATTATTATTATTATTATTATTATTATTATTATTATTATTATTATTATTATTATTGTTTTAGTATAATTATTGCTGTAATATTATTATTACTATTATTATTATCATTATCATTACTAGTTTAGGTTTGCTTCTTCCCACCGTTTACTTGGGAAATACACCCACTACTTGTGTTATCAGTCCCGTCGTGCAAATAATTCCAAAACCAATTAGCCAGATTAATACTAAGGTACGCCTAACAGATATAAGGAACAATGGTGACAAATAAGCTTTTAGAGAATAAACTATGTTACATATGTATTGAATCATTAGCCTAGCATTTTTGCTTCTTAAAAGAATGGATCGCTATTTTGCTACTTATGCGAAACTCAACGAGAAAAGTATCTAAATAATGAGACATTTATCTAATGTCTAATACTCCGTGTTGCATCAACATTGTTAGTCAAACTGATATAACTGGACATATCTGACTTGTAGTGTATGGGTGTTACAAAATATATAAGTTATATGGAACAATGCAAGTTCAAAATCAGGTAGGATCTTAGATACCACAAAAATGTACTGGAATCACTTTTATTATTGTGTCACAATAATTATTTTCCTGAAATGTATACAATCGTCAGTACGACTTTTTGCAGACAATTGCAATAAAATAGAAAGACTGTCTTGTATTTCATAATCTCATTTAGTTTTTTACGCTATAATAATTAAAACTGGTGGCTATGAAAGAGCATACAAGCGTATTTTTATATTTGATTTCATTAAACATGTAAGTGTAGCATTTATGATCCAGCTCAATAGCCAAGGGATTTGCGTATATATTTTCCAATATTCGATTCACATTTTTTACATCAAGAAACCAGCAACTGAAACTAACGATTTCAAATTCAAAATTGTTGAAGTGTAATGTAGCATAAATTTTTTACAATAATATGTTTAAATTAACGCCAACATGATATTTTGAAAATTTCGTTATTTAGACACTAACCATCTGAGGTCTTTTAATTTTATATGATCTTAAACAGTTCGTGTATATTACGAAAGTGGTAAGCAAAGCAAAAAACAGTTCTCTGTTTCTTTCGAAGAAACTGAAACTTTCAATCCCTGAAACTAAAAAAAAACATGCATAACGCTTGTGTTATCTGTTGTGCAATGCACGTTAATAGTATGCGGTACAAAAATCTGACTATGTAACGCAGATGTTGAAAGGGTTATAATTGTCTTCTCTTGCTGTTAGACGCATTAAAAATATACTCGCGAAAATATAGTTTCGCGGAATCCGCAATTGATCTGCTGAGTAAACAGGTGTTATACACAACACACCGAACCGCCGTAGGTTTTAGCTGTTGGACAACAACGGATGTCAGTCCTTCATTAATGACACTTGCCAGTCCCGTTGTTGTCCAACAACCAACCTCTACGGCTGTTCGGTCTGTTGTATATAACTCCTTTTACTCCGCAGACCCACTGGGGATTCTTATTCTTATAAAGAAGAGGAATCACGTTAAAAAAGCCACTAAAATACAGGTTTAGTGACTTGGACACTCACATGCATCTTTTTCACCAACGTGCGAGAATACTCAACACTGGGGGATGCACAGTACGGTCAGATAGATAGAAGTATCCATCAGCTCTGTGTTTATACCTAACAGCAGGGGTGAAACTTAGGATTTTTTGCCGTGGCCCGCCGGGCCACGAGCCTAAAAAATTGGTGGCCCGAGCCAAAATCTGGTGGCCCGGATTATTTTTGCAAATAAAACGGTAAAACAAAATAAAATAGAATAAAAGCCCTCAAAATACATTTCTGACATTAATATTCACTCATGTGACAATCTTAAAGTTTTCATTCAATGTTTTCTGCCAATCCAAGTGTAAGCCATGCTGCCGTCTCTTCACATTCGATGGATTCTGTGTCAACCGTTTTCGTGATTTCAAAGTCTCGAGCGCAGGGTTTTCTAGGGCGCATCCCAACCATGCTCCACAGGTTGACGGCGATAGTTGGATCAAATGTTGCTATCTCGCTCGATTCTAGCTGAATCATTAGCAAATCGCTCAAATGGGAGTCAGTGAGGGTTGAACGCCAGTTGGTTTTCACTCGCTTCATTGTGCTAAATTATCCCTCTCTTTCAAATGTTTCGTGGCCCGTCGGACCACGAGCCCCCAAAATCCTGGTAGTCTGAGTCAAAATCTGGTGGCCGCGAGCACCGGCCACCGTAATTTTCAACCCTGCCTAACAGATAGATCTCCTTAGAGATCAGCTGTTTTATTACAGCGTTGCTGGTCTATGTTCAATTTCTGTATTCAAGAAAAAAATCGACCCGAAATGCGCATATTTTGGCCATGGACCACAATTAATTTTACATAGACTTTCTGTATAACATTTTGAAATCTGGCACTCTCCACAACATTACACGATCTAAAACAACCACAAAATCAGATGTACTGGACCTTTAGAAGAACAGAAATAGCCAGAAACATGGGGGTCTTTTTGGCCGATTTCCACCTATATTTTGCTGATTTTTAAAAAAATGTTACGCATAAACCAAGAAATATTTCACAGCAATATTTTTTCCTAGAACAATCCAGCCTATTGTGAATTTTTTACAACAATAACTTTTATTTATTGACTGCACATGTGTTAAATAATAATACATTTACCGCGGCACTGCTTTTGTTTTTACTCCTTGCGTGTTTATGTTCTACCAGGAAATGTAATTGTGGTCCATGGCCAATCATCTATGTTCAATTTCTGTATTCAAGAAAAAAATCGACCCGAAATGCGCATATTTTGGTGAATTTTCAACCCTGCCTAACAGATAGATCTCCTTAGAGATCAGCTGTTTTATTACAGCGTTGCTGGTCTATGTTCAATTTCTGTATTCAAGAAAAAAATCGACCCGAAATGCGCATATTTTGGTGACGTATTATGGTTTAGATTTCTATTTTTTCTTTTAAAGAATGCTTTTCTACCCTTTATATTGAGATTAGTCATTGTTACGCAATCAGTAAGACGAAATAATAAAATGCCTCCGATTCAAGGAAAGAAACCTTTGAATCAACCGATACCTGAGCCATTTAATGAAGTAAGTGGTAACCGATGGGCGATATTTGAGATTTGGACCGCAAGTCCTACAGGCCAAGACCGATTTTACTATTTGATATCCTTAAAACCACATAGTTTGGATAGTGTACCTCATAATATTGTAACATAACATTGAAAGTATCATTTGTTGTTCAGTAGCTCCGAGCCAGGTCTTCCTTAAATGACTTTGTACGAGGCAACTACCAGTAACCTAGATTGAATCCGCCTGTGCCTGTAGCATCGCCACCTCCCGAAAACAACAATTATCCCGGAAACGATATATTTTGCCGAACCTCCAGACAACTGCCACTTGTAATCGAATGCAAAATACTGAGCTGCTATAAGAAAACTGTTAGTACACACATTTGAAGTCAGGTTTATGCTCACATGTAATCCTTATAGCTGTTAGCAGTCATTTTGAAAATCAAATTGATAGTCTTACAGTGTGCACTTAAAATTTATATTTCGGGATGATAGAATAACGTGGCGAGTTACACCTCGAAAATCCTGCCCGAAAAATATACATCGGCCTGGCATTTTCGTAAATCATGACATTTTACTCAGTGAAAGCGCTTAACGTCGGTCCGAGACCGACATATTTTTCGCCGGGCCGACACGTTTTAAAAGTTGTCGGGCCGGTGAAAATTTGGGACAATTTTATGGGACTTTTTTTCTACTAAACATAATCTTTTAAAATGCCTTAAAGCATTGAATGAATTTTAGTAAGTTAATTATTTGTTATGGATTACTTCAAATATCTCTACACAAGATAATATTCATATATTAGACTATACGCTGTATACATGCTATACACATCAGCACCTAAAACCTCCAAACAAAGTGCATATGTTACCCAGGAATTACCTTATGAATGTATGAATATTCAAATTAGACAGGTGCGGAACGTGGGTTTCCCGACATTCTATATTTAGCCAAATCATTCGGTTATATTATCTCCGGAAGTATAACCACCTAGATCGGAAAATCACGTAGTTTCCAATAAGCCTTTCCGCTAAAAGTGCACATATCAAGTCAAGAATGAAACATTTATGATTCCAATCTAAGTGTATCGCAAATTGATAATATAAACAGGTCCGCAAATTTTCAGAGTTTGTACCAAGTGAAGCCATACACTTCTGGAATACATCTGCTATGCGCGCTAGAAGGCCTTTAATTCACGATTCCAAGTCAGATATTGCTCAAGCCGCTGCTTCTAGTACCCCACATGAAGCAGAGAAGCAAAAAGAAATCGAAAATGATGACGATTCCGAGTATGACTCTGATTTTAAAGAGGAATCTGACCAGGAGCCAGAGCTCTGGGAACTAGAGGCAGCTGTAGTGTGTCTGTCCTCTGATGAAGACTAAACCGCGAGATTTACTCCTACAGTAGATCAGATAACTTTAGATGACACTATGGAGTGAAATATTTTGCAAACCTGTCAAGGTCAGCGATAACAAACGAATAAAACATAAAGTGAAAAACTGCTTATTCTTTTTCGTTCTTATATATATATATATATATATATATATATATATATATATATATATATATATATATATATATAAAACCCGGGCCGACAAGTTTTCCGTCGGGCCGGTAACTTTTTAAGGTTGTCGGCCCGGTGGGCCGACACGATTTTGACCTTAAGCGCTAACACTGAATGTTACTTCGCGCACAACAGAAAACTTGTGTAAAATCCACTAGGCTGAAGCTATCAGAAAATAAGGCTATCTGAAAATAAGGATTTACCTGTAAAATTCACGGTAGTCAAAATATTCCTTAAGAGAGTAAACACTGATGTCGTAAAAAGAAAGAGAAACTATTTCTCCGACGGTTCTAAAATATTCTTATTAGTAAAAAGATCTTTTGAAACATGTTCTAATGATCTAATTGTATGTTATAAGGTAATATTTTTTCCAGAAGTGTATGGCAACTCATGTCGTAAAAATCAACGAAGTATTTATCTAATGGTTCGGATAATATTGTTATTGATAAAGGTAACATTGTATAAACATCTTGCGTCAATATAATTGTTGTATCTCATATTGCTATGGATTGTACATATTCTGTTCTGTAGTAAGATGGAAATAAAGAAATATAAATAAAAATAAATATGATCATATTTTGTTTCTTTTGTGTTAGCAGCGCAAAGACAATAAAACTGCAAGGTAAATCTTAATAAACTGTTTTATTCATATCTAAAAATAACAATACAACATGTCCATAATTATCCCCTACTACAATTTCCTTAACATGATTAGAAGAAAAACAACTTATCACTATATATTCTACTATTAAATATTTCATATGTTATGGTCTGTCTTGCCAAAAGTGGATCGAAATTTAATTTCATATTATATGTTAAACACTTGGACATGAAACAGGTGAAAGGACCACAACTCACATTATCTGTTTGAGGAATAAAATCTTTCCTGTCACTAAAATATCTGACTTTCCATCTCTTGATCTCAATTTTCGAGGCTCTGACTCTTTCGGCGCACGTTCAGGGACACTGAGGCTCGAACTGGCAGGCCTTTTTAGGCCCCAACCCTTCGGATTGGGGCCTATAGGTTTGGGGTGTCCGTCCGTCTGTCCGTCATCGCTTTATACCCCTATGAATTTGGGGGCGGTTGTGGCCTGCTTGTGTTTCACAAATACTTACTTGTCTCTAAAAGCACACTGAGAAGTACCCTGACGCATTATTTTTGACCTCAGCGAAGCTCCCAAACTAGAGTAAAGCGTGGTTTTGCAACTGTGGATTCACTGTTGTTGTGGGCGATAATGAGGGATTCGATATCCTGATCTCAAGAAAACCATATTTTTCTCAGTAAAAATTGTTATCTGACCATAAAACTTGTGCGCCATAATTTATAATTGGGCCATTTATGTGTTGCACCCTTTCTAAAATAACGCCGTTGGCCCCAGTCGTGCGCCGAGATTTGAAAATTGACATCAATGACCTTTCCTATTAAAGGAACTGTGACTTTTGCTGTCATAGGAAGACCGCAAGAGTCATCTAGGACTACGAGGCAACCAGCATTCAAATTAACCAGCACATTATAACTAGTTAAATTACAAATTGGTCTGTTAGCTGCAGAAGATTATCATGACTTATAATTAGGATGTGCTGTTCAATTTTATGTTTCTCTTCTTGTATATATGTCTGTCAGAGCTACGAAGCCTTTCAATCGTCCCCTAATTTGGGTCAACTTCATGTATTCTGAGGCACGAATCCTGCATACCAGTCTCTGTCATTCAAACATTTACTGAAAGTTCATGCACAATATACCCTTTCGCAAAACAGGCACAATTTTTGGATACATGCACATCTTTTATTCCTTTGTTAAAGTGCAGGAAAGTCAGCTTTCTAACTCACCTGTCAAATGTTTACCTTCTGGGCTTGAAGTTCGTGTGACCATGTCATGTGGCAAATTGCACCTGTTCAATTCTCTGTTAACTTGTAAAATAATTTAGATAAGAGTATGAAAAACAAGCAAACGTTCGAACAATTCGAAAGAAACTGTAAAGCAGTTTAACCGCGAATTTAATTCACCAGAAAATGTGTGATACAAATAATCTTGTTTTGTAAAGTAATTTTTAGTAGTTAGAAACATAGCAAATACTGTATTTGTAGCATGGGAGGTTTACCACTATTGTTACATTAAATCATTAAATTTAGTTCTCGCAGGTTTTTAACTTTTTACGATTTGCCTTTTCCCCCAGAAATACCTCGTAAAGTTATACCGGATAAAGTAGATGCCTTAGACATTATAATATTTTTTGTAATGTTTTAAGTCAACTCGCTGACAAACCGACTCGCCGACAAACCAACTCGCCGACAAAAAAGAGTCAACTCGCCGACACGCAAAAGTCAACTCGTCGACACCTCAATAATATATTTGGATGACAATATTAAATAAATATGGTATATGAAGGGAACTTCTATTTTGAAATTAGATGATTTTGTGTGAAAAAATCGATCGCTCTTGTGCGAGTGATGTTTCTTTAATGATCAGCTTTGAAATTACTCAAAGGACTTGTTAAGATTTCACTTACGTGTCATCTGCTCTTTAGAAATTTTTAGGTTTGGGGTGTCCGTCCGTCTTCCCGTCTGTCCGTCATCGCTTTATACCCCTTTGAATTTGGGGCGGTTGGGGCCTGCTCGTGTTTTACAAATACTTACTTGTTCAATTCCACTTGTAACATAAATCGAACGTTTCATGGTATTAACAGTAATTAATTACTAAGCAATTATCAAGCATTCGGAGACGTAGGGTGGATTTAATGCGATGCAATTATATCACATGGTAAGCATGAAACGGTCACCCATGCGTCGGGAAAACACGATTGCAATTAAATTGCAATTATAATTTTACGAAGAATCTGTCTTTGGATTATGATTGGTTTGACCAACTATTTGATTGCTCTGTGGTCACTCGAATATTACGTATAAAAGGCTCCATTTTATAGTGAAAATATTTCCACCCAAATGTACTATTCAAGTGTCGGCGAGTTCACTTTGTCGGCGACTTGGTCATTTTGTCGGCGAGTTGGTTTGTCGACGAGTCGGTTTGGCGGCGAGTTGACCATTTACTTAATGTTAGTTGCCGTTGTAAGTAGGCGTTAAGCTTTTCTTGTGTGTGTACAGTACATGTGTTATGTGCAATAATAAAATGATTGAGTGATTGAAATACGAGTGCAATTATTCATAGCCTGTAGTACGGTATACAGTTTTTACAGCAGGTACTAAGAATATCATAAGCTCCAAAAAAAGTTCGTACTCCATGTTTACCAAAACGCTCAGGGCATGATTCTGCGCAAGTTTCATGCCTACACCTGTTTTAATGTCTGATGTGTTTACTGACTATATTAGTCAGTCACTGTTGGAATGAGTAGCAGTAAAACCCATCCAATCCACGGAGCCCCTTCTTGGAGCTAGAACACATGCGCACCGCACGAAGACGAAATGATGCATTCGTATAAATCGTGGTTGGAAGTTTCCCCATGTTATGTTTTTAGTCCCCCGCCGGGGGACTATAGTGTTCGGGTTTGTCTGTCCGTCTGTCGACACCTTTTTTGTTAACACACTCACGCCTACATTTTTCCACCGATTGTTAAGATATTGTATATATGGGTAGTACTGGAACGAACAAGGATCGGTATTGTAAATGAGCCATGTCGGCCCAAGGACATTGGCCCAGCTGAACTTCACACATTTCCCCAATCCTTATTCAGTCGAATGAGTTTGTTAACACACTCAAGCCTACATTTTTCCACCGATTGTTAAGATATTGTATATATGGGTAGTACTGGAACGAGCAAGGATCGGTATTGTAAATGAGCCATGTCGGCCCATGGACATTGGCCCAGCTGAACTTCACAAATTTTCCCAATCCTCACTCAGTCGAATGAGTTTGTTAACACACTCAAGCCTACATTTTCCACCGATTGTTAAGATATTGTATCTATGGTTAGTACTGGAACGAACAAGGATTGGTATTGTATATGAGCCCTATCGGCCCAAGGACATTGGCCCAGCTGAACTTCACAAATTTTCCAAATCCTTACTCAGTTGAATGAGTTTGTTAACACACTCAAGCCTACAATTCTGGATCGATTATTGAAACATTTTAGATATATTAAGTATTGGAACCAACAAAGGTCGGTATTGTAAATGAGCCCTGTCGGCCCAAGGACATTGGCCCATCTGAACTTCACAGATTTTCCCAATCCTTACTCAGTCGAATGAGTTTGTTAACACACTCAAGCCTACATTTCTGCATCGATTGACCAGATATCGTAACTGTGAGTTGTATTTGAATCAACAAGGTTTGGTGTTGTAACTGAACCCTATCGGCCCAATGACGTTGTCCCAGCTGAACTTCACAAATTTTCCGAATCCTTACTCAGTTGAACGAGTTTGTTAACACACTCAAGCCTACAATTCTGGATCGATTGTTGAAATCTTTTAGATATAGGAAGTATTGGAACCAACAAAGGTCGGTGTTGTAAATGAGCCCTGTCGGCCCAAGGACATTGGCCCAGCTGCACTTCACAAATTTTCCCAATCCTTACTCAGCTGAATGAGTTTGTTAACACACTCAAGCCTACAATTCTGGATAGATTGTTGAAATCTTTTAGATATAGGAAGTATTGGAACCACCAAAGGTCGGTATTGTAAATGAGCCCTGTTGGCCCAAGGACATCGGCCCAGCTGAACTTCAGAAATTTTCACAACCCTTACATACTGGAATGAGTTTGCTAACACACTCAAGCCTACATTTTTTTAAACAATTGGCAAAATGTTATACACATAGGTAGTATGGGTGGTAACAAGAATTGGTATTGTAAATGAGCCATGTTGGCCCAAGCACATTGGCCAGGCTGGAATTTTAAAATTCACGAATATGATACGAAGGGTTGTAGTCCAACCTAACAAAATCAAATACTGGGATTGTACGGCGGGGGACATAGTCAGTTTCACTGACCCACTTGTTTATTTTAGTTTCAATAAAATATCGATGTTGTGAAAATGGTATAACATATTAATAAATTAGTCGTCCAGAATCATTAACTTCTTTTTTCTCCCTTTTAGCCCCCAGCCAAATTTTGGCTTAGGGCTATTGCTATCGGTTAGTCTGTCCGTTAACATTCGGGGTTCTATATTTTGTACGCAGCAAAACGTTAAGTTTCCGTGGTCGGATCGTTTTCAAATTTAACACAGTGAAAGAATATATATTAAAGGTGTGCAGTGTCAAGGTTTCAGTTTGATCGACTGAAAATTGTCGAAGTTATGGCCCTCTCAACTTAGGCAATTTTTCGTGTATTGCACTGTCACACAGACGACTTTGTACGCATGACTTCGGCATGAACGCTTTGATATAAAGCTATGAAACCTTACACAGTGAAAGAATATATATATTGAAGATGTACAACGTTAAGGTTACAGTGTGATCGACCAAAAATTGTCGAAATTATGGCCCTCTCAACTTGGGCAATTTTTTGTGTATTGCACTGTCATACAGGCGACTTTGTACGCATCACTTCGACATGAAAGCTTTGATATAAAGCTATGAAACCTTGCACAGTGAAAGGCACAGTGAAAGAATATAGATTGAAGATGTGCAACGTCAAGGTTACAGTGTGATCGATCAAAAATTGTCGAAATTATGGGCCTCTCAACTTGGGCAAATTTTCGTGTGTTGCACTGTCATACAGGCGACTTTGTACGCATGACTTCGGCATGAACGCTTTGATGTAAAGCTATGAAACCTTACACAGTGAAAGAATATATATATTGAAGATGTACAACGTTAAGGTTACAGTGTGATCGACCAAAAATTGTCGAAATTATGGCCCTCTCAACTTGGGCAATTTTTCGTGTATTGCACTGTCATACAGGCGACTTTGTACGCATCACTTCGACATGAAAGCTTTGATATAAAGCTATGAAACCTTGCACAGTGAAAGGTACAGTGAAAGAATATAGATTGAAGATGTGCAACGTCAAGGTTACAGTGTGATCGATCAAAAATTGTCGAAATTATGGGCCTCTCAACTTGGGCAATTTTTCGTGTGTTGCACTGTCATACAGGCGACTTTGTACGCATGACTTCGGCATGAACGCTTTGATGTAAAGCTATGAAACCTTACACAGTGAAAGAATATGTATTGAAGATGTGCAACGTCAAGGTTACGGTGTGATCGATCAAAAATTGTCGAAATTATGGCCCTCTCAACCTAGGCAATTTTTCGTGTATTGCACTGTCATATAGGTGACTTTGTGAACATCACTTCGACATGAAAGCTTTGCTATAAGGCGTTGAACAGAAAGGCGCTAGCTGGGGGGCTTTGCATCTCTGATGCCTATGTTTTTGTTTGGTGATGGTCTGCAAAATATCTAGCTGTTTGGGGGAGTTACATATTTCATGAAATAAAAATTTAAGAAGTTAAGGCCATGAAACTTTTGGCCAGAACGTTGTAAATTTAATGTTAATCTTTATGAAATGATTTTCTATAAGACTTTCACGTTTTAGCCAAATTTAGAGAAATGCCTTAAGTGTCACTAGATTTTCAAGGATCTGATGTTTAGATCGCCATATCCACAGACATGCTTTTTTTCTGTGCATCTGCTCAGCCATGTCTGCTTTCACCCGTTGATACTGATTTCTGTGTCATCAATTTGTGTTGCAGCCAATTCAGTTGTCGGCGATTGTCGTGTTACATCCTGGTTCTTCATATCTGAGACTGGGAAGAGCGGCTGATACATTTCCTTGTGCATTACCCCACTGCATAGCAAGAAGACACACTGATGTCCATTCTCAGCGTCACTACGAGGATTCCTGGCTCAAGAGAAAAGAAAGCAAGGTAGTTTTACATCTATTGAAGGCTGTTTCATCAACTTTGTGTTCATTTATCAATAAACAGCGGTGGACTATTGAATTCGGGTCCGTCCGTCTGTCTTTCGCATATAATATCTTTTGTGCGAGAGATCTCAAAAATTACTGGAGGGATTCCCTTTAAACCTTGCATAGGGAAAGAATATAGGGTGTAGTTGTCCACCTGGGTATAGATTTTGCTAGAGGCACTTTGGACCTTTGCCATTCCGACACCTTGCGAGTTC
The DNA here is from genome assembly GCA_949752745.1 of Protula sp. h YS-2021. Classification (NCBI taxonomy): domain Eukaryota; kingdom Metazoa; phylum Annelida; class Polychaeta; order Sabellida; family Serpulidae; genus Protula; species Protula sp. h YS-2021. Next base: position 13,702,675 of record OX457027.1, on the reverse strand, counting down.
GGCACTTTCTAGACAGTTCAGAACCAAACGTTTTGGACATTTCGGTATTTGCGAAAGACATTTCGACCTTTGTGAAAACATTTCATCGATATTCTTTGTTTTGAAGCAAGTGTGGCGAGTTTAAATTGGAAATCTCGGGAAATCAGTAGATTGGCACTTCAGTTGCAATTTGAAGAAATATACTTACCTTGTGCGTGATTTCTCTTTCTGGTGCAATCACGTATTTTTAGCGCATTTGGCACTTCATTGCAATGTTGTATAAAAGAAGAGTTGCACCGGAGTCATGTATATTCTTTTCACCGAGAACGTAAACAGAAGGTATTCCGTTACTGTCATGTGATGTAACAATGCCACAGTGACAGTGACGGTAATCTCTTGTGAGCAAAGACAGAGGTGTTGGGAAAAGCCCCCATAAAGATGCATTGTGAGTAAAAAGGAACGATGTCCCAGAACGGGTCTCGAGAAACAAAAGATTAATCCATCCCTCTCTCCGCACATCAGTGTGTGTTTGTACTGTTCTGCTATGAAGGCAAATTGTCGCACTTTTCAGTTCAGATGTATTGTCGCCAGGTTAATTGTCGTCAGGCGTATTTCCGCTGGTTCGATTACCGGGTGTGCGCAAAGGGGAGGGGGGAAGGGTGGAGAAGACCGGGAGGGGGCAGGTTACCATTTACATACCGGTAAGTTTATTAATGTTAGTAGTGAGGGTAGTAGTGAGGTGGTGAAATTAGCAGTAAAATGTGACAAACGCATCTTATTTTTATCATTTGTGTGAAAAATAAAGGAGTGAAGTGATTATTTTATGATGCAAATTGATTTAATATAAGTAGGGTCGAAATGTGTTTCACCAAGTGCCAAGTTGTCAAACAAAAACATGGTGAAAAATCTTTCGAGAACGGCCGAAGTGGCAATGCCGAAATCACAAAGGGCCGAAATGACCCAAAACCAAGTTCTTTTTATTTATTTATCGATCTTTTCCTTTTTGAATTTTTACTTTTTCTTCCTTTTCCTTTTCCCGTTCTATGGTTGAATAGGCCACTAGAACACTATAACACTCATGCTTACGCGTGTCTGTAGTACCCGGACAGCAGCACTGTACAGAAGCAAGGGCTGAGGGCGGCGAGAGAGGCGTTACAGCGCCGTCCGACGTCATCAAGCCAGTACAGGGATCCCACAGATCACAAACAGGTACGGGTGTCTCTATAAGGCGCTGCAGCTTTTGTATTTACCTCAATCTCCTTTAAAACTCTGACCCGGGTAAGGCAAAGTGAAAATTGCAGAATTGTCGGACAAGTTTTATCGAGTCATAATTATGTTTTACCTGTAGAGGGGTAGCATTTTGTTTTTGTATTTTCTGTGTATGTATGTGTATGAGTATGTGTATAGTGTGTGCGTCTGTTGTAGACATTTCGATTTTGTTAACACGATAATTCTCTAACGAAATAGATCAGCTTCAAATTTGGTGAGATTTTAATTACTGGCCGGTCATTTGGGATTGTATGTGACGTACATTGGAGAACGCGTAACGTCATATGACGTCAAAACATGAAAAATGCGTCAACTCTATAATTGCAGAACGAAACATCGGATTAGCTTCAAACGTGGTAGGAAAATGCCTTGCATGTATCTGGCTTATAAAGCCCAATGTATGACGTCATATAACGGCATTACCTCTTCGTCGTGTCCACCTCCTCGTGTCCACCTTCTCGACCTAGATAGAAGACGCAAGGTAAAACCTGTCTTTACCGACTACCTTCAAGAATCGGATAAAAAGACTTGCAGTAAAGTCTCTATAGTGACTACCTTCCTGTCCCGGGTAAAAAAGACGTAGTGTACAATTCCAGTTTATAGCGACCACATGTCGCATTGCTAAACTCGTACCCTAACGTATTCCCTTTCTAGTGCTTATGGTCGACATTGTAACACGTATGCGAATTAGTCAGACACGTGTCAGGATTTAGGGAAATGGGGGAGGGAATTCCCTTACCCACAATTCAGAATAAAATGACGGACCATGGGGTGTTATGGTCATATTAACAGGCCTTGATTTGACTCGCCTCAAACTTGCTTTCATTTTGTTGCCAAGCTGTTTCATATGTGGGAGTAGTTATGTAACGGTTAGCATTGGTTACAGTACCTGGAAGTGTTTTTAATTTTTTTAAATGGGTCACCCGATATCTTGTGTTTTGACAAGTAGCTCCCTCCCACCGAGGTGAGTCATCTGTTGCACAGTTATGAAGAATGCCTTTCTGGTGCTTTTTGGCCTTTCTGGTGCTTTATGGGAATGTACAAAGACAGGTTTGGTTGCGTTTATAGTCGTACCTACATTAGATAGGGGGTCAGCAAAACAAATCACCAATGACATAGGGATTGATGATGCAGCGACCACCTTCCAGACCCGGATAAAAAAGACTGGTAAAACCTGTTTGTAACAATGACCTTCAAGACCCTGATAAAAAGACGCAAAGCAAAACCTGTTTGTAATGACCATCTTCCAGATTCAGATAAAAAGACGTACGGCAAAACCTGTCAGTCTTGACCGCCTTCCAGACTATGGTTAAACAAGACCTACAGTAAAACTGCTGTGGTGACGAACTTCCAAACCGAGAAAAAAGATACACAGTAAAACCTGTTTTAGTGACAACCTTCCAGATTCCGGGAAAAGACGTGCAGTAAAACCTGTTCATAATGACCACCATCCGGACTCGGATAAGAAAGGCGTACAGTAAAATCTCTTTTAGTGACCTCCTTCCAGACCCGGATAAAAAGGTGTACCCTAAACTTGCTGTAGTGACCACTATCCAGACCCAAATAATCACCAGTACCTAGACTTGTATAGAAAAAGAGGAGTGAGATATCCACAAGTCAGATAACGTACCCCTATCCTCTTCAATAATGGGATAAATGTGCAGATGCATTTATATAAGGTAAAAAGTCTTATTGTTCTGAAAATGGTACATACTTGTCAAAATACAGAAGAGTGGGCAAGCGGGGGAAAAGTGAGGGGTGAGGAATTTGCTGCCGGGGGAAATATTTGTTTTTTGATTGCAAACACGAAAAGGCGACGGCTGGCTAATAAAAGCGTTTGACATTTTGGTGACACTGTTGTTGGTGTGCACCGGCCGCTCTAGTGTTTTATGTAAATTTTTGCTGTAGTTTTATTCTTTCAACGGGCATTTTGTTGGCAGCTTGCCGAGGTACATGCGGGGATTATGGGTGAAGTGAGTGATGTCATCTCGCCGCTTTCCTGGTCTTCAACACAACTGAAGCCGCAGTTTATGGTTGGGCAAGACGTAAGAACAATTAACAACAGTTCCCCTATAAGTAACAAGTGCCTACGTCATATCCTTGTACATGTGCAATATTTATAAAATAACCCACACGAATAAAAGAAAAATATTCTACTGATTTCAGAAAGGTATTTTCATAAGATACGGTGTTTGCGTGACAGACCAGCCGTAAGCTTCCGAGTGATTGTAGAAGAGAACGCTTTCCTGTGTTACAAGAACGCTGAGTAGTTCTCCTTGTCTCCTTCACTATACATTAAAAAATGTGACAAAGGGTATGGGAGGTAATTCCTTGAATAAATATTCCCTGTAGGTCGTTATTCTTTCCCACGCCAATGTTTGCAGGCTTTGTTTCTGGGACCGGAGGAACCGTATGATTTGAGATGGCCCATTCGGAACGGCAAATTGAACATTCGTAAGGGACCGGGCGGATCCCTGTCGTCAGTAATACAAGACTTACACGATATATGGTCTCATGCCATTCAAAACCTCCTCGACATTCCCATTAAAGATTTAAAGGTGAGTTTGGTGCTGATCCCCCCCCCCCCCCCCCGCCCCCTTTTTTGCGAGGAACAAGGGCATAATTACCAATAGGTCAGTTTCGATTTTTTCAAAGAATTGCGAAACATTTCCTGAGGATTTTACAGTGTTTTAGTTTTAGATCATCGAGTTTTTGGCCTTTATTGTTTCTAGTATTTTTTGTCTTGTTTGACGTTTTGCTTTACATAAGAGTTAATCCTGTAACATTTCCCTCTTATTGATAGTGCTGTATTTGTTGAAGCATTACAGAGCGGCACTGTTGATACCAGATATTTATAACCGACAACATGTGCGCGAACTGATGAGTCTGGTGTTGACAAAGCTGGGCTTTGGTGCCGCATTCATAGTCCAGGTGAAACTAAACCTAAATATGTTGTCAAAACCTTCGTAAGAAATGAAATGATTGACAATAGTGTGGTTGTTTACTTGATATGGAAAAGACTCGCTGTAACAGAAAAACATGATATTCGTCGCGGGGCAGTCACAGACAAATATCATGTAATAGAGAGATATGTTTCTTGTTGTGGTGTTTGTCGCATTGTAATTTTACCTAAAACTTAAAATAGAAATTGTAATCAATCCGTGAAAAAAACATGTCGATTAATTTTTTTGCCACATTCTGGCATTGCATTTATATACGCACATGCTGATTTAATGGGGAAGCGAGCTGTGAGATGATAAAAGGACAGGGGCCGTATTTACAAAAGTTAACTGTACAGCTGTGAGATGTTAAAGGACAGGGGCCGTATTCACAAAAGTTAACTTTACAGCTGTGAGATGATAAAGCGAACGGGGCCGTATTCACAAAAGTTAACTGTACAGCTGTGAGATGGTAAAGCGACAGGCGTTTTGTCTAGGAATCAGCTTGTGCTAGCTTCGGCGCGGGTGTAAGCAGCGCGTGTGTCGTGGACGTGGGCGATCAGAAGACAGCGGTGTGCTGTGTCGAGGACGGCTTGTCCCTGAAGAACACAAGGTCAGTACACAACATCTCGCGCTCATTTTAGCATATTTTATTTCTCTAGACGAGGTGTGCGATTAGGAAAATGGGATAAGGGTAAGACCGTGATTGTTGTCTTCTAAGTAATAAGAAACTGTGTGAAACTACATATATGGAAGAAGTCTGTAGGGTGCCCAGACTCAGTGGTGAAATTTTTAGGGACTATTTTCAAAAAAGGCTTGCAAATTTTCGATCTGTTAAGGGAAATATGGCAAAACCAGTATATTGGAACTTGTTGAAAAGTGACGTAAGTGTATGTTAGAATATTGGATTATTCAATTTTCTGTCCAGTGGAAACGAAATCATTTAATCTCGTGAAACAACTTGCAGAATTAATTAAGCACGTTTATTTATGGTCTTGACGGTAGGGTTTGCTTGGCAGTGAACAGAGTATGTCAGTTTTTATCACTGTATGTTCTCCGTGGCCACAGAATGTGCATGGAGTATGGCGGAAGTGACGTCACGCGGTGCTTGTACTGGCTGTTGACACGGAGCGGCTTCCCGTACAGGGAGTGTCAGCTGGCTGATAGAATGGACGCGCTCTTCTTACAAGATATCAAGGAGACCTACTGTCACTTAGATCAGGTGTGTTTTCTGTGGCTGATTTGTGTAAGAAAATAATCGCTTTATGTCTGAAATAAAAGGGTGTGAAGACTTTGACTGTATAAAGGGATCAGTGTCGAGTCAGTAAATGAGTAAACTAGAGCGGCCAGTGCACACAGAACACAAGAGTACAGGCTTATATCAGTGGCCAGTAAATGTGCAAAATACTACAATGGAAATTAAACGCAGTAGTGCGTCGTTATAACGACATAAGATATAATGATCTAAATGTTAGTACGACATTTATAACTGGACACATATCAGTTTTTCCCGGCATAAAACTAATAGTTATAACGAAATCTTGGTAATAAAGGCATTTAATTTCTCGGTCGCAGCCATGTCGTTATAACGAGGTTGCACTGTATCATTTATGGCGACACAGCGGATGGAACGACAAAATTATGTCTTGGTCCCAGCCATGTCGTTATAACGAAATTTTAATGTATCGACGAATATTTTGTTAGAGAACAGACTTTATGGTGTTTTTTGCATGGAGAGCGTATCTTAGACTTAAGTGTTATTTTCTTCTTGTGAATATTCACAGCGACACATGTTTTTATTCAATTTCAGGACGTTCAAGGCTATAAAGAAGTTCACTTACAGGTCAAGCGACCCGGCACTAAAATCCATAAATACACAATACAGATGGGGGACGAGCGAATCCTGGCAGCGTTATCGCTCTTCTTTCCGGACATGTTTGGTTTGTCCAAGTCCGTGACATCGTTGTGTCGGGTACCGGAACCTTATCGCAGCGACTGCACCGATCCTTTCGACGAAGAATATATTGTACAAACTCGGTCCAAGCACGAGCAGGTATGTTACTGTTCAGTTAGTGTCTTAAGTTGTTTTGTGTGTGTGTGTGTGTTTTATTCTATCCTACGAAACAGTCCAAAAATCCTTGATTTTTTTCCAAGTTCTGACGGATCCCACGGGGCGTGATACGTTGCCAGGAAATCGTTATGAGGAAACAAGCGTAAAGGGTGACGTACAGAAATTCACGCATATTGACATGCAGAAAAAAATATATCACTTGTGTGTCAAACTCTTTATCCAACTGTAAAAGCTGCTATAACAGGATAAAAAAGCAAACAACCTCCCCCCCCCCCCCCCAACACACACACACAAGAAAAAGACCAAGGGTAGAGAGTGAGAGTGTATTTCGGGCACAGAGTGAGGGTGCATTTTGGCCACAGAATGAGGGTGTATTTTGGGCACAGAGCGAGGGTGTATTATGGGCACAGAGCGAGGGTGTATCATGGGCAGAGATTGAGGGTGTATTGTGGGCAGAGAGGGAGGGTGTATTTTGGGCACAGAGTGAGGGTGTATTTTGGGCACAGAGTGAGGGTGTATTTTGGGCACAGAGTGAGGGTGTATTTTGGGCACAGAGTGAGGGTGTATTTCGGGGGGTGATGACTGTAGGCGGCGCGGGCGCTGGCACAGAGGCGTAAGGAAGCGAGCGGCGTGGACGTGGACGGGGAGGCCATGGAGGAGGAGGATCCCGTCGATACCGAGACACTGGATCTAGGTCAGTATTACATAATCTGTGTACTTCTTCTGTACAAAGTACTTGGTTTATTATGCACTGAACCATGACCCATGGAGGAGGAGGATACCGTCGATACCGATACACTAGGTGTAGATCCGAAATGTACAATCTGTGTACTACTTCTGTTTAAAGTACTTGTAAAGTTTATTGTGTACTCAACCTTGACCTAAGTCTTTCACTTCCGCATATTTGCGCTGTGAAATCTGAGGAAAGACATTACGTGCCCATTTGAGCCTTCGTTTTTAACCGAGTATTCTTCGGTTAAGTACCTTAAAACTGACCATTCGTTAGTACCTTGACAAGCGCTTGAAATGAGTAGCCAAAAAGACGGAAAGGCAGGGGGGGGGGGGGGGTGGGGAGGTAGTAAGTATTCTTTAAATGATCGAGTTTCTTCTTAGGCGTATGCTTAAAAAAATGCTTCAACGACAGACACCATTTTGAGCATTTGTGTGTGTTGACTTACAACCCGTGAACAACTTTAGAGTATATTTCTTGACATCATTTGTTGACTTACAATCCGTAAATTAATTTGACTCTTGACAGGGAATAAAGGAGCAGAAGGAATGAGCGAGGTCGCTGCCATGGGACCTATCGGCATAGACCAGGCCATCTTACAGAGCATCGACAAATGCGGTAGCTATGTATCAAACGGCTTTCATATAAAGACGGGGCTTGACATAATATGCGCCGATGTAAACTTGTACTGAAATAAATAAATGTAAATCAATAAATACCTGTGTAGAAAATGTAATTGTATTGCCAATATTTTGTGGAAGCCAAGGTTTTGTGAAACTTCCACGGTTCTTTTTGCACATCCAGCAAAAATGCTTGTGTCTTTTGATAAGAGCGGAGACGTTTCGGAATTCGGATGTCGATGGGAAAATGACGTATTTTCTTGTGTTTGCAGACAATGACGAGATGAAGAAGCGGATGTACAGCTGCGTGCTGGTTGTAGGGGGCGGCCTCATGTTTCCCATGGCACAATCCTGGCTCCAGTATCTGGTGTGGACTCAGATGCCAGGACACTTCAGATTGCAGTTGGAGACTCAGGATATCATTACAAACCCAAAGGTTGGCCTTTGCCACACGATAAAATATATTGAACTGTTTGAAAGAGAGCAAATGAGAAAAAAAGTGTGCAAAAACAGATCGTATTGCTATTTTTAACTTTTAGGTCTTTGTCATCTTTTGTTATTCCTATAAATGATAACGAAGATAGGGTTTATTTTCTCGTGTTGGGAGCGAGGTTTACTTGGTTTCTTTTCAGGAAATGGATCCGAGAGAGACCTGCTGGAAAGGATGCGCAGTCATGTGTTGCTTGGATACATCTCAGGAGCTCTGGATCCGGCAAAAAGAATGGAAGAAATATGGCGTCAAGGTGCTAAGGGAACGAGCACCTTTTTTGTGGACCGATTGAACTGTGCTCAGTGAGGCGCGGTTCTCAAAGATGCATTTATACGGCAGTGTCTTCAGTTTGTCCCCACAAGAGGCCGCCACACGCTAGACTTCATTGTTAGGACTCATTTTTGTTGAGGCTCGCATTTTTTGCCCCCCCCCCCCAAAAAAAGAGAAAATCTGGAGGTCGTATTATTTTCTTGGGTGGGGGAGGGGAAGCGGCTCCAAACTACATGGCAAAATCAGTGTTTTCTTTCAAAGAAAATTGTAAAGGGGTAAAAAAAAAAATAATTGGAAAAAGGTTGATGCTGGATATCGTGGGTCGAGGGGTGTTTTTTTTTTTATTTATTTATTTTTTTTTTTGGGGGGGGGGGGGAGAGGATGGGGGCACCGTAGTTATTATTACATTACGTCAAAAGTATTTTCGCCATGTTAGTCTTGGCGAGGGATTTACCTAGGATGGGGCCCCTCTGTCGACACATTTTTAACTTAGGCACATTATTTGATGTTATATATATATGTATTTTTTTTAATCCAGTAAAATAAAACACAAACCATTCTTCAGTTTTATTTACTTGTGCTGTTTCTTCTGAAAACGAAGATTTTTCTAACATTGTAATACACTGCAGACAGCTTTATATGTGTTGCATATAATTTTGAGAGTTCGCGTTTTTTCGTTTTTTTTTTTTTGTTTTTTGTGTGTGTGTGTGTGTTTTGTTAAAGACTTTGAAGACAGTGACCATTGTATGTGCAGAAAGGAGAGTAAAGCTTTAAATATTTAACCTTGACCTTTGTAGATACGCCGGCTCAGCTGAGCTCGTTTGGCCTCCTCATTTCTTCTGAGGCTTTTAGCTTCGGGCAGGCACTTCCGGCCAATTACCTGCTTTTCTATGGGTCATGGCGTGGGGGGATGGGGGGGGAAGAGTGGTCAGTAGTCCAAGTGGTTTCAGGTGGTCCCACTACTAACTCAGCATTCCAGATTTCTCTGTTCTCCGACTCTTCCTTGTTGGCGATCCGCTAAAACACGGTGTGTTAAGGTAGCGCTTTGGGGAAAAAGATCCGGATCAGTCCGGTTCTGCCAGTACACGCAAAACCATTTCAATATGACGAACGTATACGCTTACTTAACGATCCACTGGACACGAACATTTGGAGGTTTTCATCGCATCCTTCGACACCTTTACGATCCACAGGACACGAAAATTTGGAGGTTTATCATCGCATCCTCAGACATCATTGCGCGTTTTTTTTTTTTTTTTGTTACTTTACCTCTCAATCGCATAGGCTTTGATCAACCATAAGGCACACACTTTTCCCCAAGTCTATGGAGCCACTGGCTGACACTCAGAAGTAAGCTATTGTTCCTTGGGCACTCAATCTCCCCCCCCCCCCCTCCTCTCCCACCTCACTCTCTTGCGTAATTGTGTAGCTAGTCTCTTCACTTCGTCGATTTCAAATGCTGTCTATTACTGGTCATAATATATTAAACAATGACGTCACAGAGCATATTTACATTTACAAACATAACTACTTATTCGCAAAAGCTAAACATTATTTATTGACTATTTATTACTGTATGGAGCAGTGTCTTTCTCTCAAAACCTGCCTTACAAGCCCCCCAACCCCCCCCCCCCAAAAAAAAAGTCTAGGAAACCTTAGACGTAATTTCACAAACAATTTTCTCACCAAAGCAGATCTGTATAGAGTAAGTTTGAAATTAAGTAGAACGACTTCAAACACTGAAGACGCAAACTGCGCCCTCTACAATTGACGAAGAATATGGTTAGCTCATTTATTTATTTCATGATTGTCAGAGCGCGCAGAAGATAAACAGCAGCATTTCGGTTGGTAAACACGCTCGGTAGGTACGTGCAGCCGTACTCACTGCTCTGCCAGTATCGCAAACGTCACGCTACGCTCTACTGAATGGGTGTACTTGGCATCGTCATGACAACGTAACTACGAGTCAGAAAGCATCGCAGACGAGTGCAAAAAATTATCTAAATTATTAGAGAATATAGTTGTACCAAAAAAAAAAACCCCATGAAATAAAACTAAAACCACACTTGAGTTTGGACTGATCTGAAAACCCTCCCTTAACCTTGCACACTGTTCGCACTCGAATTTCAAGCTCGTGTTACCAGTGCTACACGCTGCGGGAGGGTTTTACGGATCAGTCCACCCGTTCGTGTGGTTTTGTTATTAAACCTACCTAAAGATACGATTCGTGACATGAACACACACGAGTCCTTAGAACAACCAGTAGCACGCGAGAAGACAAATATAAATGAAGACACGTGATGTGATGAGTTGTGAAAAATTCATATCAAGTTTCATCAATTTTTTTTTCATCAAAACTTGGCCTTTCCCTTCCTCTGTCCTCTTTTTCTGCGCTGTGGTTTGTTTTTATTCTTTCCTTGTTCTTTCCTGATTGACCTTTGGTTCATCCAGGCCGGATATTGTCCATGTTCGTCTCTTTTCGTCTTTTTATTGAACTTAGAATCAATATCCATAGCATCTGTAACGGAACAGCACTGATATGAGCAGCTTCATCAGAATCACAGTAACATGAGCAGCTGTGAAAGAACATGAGTAATGTGAGCAGGTGTGAAAGAACAACAGTAATGTGAGCAGGTGTGAAAGAACAACAGTAATGTGAGCAGTTGTGAAAGAACATGAGTAATGTGAGCAGGTGTGAAAGTACGACAGCAAAGAGCAGCTGCAACAGAACGACATTGATATGAGCAGCTGCAACAAAATGACAGTAATATGAGCAGCTGTATTTGAAAGACAATTATGCAACAGAATGACAGTAATGTGAGCAGCAGTAAGACAATCACGTCAACAGTTGAATCAAAGTCGTTTGGCCAAAAAAACTCGTACCAATAAAAGAAGCTGATATTACCAATGTTACCATTTTTAATTATCATTTGTCAAATATTTATACACAATGTTCTTTTAAATAGATAAAAAATCTCTTGAATCACCATGAGAATTTCACTTCATAAACTGAAATAAAAATTGTACACTAACCAATTTGGTTACCTATACATAATCAATACTGCAACAACAAACTAAAAACAAACAAACAAACAAAAAAACCCAACGAATCGTGATATTTCAGCCCGTACCTTTCTTTTCCTGTATTTCTTTCTTCAGAGTTTCAGCATCTTTCACTGAAATCGAACAAAATTTCTATTTGCATAATAATTCCAGGACACACACGTTGTGTTTAACTGAAATGCGGCCTCGCTGAGAAAATATTTACTCTAATTCACTAAAAAAACTGATTCTTTATCGCCTCCTTATCCGGCTTAGGTTCTGAAAAATTACTGGCATTTTAAAGCATATCACCTATTTACTTCAAAACCGTACTTTCCGCGAGCTCCCCCACTCTCTCCCCACACACAAACACATACCCAGACCCTACATTCATGACGCTGAATGTCTGAAAACCCTGAATATTATGAACACAGGACATGCAGAAATACCCAAATATGTGGCAGGACGGAGCTAGTTTAAGACCGTATTTTCCGCGAACCAACACATTTTATTTTACTGGATAGAAATCTTGATACCTATTTTGATATTTGTAAATTTTTTTCGCATGGACTAATGGATTTAGTGTAAAAACCTGTGACTAGCTCTTTCATTTCTACATCAAGTGGTTTCTCTGCTGGTAAAATTTTCTTCAGGCGCGCAAGTTCTTTCGGGGCATTCTTTTGCCTTTTCACCGCCCTCATCTTCCTCTTCCGTTTGCTTCTCAAACTCTTCGCCATTTTTGTCCTACAAAAGTAGAATTAATTCAAACAACACCCGCTTCTCTATACTTAATATAAAACTGCCCTGAGAGTGACTTTTCTTAATGTACAAAAAACCTCCACAAAGACACTATTTTTTCTTAATTATAAGTTTTTCAGGTTACAGTTTCGTGTGAACAACGAACAGAACAGACAGGCAAATGTAGACCTCGGGAAACAGTTAAGATTAAACAAACCAAGCAAAACAAGTGTGCTGCTTAGAAAAGTTAGTCTCGGACCAGTCGACTGGGTGGCATATTTAGCCCATTGTGATAATCAGGGTGAAGATCTTTGGTACTGTGAATCTCTTAATACCCAACCAATGTTGACGTTTACAAGAAGAGTTTCTTATTTCTTACTGCACATAATTTCAAAGCTATCCAGCTACAATTGCAGGAATTTAAAGAGTTTGAAAATCGACTGACTGCCATTCCATCTTGTTTCGGACAATTGTCTTGTAGCGGATTGTTCAGGAAACAGTAACACCAAACCCCGACTACACGCAAAAATGCCAAAAGAACTGCCACAAAATCGACCCGTATTCAGGTAGTCAACAGTTCAACCTTTAGCATGTATGTCTTGTGATGTAAATCGACTGGTATTCTGAGTCAATAGCCCCTTTTATCATGTACAGTAGAACCTCGTTTACTCGAACAGGCTAACTCGAATTTCGGGTTAACCCGAACACTTTTTCAAGTCTCCACTTTTTTTTACTTATACAGGTCTTATAAATTCCCAGTTCACTTGAAGTTTTTTTTACTCGAACTAACTTTGACGGAAAAAAATTTTTGTGTTCAGAATTAGGGATGGCGGTTTTAACCGGAGCAGCGGTGCACCGCGGTTTTTACTGTGAACCGCGGTTCGCGGTTCAACATTAAAAAAACCGGTTTTTTGGCAAATATGTTGTGTTTATTTTTTTACATTTTACACATCATATTCGTTGAACATCCCAAGGCTGCATAAACAGCAAAATTTTCGACTGCCATAGCATAGTGTTTTAGTTTCAGAAATGCAAAACGTGGATAATTATGAAATGAATGGATAGTTATTACAAGTGCTTTTAGAAATTGGATATACTGAACAAGAATAACTAGAGCAGTGTGCATAGCCCACATATTCCCCACAGGCCCCCATCAGTTAAACACGGCCATCAACAGTCAATCAAGAGCTGAAATTTTCCAAGTCCAGTTGGTGCATTTATCTTGAACAAACCTGGCCCATTTACAATAAAGATCTGTGATTGTTTCCATAGAAGCTACATACCAAGATTCATGAAAATCCTTGCAGGAGTTTTTAAGTTATGGTGTTAACAAGCTGTTGATGACAGACCGACACGCGGTCGAACGCATATATACCCCTTGTAAGGCGAGAACATGGAACCTTCATTTATAGACAACAAACAAGTTAAGCCGCCAATTTCGAAATACTTTGGTGTTAAAGTCGTTGATGGAAAACAAGCAAAAACTACAGTTGTATGCAAAACGCGTCTAGCAGAAATAAAGATCGGTGCTGACACAAGCAATTTACTTATTCACCTAAAACGAAACCACGCCCATGTTACATTCAGAATGTTCGATCGCGACCAGAGAGACATTGAAAGAAACAAAAGGCAAAGCCGAAAAGAAACCGGTACAGCAAACGTTAGAAAACATGCTACAGAGCAAGCTTCCGCCACTCAAATTACAGAGAAGATTGCAACATTCATGTGCCGTATTCAGCGTATTTTTTCATTTTTCCATCGTAGTGCCATTGCCTCCCAGTGTTTAGAAGAAAAAGCTGCAACGACTATCCGCAGATAACGTCGACATGCTCATTTTCCTTAAAAAGAACATAGTTTAGAAAACTGACTAGCATGAACTTCTGGACAGATTAATTTTATTCAAGTTCTGGTTTTTTCTAGAAATGTGATCATAATGAAACAAGTTCCTTTGTAATTTTCATCGAGGTTTTGTTTGACCTAATTCAACTGATTTATGATTTAAATTTACTTTGATCTCTTTTTGTTATTAGACAATAAAAATAAATTCCGTATGGTTAATAACGGATAGTCAAATTAAACAGGTGTTTGGTTATTTAGAGTTATCATTAATTGGCAAAAAATCGCGGTTCAAAACCGCGGTTTTTTAAAAAAAAAACCGCGGTTCGAACCGGTTCAGAAATGTTCGCGGTTCCCATCCCTACTCAAAATGAGTGAAGACAATTCCAGTCTTTTTAGGAGTTGAAAACTTCTAATGAAATCCAGCCTATAAGCTTGATCACAGTGCTGTGCTGCCAAATAATCCCGCATCAATCAATCAATCAATCAAAGAACGACTTAAAGTCGGCAAGATTATGAACTCTCCATGTAAAACCTTGGGGGAAAAAGCAATTTAAAAATTACCGCCAAAAATGACAAAAAAATCGCCAATAAGCAAATTTTAGCGGAACGCTAAAACAAACGTGAATTTTTCATAAAACTGCGGCAACATTTGAAAGCAATCGGATCAAAATTACAGAAAAGGCGCATTTTTAAACGGGTTCTGAAACAAATACGACCATTTTAATGGAAACTGTTTAATGGGGACCACGAAGGGAGCATTCGTATAAAATATGAAGCAATCTTATCGAAACTGCAGGAGAAGAAATATTCTGATAATTGGCTGCCAAGAAAAAAAAATTATTTTGCCAATTTTGGGTAGTTAGTAAAAAAAATCAACTCGAAGACAATCCGATCAAAATTAGAGTAGCCAGTACACACCAACAATATTGCCCGAACATGATTCGTCATTAGCCAGGCGTTGGCATTGTGTATTTGTAAACAAAAACAAGTTTCGTGCCCCCCCCCCCCCCCCATCAACCTCCCGTCTTCACCATAAATCCCTCCTTTCTTTAAAAAGTTTTATTTGGGTAATTTTTCTATTTAAAATTTTCAACACATTAACATGTACGTCTTATTCTTTTTGTGCCCGGATCTGGAAGATGGTCACAAGCAAGGCATTATTGCATGTGTGTTTATTCAGCCTTGGAAAGTGGTCGTTAGACAGGTTACTGTACTTTTTATCTGGATCTGGAAGGCGGTCGCTTTTACTTTGCGCATTTTTATCCGGACCTGGAGGGTGCTCGTCTGACAGGTTTTGCTTTACGTGTTTTTATCTGAACCAGTGGTGACAGCTTCAAAAGTCCTTATTCCCAACATGGGAGTTAGTCGTTACTGACAGGTCTTATTGTACGTCTTACTGTACAGAGTTTCCAGTTCGTCGATACACATAAGTCTTACTTTACGTCTCTTTTTTTCACGTATTTGGAAGATGCTAAGAAAAGACAGGTATTAAAGTCGGATCTGGAAGATGGTCACAACAGCCAAGGCTTGTTATAGGTCTTCTTACCAAGGCCTGGAAAGTGATCACTATAAACAGGTTTTGCTTTCCGTCTTCTAATGCGGAGCTGGAAGATGGTCGTTATAGGCAGGTTTTACTGTACACCTTTTTATCCGAACCTGGGAGACTGCTGTTAATGACAGATTTTACTGTGCGTCCTTTCACGAGGAAATGAAAGATGGGTGTTGGACAGGGTTTTACTACTGGTCTTTTAAAAAGATCTGGACGGTGCTCAATATCAAGGGTTTCACTTCTTATCTTTTTGAACGAAGTCGACAAATTACATCACACGTCCTTCTGACCTATCTGTTATTTGGTCGCCACAGTTTTTATTATATGCATTGTCTATTGATCCGGATCTGAAGAGTTTCACAACGATTTTTTTCCTGTATGCCTTTTTCACACCGGTAAAGTGGACGTTACAGACAGGCTTTAGGTAACATTTTTTAAATCCAAACTTGCAGGGTTGTCGTTAGGTGGTTTTACTGTAGGTCTTTTATTCCAGATCAAGAAGGTGGTCCTTGCAAACAGATATTTTCTGTAGTAATCTGTACGTCTTTTAATCCCTATCTTGAAAATGGTCACCATTAACACGTTTTAAGGTACGTTTTTATCCGAATCTGGGAGGTGGACGTTATAGAGGGGTCTTTAATCCGGTCTCGGAAAGTGAGCGATTTACAGTACATTTTTACACGGATTTTGAAGGTGGTTAATACAGACAAGTTTAAATGCAGGTCTTTCACGCCGAATCTCAAAGGTGGTCACAAAAGACCGGGTTTACTGCAGCTCGTTTTATCAAGGTTTAGACAGTGGTCATTATCAACAGGTTTTGCTTTGTATGCAGATCTGGAAGGTGGTCGTTACAGACACGTTTTACTGTAGTATTCGTATCCGAATCTGAAGTGTGATCCTCACAGACAGGTTTTACTGTACGTCTTTCAATCTGGGTTTGGAAAGCGACCATTAGACTGCTTAACTGTACGCTTTTTTAACCCAGCCGACGTTGTCGGGCTGGGTTAGTCGTATCACTTTAGGGGGCTTGAATGTGTGTGCGTATGTGCGTATGTTAAACTTTTTCTTTAAAATGCTACTCCTCCTACAGTTTTACTACAATCTTTTTGATATTATGCAGGAATGTTCCTTAGGTGGTCCCCCACCTGGCTATTACTTTTTTGACGATTGACAAAAAACTGACACAATGGCGGCACTTTTTGTGCCCATTTTGACCCATTTTTAAAATGCTACTCCTCCTACAGTTTTACTCCAATCGTTCAGATGTTATACAGGACTGCTCCCCAGGGGCTCGCCTACCAGGCTATTTTTTTTTTTTTCGCGGTTTGCCAAAAACTGCCGAAATGGCGAAACTTTGAAGTTTGGCAAAAACTGGAATAAATGGTAGTAAATAACTGAATTGTCAAACCATTCATTTCTCTCAGCCTTTTTCAAATAGTTATAAAATTTTAATCGAAAGTTTCTTAGGTGCTTCTGCACCTGGACTTTGCTTTTTTTCGTAAATGCCCAAAAAAAATAAAATGCCGAAATGGTGGAATTTTAAAAATTTTGTAAAATTGTGTAACTGTCGGTAAATACGTGAATCGTCAAAACCCAACCTCTCCAACATCCCTTTTCGGGAAGATTCCATCCGGGAAAACTTGTTTTTGTGTATTAAAATTATGAAAAAGTTACATTCAGAAACAATGTTCTTCATTTATCAGCCTAACAGTATTCGTTTCAGAGTTTTTCTCTCTTTCCTTGTTTGATAACTCGGCTGGGTTATGTCCTTGGACATGCTTGTTTAACATGACTTAGTTACCGCAGACAGGGATCAAAGTACATTTTTTATCCTGGTTCTGGGAAGGGAAGTAGCACTACATTGTCTGCTTTTCTTTTAGCTTCGCTGAGGTTTTACTTTAAGACTTTTTTTTTGGACATGAAGTCGGTCGTTTCGGACAGATTTTACTGTGCTTTTGGATCTGGAAGTGTCGTTACAGACAAGTTTTGTTGTATGTCTTTTTATCCGTGTCTCTAAGTAGTCACCGAAAAAAGGTTTTTATCTGGATCCTGGAAGTGGATATTACAGGCAACAACCAATCAGCTGATTACCCATTTCTTTATGTATCATTTATTACAATGAAAGAGAAGAACTGTTGTGTTTGACAATAAATAATATAAAAGATATCCTAATAAGTATATACATTTGCCTATTGCAGCTGACATGTTTCGTAACATAGTATTTGCTCTATCTATATATCGTGTTATCGTTCAATAGTCCTAGATGACTCTTGCCGTCTTCCTATGACAGCAAGAGTCATAGTTCCTACAAAAGGAAATGTCATTGATGTCAATTTTCAAATCTCGGCGCACGACTGGAGCCAACGGCGTTATTTTAGAAAGGGTGCATGACATAAATGGCCCAATTATAAACAAGTAAGTATTTGTGAAACACACGCAGGCCCCAACCGCCCCCCAAATTCATAGGGGTATAAAGCGATGACGGACAGACGGGCGGACGTACATACTAACAAATTCGTCTTAGGTGGAAACGGACACCCCAAACCTATAGGCCCCAATCCGAAGGGTTGGGGCCTAATTATGGCGCACAAATTTTATGGTCAAATAACAATTTTTCACTGAGAAAAATACGTGTTTTCTTGAGATCAGGATATCGAATCCCTCATTATCGCCCACAACAACAGTGAATCCACAGTTACAAAACCACGCTTTACTCTAGTTTGGGAGTTTCGCTGAGGTCGAAAATAATGCGCCAGGGTACTTCTCAGTTAGTCCCAGTGGACCCTTTCTGTCTTCCTAGGTCAGAAAGGGTCACAGTTCCTGTAATAGAAATCACCATTGATCTCAATTTTCGCGGCTCTAGATCTTTCGGCGCATGTTCCAGGACACCGAGGTTCGGAATGGCATGCCTTTTCTTAAAAAGCACACTGAGAAGTGTCCTGGTGCACTATTTTCGACCTCGTTCAAACTACCAAAGTGGAGTAAAGAGTGGTTTTACAACTGCAGAGTCATTGTTGTTGTGGGCGATAATGGGAGATTCTTTATTCTGATCTGAAGAAAACATCTATTTTTCTCATGACAAAATTGTTAATTGACCATAAAAATTATGCGCCATAATTTATAATTGGGTTATTTATGTGATGCACCCTTTCTAAAATAACGCCATTAGCCCCAGTCGTGCGCCGAGATTGAAAAATTGAGATCAATGACAAGTTATATTATAGGAACTATGACTCTTGCTGGGAAGCAAGAGTCATCTAGGACTACTTCTCAGTGTGCTTTTAAAGGAAAGGCCTACCAGTTCGAGCCTCGGTGACCTTGAACATGCGCCGAAAGATCCAGAGCCTCGAAAATTGAGACCAATGGTCATTTCTATTGCAGGAACTGTGACCCTTTCTGTCCTAGGAAGATAGAAAGGGTCCACTGGGACTAATCGTTCAAAAGTCTAATTTTACCCTTCAACCGATTTTACCTTGCTGAACTCATACGGCGGTTCGGTCCACTTTTTTACTCTTCAGACCCAATGGGAAATCTGAGAAAATAGCACCCAGAAAAGCGAAGAAATACATAATAAATAAATCTCATCAGAGGTTGGCTGTTTTATAACAACGCAAACATGCACGGGTGATAATAGGGATATCTTTCTTATATTTCAAATATCCATAAACTTGTAAGCACAAAAAATCAAAATAAAGTGCATACCTAAAATAAACTACATTATATGCGACAAAATCAGTAGCAGATCAACAAGTTACCTTAAATGATGAAGAAAAACCGACGATTAAAAAAAAACTACTTAGCGATAATACGTATACCAGGATATGCGAACACCAGGAGTAGTATTCTGCTCTGTCCTTGTTTTTAAGAATGTACTTATTTTGAAAAATAAGGATAAAAAAGCTAGTCTGCTCTATCCTCAAACTTAACAAAGTCTTTTAAAAATAAGGATAAAAATTAAGGATGAACCATCTAATCTCAAGAATGAGGATGTCCTTAAATATAAGAACAGAGCAGAATACCACTCCAAACCATTCAGCAGAAATGATACCATATATGTATATATCAATTTACACTTTTGGCGCAGAAATTCTCTTTTATTACAAGCACACCGGACAAACAATGAAAGACATGATGGAGAAAATAATTCACCTAGATTGACAACTATCTGTCTTGCTTGAGAATCCTGTTTTCAAAAGCAGGATTAGAAACACGAGTAGTGAGTTGACGATGGAAACAAAATTGATAGAAACTCACCATCTATAAATTCTAATAGACTTCTATCACGAAGTTGATAAAAATACATATATATATGTGCAATATGTATTTCTACATGTTGTTGTTGTAGTTTCTATTTGTATTTATTCATAAGTAATTGTCTTGAAAACTATCTGAAGTGACTGAAAATGCTTTTTAAAAATGTGCCCTTATCTCTCTCTCTTTTTTTTTGACGGTTATCACGATAGTGACAACAGTTCACTCGCCTCAGATATGAAGGCTGGAGGATGGGACCTTTTTTTCTCTTTTTTACTATTTTTTTGAAGAAGAGAGTGTCGCCACCCTCGTAATACTGCCAATTAGAGAACCGACAGTACGACGACGGTGTCGCTTGGGGAGGTCGATAAAGGGTTATTTTACTGTGTGTTGCCACCCCAATTAGCAACACGACCCTCGTTCTCTTACTATCCGAAGAGTGGCAAAGATGCACTCTTCAGCTAGTGAAAAGCGCGACTCTTCGAGCCTTAAATGATGAAAAGAAGAGTTAGAAAAGGTGCACTTTTTGCCAAGTTAAAAAGTGCGACTCTTCGGGGCTGTTTCTTTCAGAAACAGCTTCTTTAATCCAAAACTGAACTTCAATAAAAAGACATAACTTTTATCGGTGATCTTTAAATTTATTCCACTATTTCTTAACAGATTTCCTTTTACAGATTTCTACCTTGCTAGCTTTATTCTCGGTTTCCACAATGGCTGTAGGGTAAAAGCTCTCTCTCTTTTTCTTGCTTTATCTCTGTCAGTCTCTATTTGCCTGTCTGCCCTCTCCAGCCTCGCCGGGGAGTTTTATTCCCCGGCTATCCAGAGAGGGACTCCCCATACAGCCAATGAGAAATCGAATTGACCCGCGGAGGAATCTGGACATGACAACATTGCTAATCAGTTATAAAGAAATCATAAGAAAATATTCGGAATACGAAGAGAGTGGCGGAGCTCTTTCCGAAAAACATTGCCTAAAAAGGGAATGGGTCTCGGGTCGTTGGCAGCCGGGAGAGTTTTGGGGCCTATTTTTTATGCTGCCAAGCCAATGGGGCCGTATTTTTCGATGGTCACGTCCAGAAACCTTGCCAGGCCCGTATTCTAAAAATCTCTAAAAATTCTAACCAAAATATTTATAAAAGGAAGAGGGCGACAACTCTAGGGTTCTCGCACTCTCCTCTTCTTAAAACTTGAAATACGGGGGACTAAGAACCGCGTATTTCAAGCACAATTCTACATTCATCTCAATTTTTTGTCGCCAACCCCATACTATACTAGCTCCATAGAGCGGTCCTAAAAGAAGAATACCAATTAACAAGAAGAGCTGCCTTGGAGCCAGTACTACGCCAGAGTGCTGGTTACGGTCAAAATACGAAAATCGAGATTCTACTAATTTTTTAGTGAATTCTCCTTTTGTCGCCCATGCACTGAATACCGAAAAAATGAGAAATACCCAAAAATTAGTATTTTTCATGGCGAACTTCAGCTGTGATACCGGTCAGAGATCGTGTAGCATGTGGTTGAGTGCTGTTTACGCATTATCACTCAACTACCATACATTTCCGTATACGAAATAATTAGTAACAAGCACTCTGTCCCAAACCAATATCTAATTAGCAATAAACCCTAATTAACTATCAAATTTATAAGAATATCAAAACTTTCAACTTTTCCACTGTTTTGTTTACAAAATGAGCGCACCGACAGAACTCACGGAAATCAACGAATTTTAAGCAACTGTATTTCTAACAATACTTTTCAAAGACGTACCATGCTTTAGCCCTAAGAAACCTTAGTTTCTATTAGATAGACATTATCGTACTAATAAGGGAGGACTTTGATTGATTTTAATATAAAATTTAAATGCAAAAATTTTCGGAAATTTCCGGGCAGCAACACTAGAACCCCTAGCGAGTAAAAGCCGCAAAAATAACACATAAGTGACACATACGAGCCCTTTACGGAAAAGCTATGCCAAAACCCAGTAAATTAGTCTATTTTTCTGGCCAAATTATAGTACTCAACCACAACAATTTTATCCCCACTCTCAGAGATTCATACCTAAAGCCTTCTTCTATTTTATCTTCATGCTAGTTTACTATAATTTTCTTCGAAAATGCCAAAAATTGAACCTTAAAACAGGCCAAAATCCCCGTTTCTTTCTTGTAGGAAGTAATTTGGCAGAATTCCAACAAAACAGCTGACATAGCGGCCTACTTATTGACCCTATTAGCATTTCCATATGCCAATCCACAGGCTCTGTCATCACTTACGCCAAAGCTAACACCACGGGCTATCTTTCTCGCTAGAATTCAAACACTTATGCTGGGTCAAAGACATATAACATGCATTTTCTTTAACTCTCTAACACCACTGGGCTTACTACAGCGAGCTGGGGCTATTCTTGTCATGCTTCTAGAACGGCAAGCTACGGCCATCTTTTCACCCACTTACTACTACGAACAGTGGGTCTCCAAATGATCAGAAAAATACATTTTTTAACTAAAGTACGCAGTGAACATACTGCAATACACACGCATAACGTTTATGCTTTCCAATAAGGATATTATGAAACTTCTACGTGATCATTTACTCTACAAAATACTCGCGTATTTTCACTATCCCTACGTATAAATGCATGATCACAGCCGTCCGGCCATTATACAAGCACCAGTGCATAACATTTCGTGACTTTTAAAATACTTTTTTCCGTAAAATACAGTAAATTCACCATTTCTACTGCCCATTCTTTTCACACTTATTCAACTTAAACTTCTACGTCCTCACGTGGAAAATTTAAGTCATTTTAAGCCAACTATGGCAAAAATAAATGTGAAAATGTTGCACCTGGCCAAACACCAGGGAAGGATGCTATCATCCAAACTCGATTTTCTCTACATACACTTACACCTAACACTTTTATACATACATTTGAGATTATAACTATAACGAAACGTTCGTCAGCAACTAATTTAAACTTATGGGAATATATACAAGAAATTTAGCAACTTTAAAGCCTGTTTTAACTTCATGTAAATGTTAAAATGGCGAACCAAACCAGAAATGACTTAGAGGGGCTTCACTAAAACTCAATTTTCTCATTTGATACTCGGCGGATTGCCTTCAAACTTGCAGACTGACCCCAAAAGACATTTATCTACATTTTTCTTGCCTTATTACATAAATACATACGTTTTATCACAGTTTATTTAGCCAAAAGTGATGGGCGTCGGCCCAGTCTTATTTATCCATTGTTTGGAATGGATCGAACGCATTCTTTAGCCGTAAAGCCATCAAAATCGAGCATCAGGCTTTCTTAGACTTAAAGGTTAATCTCTCTCTTTTTTTTGTTTTTGTTTTTTTTTTTTTTTTTAATGTTTCGACGCGATCAGACGCATTCTTTGCTTGTTGATCCTCATCAAGCGTTAGGCTTTCTTGCACCTGGAGTCGAGACTAGTTTTTTTTTTCGATGCGATCAGCCGCATTCTTTGCTTGTTTACCTTTATCAAGCGTTAGACTTTGTTGCAACTGGAGTCGAAACTATTTTTTTTTCGAGAACTGAGGCAAGAATGCGTATCCTGCCATGTTTAAATGTTTATATTTTTTTTCAACTAAAACCTAAACTGCCTTACTCTTTACGCGAAACGTATACTCTGTGTGGTACACACTGTATGGTACACTCTGTACATTATGCGCTTTGTACATATACACCGTAATAAAAACGTAAGCCACGTGTGGCTGCTTACTACTATTGAAGAGCCAGCCAAATCTTTTTTTTTTTTTCAACAGTAGTCAAAAATCGAAGTCCAGGGGCATTTTTTACTGTCACCAAGCCACTTCCCGTATGCGCTAAAGCGGCAACCAACCAGAAAGACAACCAACCAACCAGCCAAACAACCAACCAACCTTCACAACCAGTTACTTAAACATGCATTATGCATTTTTTTTTCTTACACTCTCCTTCCCTTAAAAACACCTCGGGGGGGGGGGGGGAACATTACAATTTTTTTAACACATTACAAATATACATTGACATACATACATATAATTTTTTTTTTCGAAACACCATGTATAAATCACACGTTTTTTTTGTTTTTTAAATGTCCCAAACAGTTTCCTCAGCCTCTCCTTCTTTCTCAACCAGATCACGGTTACGAGGCACGTTAAAGCCACGTCTTCCTGTTTAAAACCTAAGTTTCCAACAGGGTTATCGTTTTTAGATCTTCGCCCGTCAACTATATACGCTTTTGCCTTGCGTATAAGGACCGGGGCATGTTGTTATCTTGACGTCCTCTTCTTAACGGATTTGGCGAGAGTAAAATTTGCCGCAGGGGTTAAATTGGTGAAAGCGGGGTAAATTTGGAAAACATTTAAATTTGATTTTCCCTACTACAGCAAGGGAAATCCTCCCTTTTGGCCGGGTTGATGAACTTCATCTCCTCAACCACCTCGACTGAGCCATCGGCGTGCGTTATTCGGCGCTTTGTGTGTGTGTGGCCCCACACCTGTCCTTCGTAGACCTCGAACAACGCCGCCCGACTCAGCCTCTTTCTGGAGGGGATCTCCGGTTTCGGGTCTGGGCATTTCACCTCGCGCTTTTCCCGGTCCGTCTCCAAATCCACATGGGGAGTTTCCGGGCGTTTGGGGATTTCCTCCGGTTCGTCCACCGAGTACAGGGGAGTCGGGCCGAGATCATCATCCATATCATCACGGTTTTCAGTAGCTTCCCCCGAGCTACCCGACTTGGGAACTGACTCACGTGAAATCTCGACCCTTCTTTCTCGGGCTTTTGTCTCAGCTTGTGTCGGTGGACGACACGAAGGCTTTCCCCGACGCAGGCTTTCCCTAGTCAGACCCTCCTTCAGAGTCTGGGTCCCATGGCATGACGTCAAGTGGCAAAACATGTGGAAGCGACTCGAGGCACTAAACTCACAGAATGGGCAGAAGAAATTTGATTCCGTGATTGGGTGTTTCTTCTCCCTATGTGCCTCGAGTTCCTTCAAACTTTTGCATGTAAAGCCACAAGCACGACATGATAAAGGCTGGTTGAAAGGACGCATGGTTGGGGATGGTTGGCTTCTGGATGGTTGACTAGGTTGGATTCTGCAACCACATAAAATTATTATTTAGTTTTCTTGCATGTAAGAAGGTGCCGCAACAGGGATTCTTCAATTTTCAATGTTTGGTGGCAGAAAGGGCAGGGGGCGTGCCTGGGTGCATGCCATTCTTTTTTATGCTTTAGTAATGTCTCCGTATCGTGGCAAATGAATTTTAACTTGCACGTGCCACAAGCCAAGCGAGGCATCTGTCAAACATAAAAAATAATAGCTTTCCCAGCTTACACAAATCCCACGACGGACTACTTTTTTTTCTTATGATCCATGCATGCCTGGGTGACGCATCATTACTTATGGTAGAATCTACTTTAGAGTTCAGTCAACTTCGATAACCTTTACTTGAAAGTTTAACGATCTTTGTGCTCAGTATTTTTTACTTTAATGCTCCGACATTTTCATTTAAAAGACGTTCTTTTCCCGAAACATCTGGCAACCTGTTTACCAAACGGAGCCGATAAGTGTTTGTGCCAACAATAAACAATTTTCTATCACCATCGTGTACCTGATAGCTTAAAGATTGACAACAATCATCCCATTTTACTTTTACTGTAGAACACCCTAGAAGTCCGGAATGGGATCATAAACTTAATCAGCTACACTCCTGTATCACTTGTTTATGTGAAGTCACTGACTTCCAAACAACTCAACTAACAAACAAGGCAATAACATACTCTTTCTTCTTGTGTTAGATGGGTTTTTCAGCAACTTTATGTATCTTCCTATGTTCTATGTACAAAATTTACATTTTAATCAGAATCGGCAAATCTTTTCGGCGCTTTTCGCACTCGCTTCGAGCGTCGTGGCGCTTTAACTGGCGACTGTAACTTGTCCGAATCACCCGTAATTGGTCGATTTTTATCCAGATCGGTCGTCACTTTAGGTTGATCGTCAGATTTTCCTATTTCGTCCGAATTTTCTTTATCTGAGCGATCGCCCGCACCCGAAATTGGCAAACTTTTCTCATCAGAACTTGGGTCTGTCCATTTCACTTTCACGAACTTACGCCTAGGTGGAATTGAGTCACTGCTAGACGAGCTGTCATCAGCTTGTGAGATCTCACTCTTAGAATCTTTTCCCAGACTTAGATTCTGATCACGGTTGGGATCACTTCCCACAGTTTTACGTTCGTCTGTGTGTTCGTCTGCCGTGAGGGTTTCGGAATCAGAGTTCTGTCTCTGGGAAGACTCGTTTTTATCAACAGGCAGACTGGCGTTCGGATTAGGACCGAAATAAGGTCTTAACCTATCCCTGTGCATTATTTTGGGCTTAGTACGGGGATTTAACTGTACCTTATAGTTTACATCCCCTATCCTCTCAATAATTGTAAAAGGACCCTGCCATTTGCACATAAGTTTGGGCGATAAACCGGACTTTTTGCGAGGGATATGTACCCACGTTCTGGTCCCTACGCTGAAAGAACTGGCTTTTGCCCTGACGTCATAATCACGTTTCTGTCTCTCTGCAGCCACCTTAATGTTCTTTCTCGCTATTTCATGGGCTTGCTCAAATTTTTCCCTTAAATCTTTGACGTACGCATGTTCATCAGGGAAATAATCTGTCTTTGGCCTGCCGATTATCAAATCAAGGGGCATTTCTGTGGCACGGCCAAACATGAGCATATTGGGGGAAAGACCTGTGGACTTTTGGGGCGTGTTTCTGTACGCAGACATTACGAAACTTAGTTTTTCGTCCCAATTTCTCTGATTTTCATCCACAAGAAGGGAAAGTAGACTTTCAATCGAAGCATTTGCCCGTTCGATATACCCATCAGTCTGCGGCCTGTAAATAGTTGTACGAACCTGATCAATTTGCAACAACTGACACATTTCTCGGTACAAACCGGACATGAACTGTGAACCCTGGTCACTCAGAATCATACGCGGGGTGCCGTACCTAAGTATAAATTCTTTAACCAAGACATTTGCCACCGTAACAGCTTCCATATTGGGAATTGGAAATGCTTCTATAAACTTTGTAAAATAGTCACCAATAACCAATATATACTGATTTCCACGTTCGGTTTTCGGCCATTTACCAGAAATATCGAGGGCAATTCTTTCCATGGGTGCTCCTACAGGAAAAGGCTTCAGGAGGGTGTTTTTCTTGTTTGGATTTGGCTTTCGAGAGTTGCATTTATGGCAGTTTCGAACCCAGTCTGTCACATCTCTCTTAAAACCATACCAATACACCCTACTTCGCACAGAACCCAATGTTTTGTCAACTCCCACGTGACTACCACTCGGACTATCGTGCAATGCAGATAATACACCGGGGACTAGTATTCTTGGGAGTACTTGTTGCCATACTTCTCCCACCTTGTTTTCACTGTAGAAAGCCCTGTATAAGACCCCATTTTCTACTTTCAATCTTTCCCAATCAGCCCATAACGCTTTGATGGCTGGACTTTCGGGAGATATTTCATCCCAGCTCGGTTAAGGTTCATTTTTCTCAAACTTTTCCAAAATATAGGAAATTTTATTATCCTCCATTTGCATTTTTCGCAAATCCTCGGGAGAATAACCTTTCAACCAGTTCGAATTTTGGCTCTGATCATCTCCAGACTTTACACCGGTCTGAGCCACTGTATCAATACCATTGGATACCTGATCAATACTTTGAGCACAATTCTCAATAGCATTTTGGCTTTCTGATGATCCTAAAACACCCCTAACCCGTCTGGTTTGGTGTCCCTGTGCCAAATTATTTTTTCTGATTGCATTTTCCCTAGATTTTGGTCGGTTTTTCTTGATCTTTTTTAAGATCTCTTTAGCTTTCTGTCTCCTATCTTCAACATACTCAAATTCTTCAGAATCCACTCCCTCCCCACACTGTGTACATGGAATCCGAGACAAGGAATCGGCATTCTGATGCAATTTCCCAG
This sequence comes from Protula sp. h YS-2021, assembly GCA_949752745.1. Lineage (NCBI taxonomy): Eukaryota > Metazoa > Annelida > Polychaeta > Sabellida > Serpulidae > Protula > Protula sp. h YS-2021. Next base: position 13,674,893 of record OX457027.1, on the reverse strand, counting down.
CTCTGTGTTTGATATCAAAATCAAATGGACCCAATATCTCTAACCATCTGGCAATTTGCCCCTCTGGCGAACGCCATCTAAATAGGTAGAGAAGAGAGGAATGGTCTGTTCTTAGGAGAAACTTTCTAGCCAGCAAGAAGTGTTTGTAATACGGTACGAAATACACAACTGCCAACAATTCACGTCTCGTCGTACAGTAATTAACCTCCGACTTATTTAAAGTACGGGAGCCATAACTGATGACTTTCTCGACGCCGTTTTGCACCTGACTTAGAATACCGGAAATACTGTGATTGCTCGCATCCGTATCTAAGATAAATTGACCTTCATCGTTTGGATATGCCAAAATAGGTGCTGTGGTCAGCAAGTCTTTCAGTGCATCAAAACTACTCTGACTTTTCTCTGACCACACGAATTCTTGGTCTTTTCTAGACAGATCATTCAAGGGTTTAGCAACGTCTCCATACTTCTTAATAAAGCTCTTGTAGTATGAACAAAGACCAAGAAACCCTTTTACTTCTGTGAGGTTCTTTGGTACTGGCCACTCTCGTACCTTTCTAATTTTCTCAGGGCAAGTGGAAATACCTTCTTCGGACACAATGTGACCTAGAAACGATACTGACCGCTGGAATAAGATGCATTTGGACGTTTTGACTTTCAAGTTAGCCCGAAGTAGTCTGTCTAGGACTTGTTCGAGATTTTCCAAAGTTTTTTCAAACGTTTTGCCGTATACTATTAAGTCATCCATATAAATGAGGACTATTTTCCAGCTTAGGCCAGCCATTATCAGTTCCATTTAACGCTGACATGTACTAGGACCTGAGTGTAAGCCAAATGGAAGAGTTTCAAACTCAAAAGCCCCCCTACCCGGCACCGCAAAACTTGTTTTACATGCATCTGCCGGGTCAAGCTCTATCTGATGGAAGCCACTGGCTAAATCTAACACATTGTAGAACCTGGAACCATGCATACTCTCAAGACAAGTATCTATACGGGGCAAAGGGAAGCTGTCGTACTTTGATCTTGCATTCACAGCCCTAACGTCTAGACAAATTCTTATTTCTCCGTTTGCCTTTCGAACGACCACCATACACGAGGACCACGGAGATGAGGAGGGCCGAATAACTTTCATTTCTAACAGCCTGTCAATCTCCTTATCTACGGCTTCTCGTAAATGGATGGGAACTTTTCTAGGGGGCAATCTGACCGGTTTGTTATCCCCAGTGTCAATTTTATGTTTGACTATACCAGTTCTTCCTATATCAGTCGGACCGGAAGAGAACACACCTTGGAACTTAAACAATGTGTTCCTAACCTGGTTACTCTGTTCTAATTTTAGGGATCCACAACTACGGTCAAATAATTCTTGCAAATGCTTTGGTAAAGGACCCTGTATATCGCCCCTGACCTCGTTATCACTATTCTCGTCCGAGATTTCGTGAGAAACTTGGTTAACGGCGGAAGCATTATCTTTTCCGTCTTTGAACCCATGAATATCAATGACAGGGTGAACAATAGCCATGTTGGTGTTTTTGTTCAAAACTACAGGTTCGTTATAGGGATTCATCACTCTCAGTGGAACTAAACCTTTGCTGGGATCTACCAAACTCTTGCTCAGCAACACTCCATGACTACTCAACGACAATACAGGTTCCGCCATTGCACACTTAGCCATTTCACCCCTCTGGTGAACTAAGCCTGGTACAATACCTTCACTAAGTGGCGGAATAACGACAGTTTCACTCGCTGTCACCCTACACGCCATTTTCTTTCCGGTTTCTTCCCGGAACCTCAGAGAGCTACCTTGCACCACGAATGATCCATCCCCGTAATTCAATTCACACTCTTTTTCCTCCATGAAATCAATCCCTAACAAGGCATCCGATTCGATTTCGGCAATAACTGTCGAATGAACAACTTCAGTAGTTTCAAGAATTATAGGCAAATCAACTACCCCAACAACTGGCAGATTACTGCCATCAGCTAAAGTCAGCTTATCTCGATATTCTCGCACTTCAGGCCGGTTTGATTTGGGTATTTTCTCAAAAATTCTTCTTGATAAAATTGTGACAGACGACCCAGTATCAATTACAAAATCTACCTCGGTCCCTATCACTGTACCCTTAATATATAAACCTGACAAACCAGTTTGAAGCACGCTTGAGTTTATGAAATGCTCTTTTACAGGTCCTATTTCGCTTTCAGAGACTGGACTACGGACCTCGCTACCAGTCTCGCTTAGTTTTCCTGATCAGTTTCGGATTCTACACGCGTCTTGCTATCTTTACGTTTTTCTTCTGGGCAAGACGACGCGCAATGTCCCATTTTGTTGCAATTATAGCACTTTACCTGATCAAGGGGAACTTTCTTCTTAGGTTGTTGGGCTTTTTCACTGGACAATTTTGACATCTGCTGGTCAAGTTGCTTTAAAAGCTTGGTCAACTGACCTGCTACTGCTTTCATGTCACTGCTGCCGGAACCTTTGGACTTGTCCCCTTTATCTTCTTGCTCGGATTGCACCTTGCTTTTGTCTTTAGCCTTTTTCTTACCTCTCTGCTGGCTTGCAGAACTCTCGGTTTCGGTCTTTATTTCTCTAACCGATTTCTTACCTGGAGTTTTCTGTTGCTCAGCCTTCTCGATCGCATCATACTCAATCGCAAGTAAAACTGCTTCACGCACACTTCTCAGTCTTTCGAGTTTAATGCGCATTCGCAACTCTCGATTGGGTAGGGCTTCGATAAAGTGCTGCAGGGTAAGAATTTTGATCATGTCACTTGGAGCCGTGGGATAGGCTTTCGCAACTAACCTGGATATGCCGTCTGACAGCTCCTGGTAGGACTCTTTGTCTTTTTAGTACGTCCCTGCAGCTGTGCCAGGAAAATTGCTGTCTGTCCCTCGGTATCAAATAGTTCTTCCAAAACTGCTTTCAGCGAGAAATAATCTCTTACCTGCTCGCCATGCAATGTACCCAGCAATTTCTGAGCAGAACCCCTCAAACTAAACGCTAAGTACTTGGCCATTTCTTGTTCAGACCACCCGTTTAATTCAGCACACATCTCGAAATGGACCAAATAGTCAGAGAGCGGTGTGTTTCCTTGATATTTATCGGGAAGAATTATTTGTTTCTGATTGTCTCTTCTGGAAACGCTCTGGTCATGCTATGTGCTGCATGTGGACTTATGAATTTTGGTTCCACGTAGTCTTTTCGGCTATAAGGCTGAGAAGTAAATTTTCTTAGCACTTCTCCGGGCATGACATTTACATTTCCCTCGTATTCCGGTGCAACCTCCTGATAGGGTTTAAAAGCACCTGGACTTTTGTAACGAGTAGGCGATGGTTCTGACCTATGCCTTTGTTCTTCAGGAACAGATCTTGGATTTGCAAATTCTTGCAGCTTAGATCTCTCACTAGGAGGCCGGTACCCAAAACCTGAGACCTATTCTTGCGGAAATATGGGAGGCAAATCTATACCAGGGACTTTGGGCGTACTACAGCGAGAAAAAGCAGGACCACGGGGACTTGACAAATGCCGAAATCTAGGACTTTTTGCGCGCACTTTGGCGTCAGAAAGATATTGTTCTTCCCAATTATCTTCCTCCTCTGTATCAGCTTCATACCCATATTCAAAACCCGTCTTTCCTTCGCTATGAATACCCAATCCCCGGGGTTTACACGGCTGTTTAACCCCATAATCACCACTTTTTCCTACAAATGAAGACTTGGCTGCCGAATGCAACGGCTCGTCTAATTCGTCTGCCTGTTGAGCAGGCTGAGAAAAAGAAAAACGTTTTTTGAGTGGATCTTCGGGAGTAGGACCGTGATACTCTTGACTACGGGGAATAGGCAATTTCTCAATAAACACGCGTAGACGGTTCACAGTTTCCTGCAATTCCCGAACACCTTCTTCCCTACTCTCGATATAATTATCCCTTTCATCCAACGCAGCAATTGTCCTATCTAACATTTCCTCAAGCTGCTTTTCCCTATCACCGGACTGTTTTTCTTTCCATCTCATCTCCCGCTCATACTCTTTCTCTTTTCTCTCAAGCATACGCTCCCTTCGCTCAATTTCACGTTCTTTTTCTTCCAACTCATAGGCAGACTTCACGGAACTCTTCGAAACTGAACGGTAAAATCCCCCATCTTCGCTCTTGATTTTAGGTTTGGGCTCCCATCTAACAGTATCGGGCAAATCTTCGTAGCTGTTAAGCCTCTTACAAGCCCCTAAAACTACCTCACTATCCTCCCAATCTTGACCATCCGGCCAGACCTCCTCGCTTACCTCCGGTTTTTTATCAAAGCTTTTATCCATACTTTACGTACGAAAACTTTTACTTTCTCGAGCTTGAAACAATATATCCTTATCAGAAAACACAATGAATATGCCGAATAGGGATTCTATCCTCAACTTTCGAGGATAAAACCGAAACTTTTCTAAAATCACCAATTTTCACCACGTGGATATTACTTTCTCAGTTCGAGGAAAAACAGGTTGCCAGACCGAGAATGACTGCATTCGATTTTCTCGCGAACAGATATTAGAACCTGATTGTTACCTCAAATAATGAAAAGAATACTCACGATTAAAAAGGATATCGGCAACGACAACGGATTTGGTCCCAGTGCCTGCTGTCACGGTAGGGCCGTTCCGGGCACTTAAAACTGTGATAAGATCCTGCGTGACACCGGAGCACAGAGTTACACCACAGGCACGGCTGATAGGCCCAGTTATTGGCTTTGTGGGCCCAGAACGCTGACGAGCGGATCCTCCCACACTCAAAGCAATAGAAGCGGGACGGCAGGTCTCTCGGTACGGTGCTGGAACTGTTGTTCTGCTCGTTCATCTACTGAAACGACAGAACATAGGAAGCCTTTACTCACTATCCGTTTTTTTTTTTAGGTTCGTCTCTTCCAGACTAAAAATAAAAAGAATTTAATCCAGAAAAGATCCTGCTGACTGCGCCAGTGTCGCCACCCTCGTAATACTGCCAATTAGAGAACCGACAGTACGACGACGGTGTCGCTTGGGGAGGTCGATAAAGGGTTATTTTACTGTGTGTTGCCACCCCAATTAGCAACACGACCCTCGTTCTCTTACTATCCGAAGAGTGGCAAAGATGCACTCTTCAGCTAGTGAAAAGCGCGACTCTTCGAGCCTTAAATGATGAAAAGAAGAGTTAGAAAAGGTGCACTTTTTGCCAAGTTAAAAAGTGCGACTCTTCGGGGCTGTTTCTTTCAGAAACAGCTTCTTTAATCCAAAACTGAACTTCAATAAAAAGACATAACTTTTATCGGTGATCTTTAAATTTATTCCACTATTTCTTAACAGATTTCCTTTTACAGATTTCTACCTTGCTAGCTTTATTCTCGGTTTCCACAATGGCTGTAGGGTAAAAGCTCTCTCTCTTTTTCTTGCTTTATCTCTGTCAGTCTCTATTTGCCTGTCTGCCCTCTCCAGCCTCGCCGGGGAGTTTTATTCCCCGGCTATCCAGAGAGGGATTCCCCATACAGCCAATGAGAAATCGAATTGACCCGCGGAGGAATCTGGACATGACAACATTGCTAATCAGTTATAAAGAAATCATAAGAAAATATTCGGAATACGAAGAGAGTGGCGGAGCTCTTTCGGAAAAACATTGCCTAAAAAGGGAATGGGTCTCGGGTCGTTGGCAGCCGGGAGAGTTTTGGGGCCTATTTTTTATGCTGCCAAGCCAATGGGGCCGTATTTTTCGATGGTCACGTCCAGAAACCTTGCCAGGCCCGCATTCTAAAAATCTCTAAAAATTCTAACCAAAATATTTATAAAAGGAAGAGGGCGACAACTCTAGGGTTCTCACAAGAGTAATTATCCAATTTTTTAGGTATTGTTTTTCATTCAAAAAGTTTTTTTTTCAATAGAGGTATGTTTACATAACCTTTATTCATACTTTAGAGAAACGTTATCTCCGACTCAATGCAAACTTTTTGCTGATAATGAGGACAGTCGTCGAGATAGGATAAGATAACTAAATAAAAAATAATACATTACACCTTGAGTTTGATCTGTCATATTTCCAAAAACGTTGACGGAGAAAAAACTCGAATCGCGACAAGATGGACATGGTTCGATCATATGACTGAAACTGCACCGACAATGATTGGTCAGTTGGTTGACAACGCATTTTAAACATAGTAACAGGGTAAATCCGTTAAAAATTTACTGTACGAGAATTTCCAGCAAAATTTGTGCAAGCCGATATTTTTCAAAGAAAAACAAACAAACAGCAACTCACAGATATAAATACCTATTACATGTAATTAAATCACACACCAGCTTTAAACGCGTTAATTCATTACTTATTGTTATAGTGCAGCTTGCATAAAAAACCATTAATATGTAATGGTTTTATATGAGTAACTGTAAGTTTTGATCTGTTTATTATGTAATTTCTTTTATTTTTTACCCGGTTAGTTTGCAGTCGAAAAATAATCATATTTTCGCATATTATTCGGAATACTTAAAGTGTGGTTAGGCGTATGGAGTATGATAAAGATGCCCTTGACCTTCACGAACATACCCTTTCTTGTCAACAACACAAAATGTAACTTTTAAAGCCATTTCCTAAATCTTGTATATATTAAATAGTATAGAAATAGATTAAATAGTTATTTTATTAAAGATGTTTCCCGAGGAATGGGAATAAAGGGTTGGGTACACACAGTGGTTGGTTGTAAGTAGTGTTCGAAAACAACTGCTGTCATGCACGGAAAGCCATCTTTCTTATGGTAAAATGCATTATGTTTTACAGTTACTCTGAACGGATTCCTTTTGCTTTTAGATATATATTAACTAGTTTTTAAAATTAAGCGTCTTTATTTCACGAAAAAACACAGTGAAAGAAAACAGGAATGAAGCATATGGTTAGCCGAGCAAGTTAAAAATTAATTCTAAATTTGTGTCCTGCTTGTACTGATAAGAGGGGATTGCTTTTTATTCCAACTAAGATAATGCAATAGATTTTTTCAAATGTTACTGATTTCGAAAGTAAAATAAAGTCTCCAGCTATCCTTAAAACAGTTAAAGAATTAGAAATGTTATGAAAGAGTTATTGTTACTTATGACGTTTCCCAGGTTTTCGAACAAATCCAGACAAATTGAGATGCCCTCTGTAGATTTTAAGGAGGCAAGGAGGTCGCATTGTTGAACATGCGAAAAGAATGCAATCTAAAAGAACGCAACAAAAGTACATGGCGTGTAGTGACACTTATCATCAGATGCAGGATCAAAAGATATCCGATGCAACCCTACAAAGAAGTTCAAAAGGGAAAGTTGTTCAAGGACAAAAGAGCTGTTTTTGCTCATGCTGTGAAACTGTTCAAACAAACTTTAAAGTCTTCATTACAAGTACATGACAATGATGTTCTAAGAAAGCAGGTTGAGCACAGCAAATTTGCGAGGAGATTCGTGAATACTGCGATAATGGGAAAATGGATGGAAAATATCTTGTAGTCATGAGACACAATGTGAATAAAAACCAAATATTTCAAATTAGGCAAAAGCTTCGAAAAGCAAACTCAGGAGTAATACCGAGAGAGGGATTTTGGTCAATTGAACTATAGAGCAAAATAAAATAACAGAATAAGAATGATAGAATAACGCAATAGGCATGTCACAACACGGCGTCAAACGCCCAAGGGCTTAAGGTATAACATCTGGGACAGGCAAAATCAGAGTAGTGAAAAGTGTTTTTCAGGTTGGTTTCGTGGACCTGTGGAAAGACGCAGTGATGGAGTGTTTATTTCGCCTCTATGTTCAACATCGCATGTCTTCGGTTCTCACACTCATAACGATAACATAAGACCTACTTATTCTGTTAAATGAGACTAATAGGTTAAACAATTAACTTCGAGTTCACTATGCTTTATGACTGTTCTCCTACTAGCATTAAACTTGAGTACTTAGCTGGCTATAGAACAACGGAAAATTGTCGTTAAGCATATATCTTAAATCAAGCACAATGCAATTACTATTTAGTTTAAGTATTTACATTTTTATTTCTATTTGTGACCTTCTGTATTATCGCTAATGGAGACAATAGCCGAATAAATTAAGTGCTAAACTGTCGACTTCTCACGAATCATTCAAATTAGTCTGTTTAGCAACTAAATAGCTATTTATTATCATTACAGTATTTTTTATAACGCGCTCTTTAAAGTAAATATGAAACTGCTACATCATAAACTTACAAACATTGCAATGCTACAATACTACAACAATAAAACAATTATTTAATGCAATACTTCACTAAAAGAAATAATACTGTGTCTATTTAATACCGAATATCTAAATTCCAAGCTAAAATAACAACTATATCAAAGATCATATGCTTTTTTTTAAGGATAGGTTTTCACACATCGCTTAAATAAATCAAGAGACTTAATGGCACGTATTTCTGTCAGAAGGGCATTCCACAGTCTTGAGGCAGCTACTTCATAGCAGCGATAGCCAGTTCAGACAAGTTTGTATCAAGGTTCAACTACCAATGAACAATCAGGAGATCTCAGAGCTCGCTGTGGCTGGTATGGCACCAACAACTCGCGCAAATAATCTGGTCCTGCATGAATTAAAGCCTTGAATACTGTAATAAGGACTTTGCAGTCTATTTGATCTTTAAGTGGTAACCAGTGAAGACTTGCGAGTACAGGTGTGATATGATCTTTGCGAGTGGTTAGTGTCACCAGTCTTACAGCCCCATTCATGACTTCTTGCAGCTTCTGAATGTGTACGCTGGGCATGTTGATATATTACGGAAATCCAGTCTGGATATCACCGTTCCAATGGCTTTGGTGGTTTCTTGAGTCAAATACTTTCTTATCTACCACAGTTCACGCATTGCAAATTTACAGGTCTTTGCAACTTCATTTACCTGATTTCCCAAGCTAAGTGATTCGTCTATCAAAACACCCAAATTAGGAATAGTCGAACTACCAACATTGATGCTGCTTACTGAGGATTTTTCCACGATTTCTGTTTGTACCTATCTCGGGGGTTATTTAGCCAGTTATTTATCAGTGACTTCAAAAAATGTAAGCAAGTTGGATTTAGATTTTGTCATTGACTGTTAAAGTAAGCCTTTAAAAGCAAGTTTTACTGAATTTCTAAAATTATTTCATTTACTACACTAAATTACAGAGGTCAAAGAGTTGTTTTAAGCACTTAAACTGTAACTTTTACTGTTTTTAAACTTTGCTGCAAACTGCAATAAACGAAACACCCACATAACACTTAAAAGAAATATTGATTATGACTTAAATAAAATAAACAAAATATCACCTTAACTTTAACACTTACTGCAAAATAACGCACTAAACTAACCACACAATCCATATGTCTTGAGTGGTCGTACATAAGGACCTGATCATGACTTCGATGCTAACACTACGGGTTTTAAATATCCGGAGAAAATTCCGTAATTTGAATTTTCACATTTTTTCTGCGAGAGACAATCGGTTTGGTGCTAGCCGGTTTACTCATCAGACTAAAACTTTTGCTAGAAGGCGCATTGTTATTTGAAATCGTAGGTTAATCAGTAACCGATCTTGGCTCTGATTCTTTGCTCGGGTATATTGTACCTCGGGTTAAATCTTTCTACAACCGAGTGTTGTGAATGGTGGATCTGATCAACATGGCTCTTCCAAAAAAGTGTCCACAGAGACTTCATGCCTTACGGTACCAGTTTTCTGCTAATAGAGCAAATGTCTGTTTTTCGTGATTTTTGTCGTTAATCACTTACAAACACTTCCTCTAGAACACTTCAAGATCTTTGGGTGATTTGATCTTTGGTGGTTTACATTTCGTCAGGTCAAGTCAAGTTTTGATTCCACGTCACGAAAATAATAATGCGCGGGGTTTCGTTGGTTGTCGAATGATACAACAGCATTGCTGATTTCTCTTGCATTGAACAGTATTCATTTTTATTGATTTTGGACTTGATTTCAACGAGCTTACCATTCACTCCGAGAGGCTATTGGTTGATAGTTTATAAACAATGGCTATTTTTAACAATTCCATGTAAATTTTTTGAAAGCATCAGAATGGAAGGCAGTACCGCTGTTGGTACAAATCCCGGCGCATATTCCATAAGCACTGAAAAGTTCTCGTAACACTTTCATCGTTTCGAATACGGTGGTTTTCCCCATGATGCGTATTTCGGGCCATCTTCAATGTGCATTAACGAAGATGATAAACATGTGAATTTAAAATGGACCGGCGAAATCGCTGTGTAATTTTTTTTCAAAATTGATTTGGCCATTTCCAGTGGCAAATAATAATAATAATAATAATAATATTGAGTTTTTATATACCGATTTTCTAGATAACCCGTTCAAGCCTGTTTACAATGTGCGAATGCATGTATATTTATTTATTTATTTTCCTTACTTTTAAACTCAGGATTATTGTAATTTCGACATGTCCATATAGTGTGTCTAAAATCCCTGTCTATTGGCACATATGCCTAACAATAATGCAACCTTAATAAACTGTAGCTTTGGTCGGTGATCTGCTTATAGACAAACATGGGGTGCACGTTTTTACTTTCAGTATTTTTGTTGACGTTATGCCACCAGATAATGCAAAATCATGCCAATCAATGTCTTCATTTTTAACACCGTGTTAGGAGATCCATTCTTGGTGAATTCAAAACCGTTTGACAGAACTGGATCTTTTTGCGTAGTTGGGCCATATGCTTGAAGGATATTGGGGCATTATCCACACACAAAGCATAAAATACTTCTTTTTTCTTGTGCTATTCGATCTGTTAGTTACAGCTAGAAAAATAATTTATCGTTGCACTCTTGTAGCGATAGTTTTAGCTATGCCTTCAACAAGCACTTTACAATCGGTCGAAGAGCGAGAATTTACGGACGAACTTATATAGAGGTTTTGGTTTTCTTGATACTTCAAATTATGTTGAGAGCTTCTCTATTGTTCTGGAAATAATGTGCCTCGGCTTTTGACATAGATCTCGATGTAAAGGCAATTGGTCGCTCACTTTCATCGTGGTAGATAAGAGAAATAACTCCGAATGTTCCGGTGGAAGATGCATCGCAATATAGTTTTATGGTAGATTCGTAGCGTAGTGTGCCAAAACTAAATATCAAGTGATTAATTCATTTGTTTCCTTGAAAGCTGTTTTGAGAGTGCTTGGCCACTGCCATTTTTATCCATATGAAGCTATCGGTGCAGAGGATTTAGAACTGTCGAACGATTTCGCAAAAAGTGATTATAGTGGTTAACTAGAGCCACCCAGTGTTCTCAAATCCGTTGCGTTTCTCGATGAGGTGCGTCGATTACTGCATTAATCTTGCTATTGGATTTGTAAATTCTGTGTTTGTCCACTACATGAGTCCAAAACTCTACAGAATCCCTAAAAAATCATACTTTTCGAGGTTTGCATGTAAGCCAAAGGGCAAGTGTCGGCGCTGTGGTTGTCTCTTCCACAGAAACTTTATTCACGTTGTTGAAGCCAGCTGAATTTTATATACTTCTTTCCTGGTCATTTCCATAGCGATGGCTCTCTCGTTGGCCTTCAGCATTCATATTTGGCTTGGAACTTAGATGATCTTTCAAGGGTGTACCCGCTCAAACGTTTTGGTCGAAGGTTTGACGGGCGAACACAGACTATGCATCAATGAATAGGTCTTCCCTCCTATCAGACTCGAAGTAACAGCTACTTGCTTTTCGTCAGTCACGTCCTTTCCAATGAAGTACTGCTCCAATCTCTCCTTGTACAAATGACAGTCCCTTTTCCTTCTCGTCAGAGCGTTCCAGTCTCCCTTTCAATGTAGACATGTCGAACAAATGGACACTCACATAATTACAGCTTTAGCACCGCAGCACTAGCACTAGCAATTTTGGTCTTATACATGGCACAACAACATCGCAACACAATTTACTCGTCGCCATTTGATGTGTTTGAGGCAGTTGGAACTATAGAAAGACGCAATGAGACATTGTTTATTGTGCCGCCACGTTTATTTACGTTCAACTGCGCATGCACTCCGGTATCGCACTCAAAAAGAAAACATGCAAAAAGAACAGAGTAGGTGGATGACTGAGAAGCGGACCTGTTCCAAATAAGGAAATAAGCTGGTAATTGATCCAACCATTTGACTACCAAAGCCTGGTAGGTATCTCATGCTGCCTTATTCAAAGCACTAACTCGGCAGCACTTAAGATATACCAAATTTGCCGACTGGCTATGGGATGTTTCAAACATAATGTAAACAATTCATCGCAGGGTGCATCGCCCCCTCCTCCAACCCCCGCCCCCACCATCCCAGGGATTGAAAAGCCAATATTGCAACCATAGCTACCTTACAATCGGTTAAGCTCATAATAACAATAACGTTCGCCTAGCCACTATGATAGGTGGTTAGGTAATCTAATATTTACACCAAATATCATAAGAAACGAATTATCAGGCTGGTAGACGGTGTGATGGACATACGGACATACACCATCCAAGCCTATAGTGCCACTCCTCCCACGGGGCCAAAACCCCCGTTATGTTTTACCATATGGATATTGCGTCATAAATTCCGCACCAAAACACCTGTCGGGTACATTATAAATTACATGTTATGTATCAGATTTAGTGTGACAGTAGTATGTATGATTACCCTGTAGCTCAAACACTTGTCTGCCCGTCTAGGCATGGAATTTAGGAGGCCACTCACTGAAGGAAGAGTCATGTTGACCCATTCCTGTCGGAGCAACCGCCTTAGGTCTTACAGTGTATGGTGTTGCAGTTGGCGTTCTGTAACACACTTCCCCATCATGACCCACACATGTTCAATGGGATTGAAGTCCGGCGGCATGTCTGGCCACATTATATGTTCAATTCCATGTTGGTTTAGGTATTGGTCATGGTGCTCCAGGATTTCATCTCGGTATCGTCGATCTGTCAGCGAACAGTCAACAATCACTAGCTCAGATTTTCAATTGCGGGTAATAGCACCCCACGCTTTGACTGACCCGCCACCGTACAATTCTTGGAACTTAAGAAGTCTTTGATCGTATCGACTCTCAGCACGCCTTCGCCACATGTGTGGTGCACCGTTACCAGGATGCAGGTAAAAACGTACCTCGTCAGCAAAGAGACATCGGTTCGACAGGACCTAGTCCAGTTAAGTTTTTGCTGTCCCCATGCTCGTTGGGCGTCTTTATGGCGCTGTTCCAGGAACGGCTTCCTGGCAGCAATCCTGGACCTCATCCCATCGGCATGAAGTCTTCTTCTGATTGTAGCGACACTGACTGCTCTTGCGCCAGCTCCTCTGGTGGTGATGAACTGACGGCGAATGGCATTAGCTGAAAAAAATTAACAAGATGGGTCAGCATGGATCATGATGAGCCGGATGGGTGAGTATGCGACGAAATGGGCCAGGAAGGACAAGATGAGTCAGTACGGGCAGCGATGGTTTTTAGACGCCAAGATAGGTTATTTTGGGACAGCATGAACAGTGATGGGCCGGGTGGGTCAAGAAGGGCTATGATGGGTGAAGATGGGTTAAGATGGGACAGCATGATACAAAATTGGAGAGTATAGAACACATGAGTCAAGATGGACCAGATGGAAGAAGATAGGCCACATGGAGCGAGATGGGGCAAAGTGGGCCACATGGGTCAAAATGGGCTATATGGGTTGAGATGGGTCAAAGCAGGCCACATGGATCAAATTAGGCTACATGGGTCGAGAGGGATTAAAATGGCCACATGGCACAAAATAGCCATGATGGGCAGCGATGGACTGAGCTGGGCAAATATTTGCTTGATGGATCAACATGGACCATAATGGATAACTGGGCTATGATGATACAAGATGGGCTTTGATGGGTCGGACTCGGCCGTGGTGAGCAGGATTGAAAAAATGTGTCATTTTTGGATCAAGATGGACCAATCTCTTGTCCTCAAGACTAATCCTGCCCATCTTAACCCTTTATGTGGGCACACTTTGGCCCATCTCAGCATATCTGCCCATAATGTCCCGTCGTGACCCATGTGTCCATTTTCACTCATCCGGTCCATGTTGACCCATGTGGCCTATTTTGACCCATGTTGCCCCAACTTGATCCATGTGCCCATCTTGTCCCATCTCGGCCCGTCTTGTGTTATTTTGTCCCATCTGGGCCCCTCATGATCCATCTCGATCCATCATGGTCCACGTTCACCCATTTCGCCCAACTTGACCCATCATGGACCATTATGACCCATTATGACTCATCTAGACCATCGTGACACATCGTGGCCAATCTCGTCACATAACGGCCGGACTTGACCCATGGTAAGATATGCTGACCCATTCCACCCATCTTGATGCATCATGGCTTTTCTTGATCTTGGCCCATCTCATCGCATCTCATCCCATGGACCTAATGAGCGATCCTAATGAACTTCATTTCATTGTACTGAACTTCACTGAACTTTAGTGGACATCACTCAACCTCACTGAACTTCACACGTGCACACACGCACGGGCTGAAACGCTCTTACGCACGCGCGCTACCCTAAAACGAACACACACACGCACCAAAAGAAACGTAAACACACTGTAACGCAATCGTTTGGAAGCGATTTTGGTTAACTGTGCGCGTTATCATCCGGTCTTCCCTTCATGTTGTGACTCGTGGTCTTTCTGACCGTAGAAGATCGTTCGTCAGCTGGAATTTCTGCCGTAGACGAGTGACTGTCGACTTAGCAACTCCAAAGCGTCGTGCAATTGTTGCTGCTGTCTGACCCGTTACGTCAAACTGACCAGTAATTTGTGTTATTTGCACGTTAGAGAACCTCGGCATTTTGAACCTGCTTGACAGAAGTGAACTTGCTTTATGGAAGGCAAAGTGGCCTGCATATTCAAGGGATGCCCAGTTTTAATTGGGTACTCGGGTACCAAGGTATTGCTGGTTGACACAATAGTAACAGTGTACAGCGTATTGTGGCTTGTACAGTGACAGTTTCTACTACAGCGTCATGGCGCTGAAATCTACAGGCCGCAGTCACACTACATCTCATACATGACGTGGCAATTCACAATATACCCGACGCAATGTGTATAAACAAATGTCCCTGGTGGACAACACTAGTATTGTAAACCTCTCAGTAAATAGCCGGTCTCTTGACAAAAAACGTAAACACAAACGTGTCAGCTTGTGTTTGGTTAGAGTAACATAACCGCGAAAATAGATACAGTATCATTAACATTTGCACGGTTTCTTCAATAATATATTGCGTACTATGTGTAAGTGTCATTGCTTACTTCAGTTGCTGCTTAACTTTTAAAATTTTCATTTATTGAGCGATAAAAGAGGTTCGTGGTGTGGCCCATCAACCGTACAAACATCTTCAGAGTTGCGCTTACTGTCACGAAGCTAAGCTAGAGAAAACCGCAGTAAGAGGGGCCAAAATCTATTGCTTTCAATGAAAAAAGTGTCAAAATAACTTCAAAAGTAGTACACTGTCAAATATTTATCAACAGCCATTCCGAATAAGATCTGCAAGAATACTACGTCTTGACTGCAAACAAACTGGATAAAAATAGAATAGATGGTTACAGAAATATCATACAGGTAGCTGTTACACAGAACACATAAACCATTGCAACATAAAGCGTGTTTTTAATTTTTAAAATGAAAGTATTCAAAATAACATACGTGCTTGTACGAGATGAAAGAGGTAGATTTTGACAATTCATGGTTTTTGTTAGCTAAGTTTTCTTGTGTGCACAGCTGCTCCGGGCAACATGAAAAAGAACAGTTAACAACGCATATAACCTTTATACTTTCTAAGTTCCTATAAGCGAAATAATGACAGAAAACTTATCAACTTAGCAACTTATCAAAATGGGATCAGGAAGTTAGAAGCTGCCTTCATTAATTATTGTTTACTTATCAGATATACCAAAACAAATCCATGGCATTGGTGCCAGAGACATCTGAAACAGTGACAGCTGGGACAGAGACATGAAAAGTGTGGCATTTTGACCAGATGATTCTTCTTTTTAATGGCTCCAGTTAGGAAACAGGGCCAGTGAGTTTTGAAAGCCCACTGGAAGGAACAAGAGCTTCCCCTCTATTTCGTGATCTTTTCAGTCTCATGTGTCAACCACTGTCGTAGGCACCGGAATACAGCAATGCTTTCACTGTCATTATGTGCCAGTAACTGTCGTATATAAAGGAGAAGTCTGTGCTCGTAAATGCCGGGTTCTAGGCTACACGTGCTCGTTAATGCCAGGTTCTAGGCTACATGTGCTCGTTAATGCCAGGTTCTAGGCTACACGTGCTCAATAATGTCAGGTTCTAGGCTACTCGTGCCCGTTAATGTCAGGTTCTAGGCTACACGTGCCCGTTAATGCCATGTTCTAGGCTACACTTTTTTTGACGATTGACAAAAAACTGACAAAATGGTGGCACTTTTTGTGCCCGTTTTGACCCATTTTTAAAATGCTTCTCCTCCTACAATTTTACTCCAATCGTTTAGATGTTATACAGGGATGTTCCCCAGGGGTTCGCCTACCGGGCTGTTATTTTTTTCTCGGTTCGCCAAAAACTGCCGAAATGGCGGAACTTTGAAGTTTGGCAAAAACTGGAATAAATGGTAGTTAATAACTGAATTGTCAAACCATTCATTTCTCTCAGTCTTTTTCAAATAGTTATAAAATTTTAATCGAAAGTTTCTTAGGTGCTTCTCTACCTGGACTTTGCTTTTTTTTGGCCAATGACAAAAAACTGCCGAGATGGTGGAATCTTAAAAATTTTGTAAAATTGTGTAAATGTCGGTAAACACATGAATCGTCAAAACCTAACCTCTGTAACATCCCTTTTCGGGTAGCTTCCACCCAGGAAAACTCGTTTTTGTGTATTAAAATTATGAAAAAGTTTCGTTTAGAAACAAAGTTCTTCATTTTTTGGCCTAACAGTATTCGTTTCAGAGTTTTTCTCTCTTTCCTTGTTTAGTAACTCGGCTGGGTCATGTCCTTGGACATGCTTGTTTAATATAAAACTTAGCTTTTGTCGAAACTTGTAAAAAAAAGAGCTGTTAGAATTGTGAAAAAGTGATGAATTGGTAGTAGTATGGCACTTTGCAAACCGAAGATTTCATTAAAAGGTCGTGGTAACTTAGAGTGGCAAACTTTAACTTAGCGTGGCAAACTTTAACTTAGAGGGAATACCAGACGCGTGGTGAGGTAGCCTGTAGCTAGATAACTGCGTATTAAATTAGGCCCCAACCCTTCGAATTGGGGCCTATAGGTTTGGGGTGTCTGTCTGTCCGTCCGTCCTGCCGTCCGTCTGTCCGTCATCGCTTTATACCCCTATGAATTTGGGGGGCGGTTGGGGCCTGCTTGTGTTTCACAAATACTTACTTGTTTACCTCGATTTAAGTCAGTTGATTTAAATGATACTCGCCCTGCACTTGGCTGACAATTTAAGGCCACTTGAAGCTTTAGCCGCGATCTCGTTAACATGTTGTTTATTGCAAATTTATACTTCTGTAATCTCACTAGTTCAATAAAAGTTGCCGCGTTTCATTCAGAAGAGCCAGTAAACGTTTATATCGCACTTATTTTTAAACCGTATTGTGCATAAAACAGTTTTCTGCTCATCTAAAGTTGGCGTGTTTGGTCTAGATTGTTACATATGAAAAAAACTGACTGTCAACTGCTGCGACGTGTTTATGGGCAAGTGATAGATATATGAACGTCATAAATCAAAGAAAAAAGTAAATACTTTCAGAGAAGTTTACAAAGAAGTGTACACTTGCGGAATATTCCGTTGAGCCTAGGTCAGGTGACTCACTGAAAGTCTATTTCACTTCCGGCTCTCAATAGCCTTAAGCAGCTGATCCTTCACTCTGACTGCGTCAGCTGCCACGTCATCTGTAGTCGCAGGGAAGCATTATTTCTCTTTTGGGGCACGAAACATGTGGTGCATTAATTGGACATGTAATGAAAGGTCGCGTGCAATGTGCCTTTGTTTCGTTGAACAGGCACTTCGGTTCAGTGTAGTGGATGGTGATTCCAAAACCTAATCAGTAATCCCCAGTGGCATTTCTGCTTATCTTTTTGTAAATATCTAAGTTGATGATAGTTTATATCTGCTGTATAACACTATTTCTTAGGGAATGTCAGCGTTAGTTTTTGCACGCTTTTCGGCTTGACGACACAGTTGAGTAAGGAGTTGCATAACTTTGTTGCTCTCATTGTGAAGCTGAATCGTTGACAATTTAGCCTGGAGTATGTGCTCCATTCTAACAATTTTCCTGAACTCTGGTGGTAGATTTCGTGTATGTTTTTAGTTCAAGTTAAAATAAGATGCTGTTATACTGAGCGGACAAATATTTGCATTTGTCTTGAGTCTTCAGCGCCACGACATTTAGTCACGTGCTGTCACGTCATCTACTGCGCTCTCTCAAAAAGTAATTAGTATCACCAATGTTATGGTTTTCTACCATCCTCTACAAATTTTTTGCAGTTCTGCGATTTTATTTTTGGGTTGATCTTTGAGAACGCAGTAAAAGCGGAAAAGAAAAAAATAATATAAGTGCGAGGCTATACAACGGTCTGACGGTGCTGAGTAACCACAGCGTTGTGATAAGCACATTTGAGATAAAACTTTTTTTTCTAAAGGTGTGTGAATTCAATCTGTTATAGTCAAACATCTAAAAGGCGCTCGGGTAGAAGAACAGCATGGGCTTAAAAGGCACTCGTATGCAAGAACAACATGGGCAAAATCTGGGAGAACGTCGACTATACATAAAAAAATAAAATAAAACACAATGACCTGGCTGACGTTTGCAAAATCTTGATGAAACTGAAACCAAAGAAAGAAGGACAGTATACACTAAGCGAAGAAATACTCTCCGAATATCAAGCAATCTGAGACTGAGTATTTCATTGCAAAGATGAAAGGGAAAAAATCTAAAGTAAAATACATATAAAACTCTTAAATCTATAGCCTACATAACATCTGTCTCCAAGGCAACGTTCAAATATCAATTTAAGTCAACATTAAGCACGGTTAGCTGTTGCAAAGTATAATTGATCCATCCAAGGCGATGAAGCAAGCCCCTTCTTCCTCATCATATTCACAGTTAAATCTAAGTGGATGGAAGACTGGAACGGAACAGGAAACAGCGACCTTATTCCGCCATGTCTGGCAGATCAGGTACACCCAAACTTCTCGATCCAGCGTGTATTCGTGACCAACAATTTTCAGATGATATAAGTTGGACTTGAACTGCAGTACATGAAATAAATAAAATTGAACAGAAAAAAAAACCCACAAAGACTATTAAAGGAATCTGTTCGTGCATAAATCTGAAACAAAGAAATACTCTATTTTAAAAAACGGTTTTTAATGACTGGAAAACCTGCTAGATTTTAAAATTTATTAGGTACTAAAGAGGACAAGTAAAGACTAGCCAATGGTATCTAGGCCACTTTTAACAGTTTTAACAGCAATTTTCTACAGCAGATGTGTAGCACAAGCAACGCGTCTTTGTCGTCTGTATGTGTTTATGTATGTGCGTTAGACTGCCTTTCAGAGTACTACTAATCCTCCAATTTGGGTTGGGTTGTTTTGAAAGTACACACGGATGTTGTAATAGTCCGCTACCAGGCCATTACTTTTTTTTTTTTTTTTTTTTTTTTTTTTTTTTTTTTTTTTTGGTGATGCACAAAGAAATTGGCGCGGTGGCACAACTTTAAAAGGTGTTTTAACACCAAAAATTGTCAAAATGACAGAACTTCAAAAATTGTACATTTTTTTTTTTGATGTACTTATTGTTGTATCATTGTCGGATACCATTGCTACATAGGTAAGGTTGCGGGTGGGTACAATGTCCCTGGATATTCTTGCTTTTCTCATCATCCTCTTGAACCTGTTTTTCATAGAGAGATAGCTTGTTAAACGCCCCACCTGGTCACAATATCCCCGGACACATTGCTTTTCTCACAATCCTTGTTTTTCACAGAGAGCTGGTTTGTAAAACGTTCCACCTGGTCACAGTGTCCCCGGACACCTTGCTTTTCTCATCATCATTGTTTTTCACGGAGAGATGGCTTGTAAAACGTTCCACCTGGTCACAATGTCCCCGGACACCTTGCTTTTCTCATTATCCTTGTTTTTCACAGAGAGATGGCTTGTAAAACGTTCCGCCTGACCCTGCTCCTGATCGCGTCCGGACTTACGAGTTCAGCGTTGGGCGGAGAAGCAGACTTTTATGAACTGCTTGGCGTGGATAGGTCGGCATCGACCCGAGAAATAAGGAAAGCGTTCAAGAAAATAGCACTAGAAAAACATCCTGATAAAAATCAAGTAAGTACCCTGCTTTTTTAAATTTATTTCTCTGTAGCCAAAATCGACTTTTTCACTGCAATAATGTGTTTAGGTGTTTAAAGCATGATGGTGATGATAAGCATCAATAGGTAAATATGCATAATACAAAATCAATTTATCGACTGGAAAGAAACTTATGCTTTTCGATTGCAACTGTTGCCGCACAACTCGGAACTAATAATAACCTGAATGCTACATCCAATTTACCTATTGAACAGGAAGTTACTATGACGAAAATAGCAATAAAAACAAGACATACAAGCACAAAGCCTTCACAATAAACTTGTAGAAAAATTAAGTAATAAAATTTTTTTTAATAAAATAAACAAAAATCATCCAGGAATTGTGACAGGGGAAAAGGTTTGAACAGCGATCCAGTGTAACAAAAAGCTGAATCACCGAACCAAGTAAGGTTGGGCTTATGGACATCTTATGTGAAGGAGGGGTACATACAATTTGACCAACCGCAATTTGACCAACCACAATTTGACCAACAGAAATTTGACCAACTGCAATTTGACCAACCCCTTAATGGAAAAACTGACATTTGACCAACTTTCAGTTTTAGATATACATAACCTTGTAAATCTAGGAGTTCGACGTTTCTAAGAAAAAGTAATTTCAAAGAAGTGCTCATTCGCATCAAAGAGATGTTGTGCTAATCCTCTCACTGTCAGTGAGTGTCATAAGGTTGAGTTCCACGTGCCCCGTTAATCTCTGTAATCCGGCGTTATACAAGGCGTTATACAAACAAACCCAGACCTGGTGGAAGCTTTAGTGTCATCTCAGGTACGTGTTTTATGTGAAGTTTTGCGAGGATATGAGATTACTACCATCCCGGTACATTTGGACAGTACTTTTACTTGTAGTGTTATAACTGTTTAAATGTTGCTTTTGTCGGAACATTTGTGATTGCTAATGTTTTACTGATAAGTGGTACGAAAAACAATAAATTATGAAGTTGGTCAAATGTCCGTTTTTTCATTAAGAGGTTGGTCAAATTGCGGTTGGTCATTTTTCAGTTGGTCAAATTTCGGTTGGTCAAATTTCGGTTGGTCAAATGTCCTACACCCTGTGAAGGAAGCCCCGACGCATAAACGTCTAGTTCGGCACATGGAAATCTTATGTGTGTTAAGCTTGTTAGTATAATGGACTAAACCCCGACGTATAGGCGCCTAAATCCAATACAAAAGCACACCGGCCCTGTGATCTGTGGCTCTCATAACAGCAAAAGACACTAAAAAAATCATGCTTTGGAGAGCCAAATTAGATCGGACAGATTCCTTTTTACCCCATAAGTTCTTTCACAGTTTTGTGCCGTTGGCATGTGTGTTAGGACGGCAGCTTGGGAAGCGCATAGAAGGGTTTCGCTGGACACTGAGGTGGCGGTGTTTTAACCTCCCGCAGAGCCCTGAAAATTGGCAAGTGTCCCCAGGAATTTGGGCCTAGGCTGCCCCCCCCCCCGAAAAAAAAAACAAAAAAAAAAAAAAAAACGATAGTGTCTTCGTAGTTATCAGTTTCAGCGGACCGAGACATTGGCTTGGGACCCTTGAATTCAGGGGTTGGGATCCCGTGGGACCCTGTGCTAATAGTTCATGCCCAGGTTTCGCCACAAAACCCATTGCCAGCATCACCTTCGCTTATTCTTATTGCATCTGCCGCACTGTACGTGTTATAATAACAAATGGTCAATGAAATACGTGTTCACACACTTCCATTTTCTTGGTCACTGGGATACATTAGTACCTTATGTAAGGACACGTGTTCTGGTCAAAGAAAGAACTAAAGATCAAAGAAAGAGCTAAAGATCAAAGAAAGATCGAAAGATCAAAGAAAGAGCTAAAGATCAAAGAAAGAGCTTAAGATCAAAGAAAGATCGAAAGCTCAAAGAAAGATCTAAAGATCAAGGGAAGAGCTAAAAAGATCAAAGAAAGATCGAAAGATCAAAGAAAGAGCTAAAGATCAAAGAAAGATCTGAAGATCAAAGAAAACTTGTTGACTGCAGGACGATCCAGAGGCTCACGAGAAATTCTTGCGCATCAATCGCGCGTACGAAGTATTAAAAGACGACGATCTGAGGAAGAAATATGACATCCACGGTGAAGAGGGTCTGAAGGAGGAAGGCCCGACCGGCCGCGGCTACAGAAGCTGGCATTTCTATCAACAGGAATTTGGTGAGGAATTGTCTGGAATGTGGCTAATTTTACCAACACATGGATGTGATGCTTTTTATGTTTGAGCTTGAAACGCCAGATTTATTGTTATTCCGTGTTTTTCATTGGTCGAAACCCGCCATGTTTATATTCAGTAATTCAAAAACCTGACCAATAAAAGCTGGAGTTTCGAATTTTACTACAGTTGTAGCAGAACATTTTGAGTTTGAAAGGTCTCACATTTAGGAAATATTGTTGCTAAACAATGGCGTCAAGACTGCAACTGTCTGAAGGCTGTGCTGCAGTTGGTATCAAAAAGGGTCATTTTCTGTTGCAGGAATTTATGACAATGATGAAGAAATTATCACTCTCAGCAGGTCGGATTTTGGTAAGTTTTGCATGTTTTGTCTCTGATTTTCTCTTTTTTCACATAAAACAGCGACTTTTTTTCCTAAGAGCAGTTATAAAAATGTGAGAGAAAATACTTTTCAGTCGTTGCATCTATTACGTTGTCCAGGAAACTATATCTCAGCCCTTATGCTGAGATATAGTGAAGATGAAAAAAAAGAGAAGAAAGGAAAAGCTGATCGCTTTTGGGTTGCATGCAAAAAGCCGCTGTATTTGGTCTATAGACGTGTAAAAAAAGCCTCATGTATGTTCTTTGCTCTGAAAAGTAATGTAGTTATTGAAAGTAATTACGTACATTTTCTTCACTGTTGTGTTTGTCGTATAATGGAGCACGGACATACTGCTGTTACAGAAATGTCCGTCAAGAACACGGAGGACATTTGGTTCATTAACTTCTACTCACCCATGTGTTCTCACTGCCACGACCTAGCGCCAACCGTGAGCCTCTCGTTTGTCTTCATAATAAAACTAAACTAATGGAAAACCAATTTCGTGGTCATGTCTGTAATTATGAAGCTTGAACGATATTTTTTCACATATAAAAATTATGCAGGGTTGTTGAATTCGACCAGTTAATAACAAGAGGAAGACAGTGAAAAGGTCTTGATCTTAGCTGTATGTAGTTATTTTTCTGTTGTCAGTGGAAATTTTGTTTTAAATATGTGGAGAAATCATTGTCTAGAGTTCCTTTTTTTTTGTTTTCGTTAGTGGCGAGAAGTGGCGCAAGAACTGGAAGGCGTGGTGAGAATTGGTGCTGTGAATTGCGGTGACGACCGGATGTTGTGTCGGAACGAGGGCATCACGGGATATCCTTCGCTCGTCATGTACCCAAGGGTAACCCCTGTCATCTTATAAGGGTGGGACTTGTGTCAAGTAGCCCAGGGTAACTACTTTGGATGTGACATTGATCCATGATAATATGGTGGGAGTAAAGTCGTTCTTTATTGTATTTGTTAAAAAATAGCACGGGCGATCACGCAAACGTTGATGTTGATAATATTAGGCAATGAGAACTTTAGTCAGAAGTCCTGAAAAAAATTAATAAAAGTGTGAAAAATATAATAAATCAAATGTAAAACGAAAAACTTCGAAATTGATTTACAGCGTGAGAAATTCAGCGGCGACAGAACAAAGGACGAAATACTCAAGTTTGCGCTCAGGCATGCGAACACCGAGGTCATCCGACTGTGGTACAGGAATTTCGACCAAGTGATGGCTAAGCCCGAGTTCAAGTCCAAACCCTGGCTGATCACATACTGTGGCGACGGCGGAGGTACGGTAAAAGACAGCTTGTTTTTGCCCACGAGGTCTGGTTGACTCAGGGCGTCATCAGGCCACGTACTGTTGCACATGAGGTCTGGTTGACTCAGGACGTCATCAGGCCGCTTACTGTTGCACATGAGGTCTGGTTGATTCAGGACGTCATCAGGCCACTTACTGTTGCACATGAGGTCTGGTTGACTCAGGACGTCACCAGGCCACGTACTGTTGCACATGAGGTCTGGTTGACTCAGGACGTCATCAGGCCACGTACTGTTACACATGAGGTCTGGTTGACTCATGACGTCATCAGGCCACGTACTGTTGCACATGAGGTCTGGTTGACTCAGGACGTCATCAGGCCGCTTACTGTTGCACATGAGGTCTGGTTGACTCAGGACGTCATCAGGCCACGTACTGTTGCACATGAGGTCTGGTTGACTCAGGGCGTCATCAGGCCACGTACTGTTGCACATGAGGTCTGGTTGACTCAGGGCGTCATCAGGCCACGTACTGTTGCACATGAGGTCTGGTTGACTCAGGACGTCATCAGGCCACGTACTGTTGCACATGAGGTCTGATTGACTCAGGGCGTCATCAGGCCACTTATTGTTGCACATGAGGTCTGGTTGACTCAGGACGTCATCAGGCCGCTTACTGTTGCACATGAGGTGTGGTTGACTCAGGGCGTCATCAGGCCACGTACTGTTGCACATGAGGTCTGGTTGACTCAGGGCGTCATCAGGCCACTTATTGAGCTTACCCATGACCCCAACACGTTGTTTATTTTTGCACATGAGCAGAAGTGAATAGGGAGTATACTCTGTTCCTGAACCTCCTCTGAGGGAGGATACTCTGTTCCCGAACCTCCCAAAATCTCACTCGTAGATTTGAATAAATCACTTTGTCACGGTCACTTGTTCTATATGTGTAGACGATTTCCGTTGATCTTTCATTTTCAGACTGCTTGGAAGAAAATGCTTTGCTGAAGGTGTCCGCCATGCTGGTGAGTACTTTCTGCTCCTTTTTTTCCCAAAAATGTTAATTGAAAATCAGACCTTACCATTTTAAATATTTGTGAGCTTTACGCGATATGTAAGTCAAGTGTGCTCCGGTTTCTAAGGAATAAGTTGTAAATTAATTTTTTTTTGGCAATAGGTATTTTTTATATCGAGAATAGAAGAGGCAACAATGTGATAAGCTTGACTGTTTATCCGTTAGTGTGTCATTGTTGGTTTTGGTGGTCCCGCTATATTAGAAGTATACAACTTGGTATGAGGTCCGTACTTATTCTGTCTATCAGTACAACACAGTATTGGTTGCTATGGCTCGCAGGAGGACTTGGTGACTGTTGGCTCAATGAGTTGTCATGGAAACGAGGATTTGTGTGAGAAACTTGGAATCGAACACGGAACTTACTATTACGGCGAGGGAATCGTAGAGAAAGGACGTGGTGAGGTGTGTTTTCATATGGTGTGTTTTCATATGGTATGTTTTCATATGATATGTTTTCATACGGTGTGTTTTCATATGGTGTGTTTTCATATGTTGCTGAAGCGTAATGTTTACAGGCTCGCGTCCGTGCAGAAGAAGTGTAATGTTTACAGGCTCGCGTCCGTGCAGAAGAAGTGTAATGTTTACAGGCTCGCGACCGTGCAGAAGTAGTGTAATGTTTACAGGCTCGCGACCGTGCAGAAGTAGTGTAATGTTTACAGGCTCGCGTCCGCGGCAGAATTTTTTGGCAAAGAGTGTTCAGTAAAAAAAAAAGAGTAATTCGTTTCTCGAATACCGTTACGAAAAGACATGGAGTGAGCATGAATCAATGTAAGAATACAAGAGGGACAAGGAAGAAGGCTGTAACTGGAGATAGCAAACAAACATATGAAAGTTTGAAGCACACTTATACAAGGGAAAAAAGTGTTAAAAGCTGTGGAATCAACCGCGTGAGAAAGTGTTGATTAAAAAAAAAATTAAAAAAAAAAAAAAAAAAAAAAAACGCACTAGGTTTTTGAATTGGATGTTTGTTAGGAAATAAGAAGCCTACACGCGCAGGAAGTAGCCCAGGCTGTCCTCAACCACTTGCCCAACCTCCCGCTGCTGGCTGGCGAGGCTTTCCAGGTAAAGACCGTCTCTTGTAAAGCGTTTGGGAGCCCCTGATAGGAAGATTGTCCTATTTAAGTTATTCTATAAGCTCATCCTAATATGATTCGAATTTTACAGTAAGGAAATGTCTTCAGTCGGACATGGCATGGAAGTGAAATTTATTTAGTAAACACACCGATCGATATCATGTAATAATATAATTTCATTGATCGAAAGGGGAGAGAGAGGTTGGAGCGAGGTGTTGGGCTGTGTCAGCGATAGTGCTTTGGTCAGTGGGTAATATCACAAAATTTGTGTGCTGTGGGGGAAGGAGGGGAGGGAGAGGGGTGGAGTGCATTCGTACTGTATGGCTGGCCCCAAAGTGCAAAATACCACAGTTGCCAACATTGTGGACACCAGTAGTATTCTGTCTCCCAGACAGTAACCAGTACAGATCTGTGACCCAGACAGTAACCAGTACAGAACTGTGACCCAGACAGTAACCAGTACCAGGCTTGCCGGATCGTACTTTTTTTAAAGATTTAGTCTTTATTTTCGCATCGTTCTTTTTTTTGCCTCAAAACGTACCTTTTTTTCACAAGCGTACTTTATTGTTCTTTTTTTTTTTTAGCCCCAGCGTTTTTTTCAGAAGCAGGAATATAACAGTTGTTGAAAGTATGTGCGACTAAACGCTTTTAAGTTGAAAAATCGTATATTTTCCCAGGATTTTAGCCTTAATGTCTTGAAATTTTGGTGGAAGGTAGGGCGCATATAAGTTTCCACCTGGCTATTGCTTTCTTGGCAATTCGCCAAAAATTGGCGAAAATATATATTAGCGAAAAACCAGATCTTTTCCTTGTGGGAAATTAGTCTTACTGTTTTGAAATTTTAAGTGAAGTTAGCAGGCTTTACTACTACCTAGCTATTACTTTTTTTGGTGATTGACATACGGGCTAAATTTTCCAGTAAAATTTTAATCTTGGTGATTGGCCAGCTGGCGAAAATTTTCAGTAAAATCTTAACTAACTGCTGAAAAATAGTCTTCCCGTGTTTGAATTTAAAGTGAAGGTAGCAAGAGTTACCACCTACCTGGCTGTAACTTTTTTGGCGATTCGCCAAAAATTGTCGAAAATATTGGTGAAAAGCCTTTTTTTTCGTAGCGTCTTAAGCATTTCCAGGAAGGCAATCTGTCTTGAAATTTTACGTGAAGGTACCAGGCGTTACTGCCTACCTGGCTATTACTTTTTAGACCAGCCGACTATGTCGGGCTGTTCTTATCCTATCAATAGAGGGGTATCCATCGTCTGTATGTACGTATGTAGGTGTGTAAACTTTTACTTAAAATGCTTTTTCTCCTTCAGTTTTGATTGGATTCCTCTCAAATTTTACACGAATGTTCTCTAGGTAGGGCTCTCTTTAAAAATTATTTTTTTCGCGATCCGCCAAAAATTGGCCAAATGAGGGACATTTGAAAGTTTTCGGTTACCAGTTTTCAAAATGCTTCTTCTCCCACAATTTTGATCAGATTTTTTTTCATATTTTGCACAAATATTCCCTGGGAAGGCCTCTTCTCAAAAATTGCTCATTTTGGCGATCCGCCGAAAAATTTGCTAAATGGGGGACATTTTTTAATTTTTTGGTATCTAATTTTATAATTGCTTCTTCTCCCACAATTTTGATCGGATTCTTTTCGAATTTTGGATAGTTGTTCTTTAGTTAGACCTCTCTTGAAAAATTACTGTTTTTGGCGATCCGCCAAAAATTGGTCAAATAGGGGACATTTGTAATTTCGTGGTTGCCAATTTTCAAAATGCTTCTTCTCCCACAATTTTGATCAAAATTTCTTCAAATTTTGCACGAATATTCCCTAGGTAGGCCTCTTTTGAAAAATTACTCATTTTGGCGATCTGCTAAAAATTGGCCAAATGTGGGACATTTTTTAATTTTTTGGTATCTAATTTTGAAAATGATTCTCCTCCCACAATTTTGATCGGATTCCTTTCCAATATTGTACGATTGTGCTCTAGCTAGGCCTGTCGTGAAAATTTACTCTTTTTGGCGATCTGCCAAAAATTGGCCAAATAGGGGACATTTGTGATTTTATGGTCACCAATTTTCAAAATGCTTTTTTTCACAAAATTTCGATCAGATTTTCTTCAAATTTTGTGCGATTATTCTCCAGGTATTTCTCTTCTTAAAAATTCCTCATTTTGGCGATCCGGCAAAAATTGGCGATATGAGGGGTATTTTTTTAATTTATTGGCGTTTAATTTGGAAAACACTTCTTTTCCGACAATTTTTATTGAATTCCTTTCCAATTTTGTACGATTCTTCTCCAGTTGGGCCCCCCATGAAAAATTAATTTTTTAGGCGATCCGCCAAAACTTGAATAAACATGCGCACTGGTCCGAAATACGGACCTCGCATCGACGCAAGTTTGGTAAACATGCGCACTGGTACGAAATCGAACCGAGCATCGGCGCAAGTTAAATAAATGTGCGCACTGGTCCAAAATTGAAACCGCGCGTCAATGCAAGTTAAATAAACATGCGTAGTGGTCCGAAATGCGAACCGCTTATCAACGCAAGTTAAATAAAACATGCGTAGTGGTCCGAAATAATAACCGCCGCCACGCAAGTTAAATAAACTTGCGCAGTTGTCCGAAATGCGAACCGCGTATCAACGCAAGTTAAATAAACATGCGCACTGGTCGGAAATGGTAACCCAGCAAAATAATACCAAAACATTAAACTTAAGTAGTGATGTTTTAGACGCGGCGTTTTCTTCTTTTCAAAAGGCACATGCGTTTGGTCGTTCTGATCGTTTCTGCTGCTTGAACTAATTGTGTATGTCCGACAGTACATGTCAACAGTACACATGTGTAGATACAATTTCGATACGTTGTTCGAAGTTATTTTTCTGGTAAAAAAATCTTTGTATGTATTTATCGGTCTATGTTCGGGTCCGTTGCTAAATTAATTTTTTAGCTAGCTCATTGCCATCTCGTCCTTTGAAGCTCAATTTTTCAGGGAAACTGCCTTTTTCAAGCACGCCGGATTTGGTTTTATCGCTTTTCGTTAGCTGGGGCTTTGTCCTTGGACAAACTTGCACAATGTCCCTACCACTTTCGGCAACCAGACAAGCTTATTCATAGATTCACTAGATCTCGGCTGGTCACAATGTCCCTGGACATTCTTGTTTTGGTGAGTGGTCAAAAATGATGCAGATTTTGGCGAAAAACAAAAAAAAAAAAACAGTAAAAACTTTACTAACTGCTCGAAAATAGTCGTACTGTGTTGACATTTAAAGTGAAAGTAGCCGGAGGTACTACCTACCTGGCTATTACTTTTTGGGTGATTGGCCAAACATTGGCTAAGCTTGTGGCGCAAAGCAAAAAAATATTAGCGAAAATATCGCCTAAAAACCTTTTTTTCGTAAAATCTTGACCATTTCAAGGAAAGTAACGTTACTGCCTTGAAATTTTAAATAATGGCAGTAATCAATATTACCTAACTGGCTATGAATTTTTAGTGGTTGGCAAAAAGCGGCGATTTTTTGGCGAAAAACCAAAGAAATTTCAGTAAAATCTTGGAGAACTCCAGGAAAATAGTCTCCTTGCTTTGTGATTTTAAATAGCAGTACCACATTACTACCTAAGTGGTTGTTACCTTTTTAGGAATTTGCCAAAACTTGGCAGAAATATTGGCCAAAAACCAATTTTCTGTAAACAGTATCTCCTAGGGTTTTCATGGAAACATTCTACAATTTTGGTGGGAGGTAGGGTGCATCGATGTCCACCTATCTATTAGTTGTTTAAGGGATTCACCAAAAAATTAGCAGAAATATTGGAGAAAAAACGTAATTGTTTATTTATTATTATTTTTTTTTTTTGAAAATTGTTAAACCTTAACTAACTCCTAGAAAATAGTATTAATGTCTTGAAATTGTAACTGACGGTAGCAAGCCTTAATATCTATTGTTACGTTTTTGGTGATTGGCTAAAAAATTCCCAAAAATTTTTGGCGAAAAACCAAAAAAAAAAAAACCCATAAAATCTTGACGAACTCCATAAAAATAGTCTGACTGTCTTTAGATTTCAAGTAAAGGCAGCAAGCCTGACTGTTTAGCTGGTTATTACAATATTTGGTGATGCGCCAAAAATTGGCGAATAGTTTGGCGAAAAACTAAGAAGATTCCAGTAAAATCTAATCTCCAGGAAAATAGTCTTACTCTTTTGAAATTTCATGGAAAGGTAGCAGGCAATATTACTGGCCTACTTGCTATTACTTTTTTTTTTGGTGATTGGCCAAAAAATCGGCGAAAATTTTGGCGAACAAAAAAAAAATAGCCTCATTGCATTGTAATTTTAAGTAAAAGTAGCGTAAACTACTGCCCAACTGGCTATTGCTGTCTTCCAATTTTAGATAAAGATAGCCATCATTGGTACTTACCTGGCCATTACTTTTTTCGTAATTTGGAAAAATTGGCGCAAATATTGACGAAAAATGAAACTCATACCACAGGAATGGCGATGCTGTCGAAGACTAAGCTACTAGTATAAACAGTCTTTGGTTCTGTCTTGAAATTTTGTTAAAGATAGTGGTCATTGGCACTTGCCTAGTTATTGTTTTTGCGTTATTCGGAAAAATGGTGGAAATATTGGTGAAAAACCAATTCTTACTAAAATCGTTACTAGCGCTAGGAATTTAATGTTAACTTCTTAAA
Source organism: Protula sp. h YS-2021 (assembly GCA_949752745.1). Taxonomy (NCBI): domain Eukaryota; kingdom Metazoa; phylum Annelida; class Polychaeta; order Sabellida; family Serpulidae; genus Protula; species Protula sp. h YS-2021. The sequence continues at coordinate 13,643,892 of OX457027.1, read as the reverse complement.
ATTTTGAACTATGGGAGCGGAAATTAATACTTATGTGGTTTTATAACCCAGCCGACTTTGTCGGACTGGGTTAGTCGTATCCCTATAGGGGGCTTGAATGTATGGGCGTATGTTAAACGTTTTCTTTAAAATGCTATTCCTCATACAGTTTTACTTCAACCGTTTTGATATTATGCAGGAATGTTCCCTGGGTGGTCCCCCACCCCCCTGGCTATTTTTTTTTCGCGGTTCGCCAAAAACTGCCGAAATGGCGGAAATTTGAAGTTTGGCAAAAGCTGGAATAAATGGTAGTAAATAACTGAATTGTCAAACTATTCATTTCTCTCAGTCTTTTTCAAATAGTTATAAAATTTTAATCAGAAGTTTCTTAGGTGCTTCTCCACCTGGTCTTTGCTTTTTTCGCAAATGACCAAAAAAATGCCGGAATGGGGAATTTTAATAATTTTTTTCTAAAATTGTGTAAATGTCGGTAAATACATGAATCTTCAAAACCCAACCTCTCCAACATCCCTTTTCGGGCAGCTTCCACCCGGGGAAACACGTTTTTGTGTATTAAAATTATGAAAAAGTTACGTTCAGAAACAAAGTACTTCATTGTTTGGCCTAACAGTATTCGTTTCAGAGTTTTTCTCTCTTTCCTTATTCGGTAACTCGGCTGGAGCATGTCCTTGGACATGCTTGTTTTGGTGATTTTATCGCCTCTTGAAATACGTACATCTATTATTACTGCGGTTGACAGCTGTTCTTGTTTATTCAAGAAAAACGCATACAAACTATTTCTGAGGCTTTTTTAGGACACTTTTTATCTTTATATTTTTTAGTTTCAAGATTTTTGGCGTACTTTTTTTGTACTTTTTTTCTAAAGCGTTCTTTTTTTTTGTACTTTTTTTTGCCATCAAGCGTTCTTTTTTTTTAGCAGTTTGCGTACTTTTTTTTAAAACAACCTCCGGCAAGCCTGCAGTACAGATCTGTAACCCAAACAGTAACCAGTACAGAACTGTGACCCAGACAGTAACCAGTACAGATCTGTGAGCATGACAGTAACCAGTACAGATCTGTAACCCAGACAGTAAGCAGTACAGACCTATGACCCAGACAGTAACCAGTACAGATCTATGACCCAGACAGGAACCAGTACAGAATTGTAACCCAGACAGTAACCAGTACAGAACTGTGACCCAGACAGTAACCAGTATAGATCTGTGACCCAGACAGTAACCACTGCAGAACTGTGACCCAGACAGTAACAAGTGCAGATCTGTGACCCAGACAGTAACCACTGCAGAACTGTGACCCAGCCGATAACCAGAACAGATCTGTGACCCAGACAATAACCAGTACAGACCTGTGACCCAGGCAGTAACCGGTACAGAACTGTGACCCAGACAGTAACCAGTACAGATCTGTGACCCAGACAGTAACCAGTACAGATCTGTGACCCAGACAGTAAGAAGTACGGATCTGTGACCCAGACAGTAACTAGGGGTGTGACGGTTCGTATCGTAACCGAAAACCGACCGCGGTTCTTCGGTTCGGTTCGGTTAAAAAACCAAAAGAGAAAAACCGCGGTATTTTCGGGGGTTTTTTTTGGCAGTTTAATTTTTTCACTGATAGTAGAAGCGATAAAATAAAATACTGCTTCGCGCTTTTTTTTAAAAGAAAAATTTTGAGAACTTATCACTCGACATTTTAATGTGAACTGTTCCCTCAGCGACATTAACATTATGTTTCTTAAGTATACTTCAAGGTTTAAAGCTTCTTATAATATGTGTAAAGGCGTTTTTGTTATGGCGTTGTAACTAAGAAACTGTAAAAGTTCTTAAGTTGAATTTGCCAACAAAACTGAACGACTGCTATGTGATATACTGAACTTAAGTTAGTGCAAAACTGCAATGATTGTTACAGGCTATACTTTTAATATCGTATTATTTAAAATAAGAATTCTGAAACAAATAAGAAACCAGACATTTTCTAGTAGGCTGTTCCCCAATAGACTACCGATAATTCGAATGTCACAGAAATCGATTTTTTTTCAATATTTCATAATTTTATGTTGTAGACTTCATAAACAACTTATTTTCTTTCCTTATAAACAAAAAAATATGAAAAAAGGAAATACAAATAAATTTTTAAAATTTTTAAATTTCAATAGATTAATAACACTTGACAAGCCTTTGGCGTGCAAGGTGTTTATGAATTTGTGCGAGCAGCCGTTGGTACCTTTTTTTCTTGACAGTGATCGAATTTCTTGTGTCATCACCTCCACTGGCACTACGGGCCCTAGGGCCAAGAAACTTGGGACTTAGGTAGAACTTGATATGAACGCGTGCATTACACTTTTTATTTTCGCCTTCGATTTCGTTTTCTTGTTTAAAACGCCATGTGAAAAGAGTGTATTTTTTGCAGTAAATACGGAGCATTTCACGCATAGCACAGAGCACAAAGTTGCTCAGCTTTGTGCGAGCTCTCACTGCGCAAATAGATAACCCGACGTATGCCTGATCAGTCAATCAAACCTTTAAGTCAACAAAAGCCAAACACTACTCGGCTTATAAGACGAATTCAAGCTGTGTTGTTTGCAATACATTCTTCAAGAAATAACCCATTGAAGGAAGTATTTTTGCGTTTTCATTTTTGTCAAGTGTTTAACATTTCGCTGGCGAAATGAGGTTCTAGTTTAATACTGAACTACCGATATTTTGATAAGCGGCCAATGTAGATTCCATTTTTCAATATTTTTGTTTTTCTTTCACTAAAAAATAAAAATTTACATTGTTCAACTTATTTTTACCCTTTTTTATCAGAAAAGTGAAGCATTATTTGATGTCTTTGACATTCGAATTATCGGTAGTCTATTCTGGAATAGCCTGGCCTGCCCAAAAAAAACTCTGGTTTGTGATTTGTTTCAGAATTCTTATTTTAAATAATACGGTGTTTTTTACTTAATTGGTGATGTGGAATGATAGGTATATTGATTGTTATTTGAGATATTTATGCTTAACTGTGGTTCCTGTGACTTTTTAAATATTTCACGAGAATTCCGAGACATTTGCTGTTAAAAAATGAACACCTTGTTAAACAAGAGCACCGGAATGCTGCAAATCCCCTCGCCCTTTTTTACATGAGGAGTAAATCTGTATATGATTTGAAATGTGCGTGCTTACCCGTTCGGAGGAGTTGTGCATACAAGACCACTACCCAAAAGCGGGACGGACGGACGGACAAACCAAATCCTATATCCCCCTTCGCCAACAAAGTTGGGCGAGGGGATAATAAGCAAAACAATTTTATGATTAATAAATTCATTATTAGGTCTCCTCCTTTGGGGAGACCTGTTTGAGATGCTTCGTCACTGAATAAATATTAAAGGAGTGATACTTTATTTTTTGAAAAGTATTCTTTTAATTTATCAATTTGTGCTTTATAAATTTTATAAACTGGTGTTTCTGTTTCAATCACATGGCTAAAAGCCATTATTGGGTGTTATACATAAATATTTAGCTAAATACAAATATTTATCATTTCGGCAAAATTTAAGTAATTTTTGCAAAATCGTACCGAAAAAACTCGAACCGAACCGAATAACTTAAGTGTACCGAACCGAACCGTGGACATGGCGTACCGTCACACCCCGCATTCTCACACCCCGTGTGAGCCCGCATTCTCACAAAGATTGCTGGCTCTAGCTTAAAACAGTTAGTTCTGTGTGGGTGGGTGTGGGTGATAGGGGGTGTAGGGTGGTGCCATTATCCGCTTGTTACAGACATACATACTAATTGTTGTCGGACTGTTGAAATTGTTGGGGTTTTTTTCTTACAGGTCAGTGCATCTCAATCTGTAGCCTTATCACTGTAGAATTTCTATTTCAGGAGAGGATAGAGAAATTAAAACAAGGCTCGGGGAGGCCGTTATTGACGTATTTCTTCGACAAGGACGATCCGAATCTAGAGCTCCGCAAACTGCCTGCTCTTCTCAACAACATTGAGGTAAAACACTTCTCATTCTGTGCCCCTCCCCGACCCCTCCCCCGTCCCTGCCACCCCACCCAGCCCCCCACACACAAACTGTCCCCGCCCCCCCCCCCACAAACTGCCTGCTCTTCTCAACAACATTGAGGTAAAACACTTCTCATTCTGTGCCCCTCCCCGCCCCCTACCCCGTCCCTGCCACCCCACCCAGCCCCCCACACACAAACTGTCCCCGCCCTCCCCCCCCCCCACAAACTGCCTGCTCTTCTCAACAACATTGAGGTAAAACACTTCTCATTCTGTGACCCTCCCCGCCCCCTACCCCGTCCCTGCCACCCCACCCAGCCCTCCATACACAAACGGCCCCGCCCGCCCCCCCCCCCCCACACACACACAAACTGCCTGCTCTTCTCAACAACATTGAGGTAAAACACTTCTCATTCTGTGCCCCTCCCCCGTCCCTGCCACCCCCCCCCCCCCCCCCACGCACACAAACTGCCTGCTCTTCTCAACAACATTGAGGTAAAACACTTCTCATTCTGTGCCCCTCCCCCGTCCCTGCCACCCCCCCCCCCCACGCACACAAACTGCCTGCTCTTCTCAACAACATTGAGGTAAAACACTTCTCATTCTGTGCCCCTCCCCGACCCCTCCCCCGTCCCTGCCACCCCACCCAGCCCCCCACACACAAACTGTCCCCGCCCCCCCTCCCACAAACTGCCTGCTCTTCTCAACAACATTGAGGTAAAACACTTCTCATTCTGTGCCCCTCCCCGCCCCCTACCCCGTCCCTGCCACCCCACCCAGCCCTCCATACACAAACGGCCCCGCCCGCCCCCCCCCCCCCCACACACACAAACTGCCTGCTCTTCTCAACAACATTGAGGTAAAACACTTCTCATTCTGTGACCCTCCCCGCCCCCTACCCCGTCCCTGCCACCCCACCCAGCCCTCCACACACAAACTGTCCCCGCCCCCCCCCCCCACAAACTGCCTGCTCTTCTCAACAACATTGATGTAAAACACTTCTCATTCTGTGACCCTCCCCGCCCCCTACCCCGTCCCTGCCACCCCACCCAGCCCTCCATACACAAACGGCCCCGCCCGCCCCCCCCCCCCCCCCACACACACACAAACTGCCTGCTCTTCTCAACAACACTGAGGTATAACACTTCTCATTCTGTGCCCCTCCCCGCCCCCTACCCCGTCCCTGCCACCCCACCCAGCCCTCCATACACAAACGGCCCCGCCCGCCCCCCCCCCCCCCACACACACAAACTGCCTGCTCTTCTCAACAACATTGAGGTAAAACACTTCTCATTCTGTGCCCCTCCCCGCCCCCTACCCCGTCCCTGCCACCCCACCCAGCCCTCCACACACAAACTGTCCCCGCCCCCCCCCCCCCACAAACTGCCTGCTCTTCTCAACAACATTGATGTAAAACACTTCTCATTCTGTGACCCTCCCCGCCCCCTACCCCGTCCCTGCCACCCCACCCAGCCCTCCATACACAAACGGCCCCGCCCGCCCCCCCCCCCCCCCACACACACACAAACTGCCTGCTCTTCTCAACAACACTGAGGTATAACACTTCTCATTCTGTTCCCCTCCCCGCCCCCTCGTCCGTCCCTGCCACCAAATGGTAACTTCTCTGAAACTAAGAAACGTGCTATTCTGAAATTTTGCGATTCTATTCCAAAATAAAGAGAAGTTTGGAACAGTGCTTCATCGCATCCTGTAATGTACGCAATCATGGATTCGTAATTTTAGACTACATTTCACACGCTTAGCATTTTAGAAGAGTTTGCCTGAAGCGGAATGAGGCCATTCGGCAGAAGACTTGATATGACCGGTGTTTTTTTTCGGTTTGTAGGTAGCCCGTGTAGACTGCCGGCTGGCACGTAGCATGTGCCGTGACCTGTACTTGCTCAAGCTGCCTGTCTTTGCTCTGTTCAAGCGGAGAGGAGGCTACGAAGTACACCACGGTACTCGCTCTCAGTATCTATATTCTTATAAAAAATTGTTTGTATTTTAAAGTAAGCTTAAAATATAATTGGGCATATTTCGTTTCAGCCGAAGGTAGCTGAAGTAAATTCACAAACAAGATTTGATGTGAGATATTTGAGAGAATTGAGGTGGTCTGTTGCGCAGGGCGACTAATGGCACACGACATCGCTATTTTTGCCAAGGACGTTGCTATGACAACCATGAGCACTCTCTCCCCTGACGACTTCCCGGCCGTTGTGGAGAGTGGCACGCCCTGGATGATTGATTTCTTCTCCCCCGTATGTTTTCCTCTTTGTGCTTGGTAGTAGGTAGATAATGGTAGTTATGGGACTCTCTTGTCATGGCCCATCTATGGCTGTTTTCACCGCTGGTTCTGAAATTTAAGAAAAACCTGAGAAGCTTAGGTGGATGGTGGTTTCTAGTTTTCTACAAATTGTCTGGATTTGTATTCTTAATGATCATGCATCACGTTAAATTTTAAACGACTTCATGCGGCAGACAAGTTAAAAAAAAAAAAAATGAAATTCACAGTAAAACGGATTTACGTATTCACTGTTTTTAAATTGAAATCACGTGACCAGAAAGCGCTCTCTGATTGGACAGTTGTGCCCGCCATGTTTGCGCCTGCTGCCGGAGCTGAGGAAAGCGTCACGCGCGATGGCGGACATCAAGTTTGGCACACTGGACTGTTCCCTGCACGGTGCGCTGTGTTCAGAGGTAGGGCATCGCTAGGCAGCATGCTTCCGGATTCCCCAACATTGCTAAAGGTGATCCAGGGATTGTTCATACAGTCAAGCCTTTAACACGCGCGTAGGAAAAATTAGGAGAGCAGGAAGGGACCGGCCCGAATTTGGTGGGCAGTGCCCTCCAAGCTTCCCCCTCCTCCCCCCTTTCTCTGTGTGTGTAGTCAATTTTTGTAAGAAGATTTTGTGTCTAGCAGAGAAAGAAGTTAGCAAAAGTGAAAGCCAGTATCCTAATTTATATTTAAATCAATTGAAATTTTCTCTCCTTTTTTTTCAGTACAATGTTCGTTCTTATCCAACGGCCATCTTCTACAACGAGTCCACGCCGCATCATTTTGTGGGTCATCACTACGCCCAGGATATTATTGATTTCATACAGGTAATAGAACCAGAGTCGCACACAAATTTGGGGGCTTCAAATTTGTGGTCTCCGAAATCGGTGCAAATCCGTTGACATCTTAAAATGCACTTTGTAGTTGGGGGAGGGGGTGAGGGGGGGGGGGGGGGGAGTCGATGGGCTGATACTGAGGCTAACCTGAGCAGCATATATATACAGGTGACCAGAACCAGTCACAAAATTTGTGGAATTGGTGAGGTTGGGGCGCGGGGTGGGGGAGAATAGTATCATTCCACTTTAAATAAATAAGCAACTATTGTAGTTTTGCACTGTTTCAACCAAATGGCTAACAGATGTTGTGGATATATGAGCGTCCATTGAGTTCTACCTGACAAGTACAAAGGTTACACCTGGACACTTTGACAAACTGCGTGAAGGTTACACCCGGACACTTTGACAAACTGTGTGAAGGTTACACCCGGACACTTTGACAAACTGCGTGAAGGTTACACCCGGACACTTTGACAAACTGTGTGAAGGTTACACCCGGACACTTTGATAAACTGTGTGAATGTTAAACCCGGACACTTTGATAAACTGTGTGAATGTTAAACCCGGACACTTTGATAAACTGTGTGAATGTTAAACCCGGACACTTTGATAAACTGTGTGAATGTTGCACCCGGACACTTTGATAAACTGTGTGAATGTTAAACCCGGACACTTTGATAAACTGTGTGAAGGTTACACCCGGACACTTTGACAAACTGTGTGAAGGTTACACCCGGACACTTTGACAAACTGTGTGAATGTTAAACCCGGACACTTTGACAAACTGTGTGAAGGTTACACCCGGACACTTTGATAAACTGTGTGAATGTTAAACCCGGACACTTTGATAAACTGTGTGAATGTTAAACCCGGACACTTTGATAAACTGTGTGAATGTTAAACCCGGACACTTTGATAAACTGTGTGAATGTTGCACCCGGACACTTTGATAAACTGTGTGAATGTTAAACCCGGACACTTTGATAAACTGTGTGAAGGTTACACCCGGACACTTTGACAAACTGTGTGAAGGTAACACCCGGACACTTTGACAAACTGTGTGAATGTTAAACCCGGACACTTTGATAAACTGTGTGAAGGTTACACCCGGACACTTTGACAAACTGTGTGAAGTTCACACCCGCACTTTGACAAACCTTTTGAAGGTTACACCCGGACACTTTGACAAACTGTGTTAAAGTGACACCCTGATATTTAAGAAACTGTATGAAGGTTGCACACAAACACTTTGACAAAATATATTTATGTGTGTTTATTGGTGGCATTATGTGTATGAGTACCAGAATCCCGGACCACTTTATCTGAAATAGACCGTTTATCTTTTAGGATACGTTGAACCCGCCTGTGATACTGTTAGACGACACAAGCTTCCATCAGCTGGTGCAGCTGAAATCCCACGAGGAGATCTGGCTCGTTGATTTCTACGCGCCGTGGTGCGGGCCTTGCCGACAGATGCTGCCAGAGTGGACGAGACTAGCCAAGGTAAGCACCAGAGGTCAAGTGCTAGGTCAAGGTCAAGTCCGCCCGTCCCCACCCTCACCCCCTCAGCGGGCCCTGCCGACAGATGCTTCAAGAGTGGACGAAACTAGCCAAGGTAGGTACCAGAGGTCAAATGCTAGGTCAAGGTCAGTCCACGCCCCACCCTCACCCCCTCAGCGGGCCCTGCCGACAGATGCTGCTAGAGTGGACGAGACTAGCCAAGGTAAGCAACAGAGGTCAAATGCTAGGTCAAGGTCAAATCCACGCCTCCCTCCCACCCTCATCCCTCTCAGCGGGCCCTGCCGACAGATGCTGCCAGAGTGGACGAGACTAGCCAAGGTAAGCAACAGAGGTCAAATGCTAGGTCAAGGTCAAGTCCACGCCCCCCTCCCACCCTCATCCCTCTCAGCGGGCCCTGCCGACAGATGCTGCCAGAGTGGACGAGACTAGCCAAGGTAAGCAACAGAGGTCAAATGCTAGGTCAAGGTCAAGTCCACGCCCCCCTCCCACCCTCATCCCTCTCAGCGGGCCCTGCCGACAGATGCTGCCAGAGTGGACGAGACTAGCCAAGGTAAGCAACAGAGGTCAAATGCTAGGTCAAGGTCAAGTCCACGCCCCCCTCCCACCCTCATCCCTCTCAGCGGGCCCTGCCGACAGATGCTGCCAGAGTGGACGAGACTAGCCAAGGTAAGCAACAGAGGTCAAATGCTAGGTCAAGGTCAAGTCCACGCCCCCCTCCCACCCTCATCCCTCTCAGCGGGCCCTGCCGACAGATGCTGCCAGAGTGGACGAGACTAGCCTAGGTAGGCAACAGGAGCTAAATGCTAGGTCATGCTGTAAGCTCCGAGGTGGTGTAAAATGTTGTCACTGCGACATACAAACAGGTCACAGAATTCAAGCTCAGTCATTTTGATATCGCACGATTCAGGAATTACAATTGCCCGATGTCTGTCTCGTATACGTGTAGACCAGGTGATCTCTGTCTAGTATACGTGTAGACCAGGTGATCAGTGTCTCATATACGTGTAGACCAGGTGATCTCTGTCTCTTTTACTTGTAGACCAGGTGATCTCTGTCTCTTTTACTTGTAGACCAGGTGATCTCTGTCTCTTTTACTTGCAGACCAGGTGATCTGTGTAGACCACGTGATTTGGGTCTAAGCGTACCCGTTACTACGGCTATTGGTGAAGTGAGAAAGTGACTTCACTTAGGAATAAATAAAAACAACAACGGGAGGGGTGAGAGAGGGCGGGGGAGGGGGGGGGGGGGTGGCGCGATATATCTTTGTCTGATACATAAAACAATAGTATAAGTATATAAGTATATATAAGTATATTGTTGACCAAAAATAATGATTTGCAGAGCTTCAAGGATTCGACGATGTTCCAAGTGGCGTCTGTGGACTGCGTGAAGTACTCGTCCTTGTGTGCCGACAACGGCATCCACTCCTACCCCTCCATCAGGCTCTACCCCCAGGGACAGTTTGCCGCAAACAGTTGGCAGTAAGAATTACAATCAGTCACGGTTAAGTTTTTCGAAATCGGATATGTTTATTTTTGTGTGTTACATGTATTTATTTATTTATTTATTTATTTTTTTTTTGGCAAAAATACAAGTTGAATTAATGATAATAAAAATAATGATGCTGATGATGATGATGATGATGATGATGATGATGATGATGATGATGATGATGATGATGATGATGATGATGATGATGATAACAAAAATAATTTCTTGGTGTAGAATGGCAAAGTAAGATGAGGTGAAATATGGCTAATTGAAAACTACAGTTTGCCTTTTCATTGGTTGTTGATTTCACCATAAAAAACCGAATTATCTAAACACCCGCTTTGTGTGCCCGTCGAGTATGCAGCATGGTTAATTTACACCAGCATTGTAAGTACCTCAGAAAGTTCGTTTCTCGTTTCTGTGGTTACAGCCAGTACAACGGGTGGTTTAGGGATGCAGATGCACACAATTTTAAAAACTGGGCGTTGGGTTTTAAGCCCAGTAAAGTGGTCCAGCTGACTTACGACGCCTTTGCGCAGCGGGTGTTGCTGGACCCGAGACCCTGGATAGTCGACTTCTACACGCCCTGGTGCGGCCACTGCAGAAGATTTGCTCCTCATTTTGAGCACGTTGCTGAGGTAAAGATGGAATTTGTGCGCATGATTTATGAAGTTTCAGTTGCTAATTCAAGTAAGTGACCGTCAGCAAAATAGTCCCGTATGTGACATAGAAATCACGACATTACGAGAATGTTTTCACTTGTAAATTTCCCTAATTTACTTTTTATGCATTTTATGGGATCCTGTGTCCCAAGTACAAGTTTTACCAAATTGTAATCCGTGGTGTTTTTTTTTCTCTATCCAAGGTGCTTGAAGGTCGGGTCATGGCGGGTAAAGTGGACTGCGACAACCACAGACAGCTGTGTGCCACTGCCTCCATCAGGGCCTACCCAACTGTCTATTTTTATCCTGGTGCTCCCCCTGGAATTCAACAGGTACTTTTGTTTTGAGTTAGTTCAGCGTAAACTTTTACTTTGCCTGATAACAATATTACTGTAGGCGAAGCGCATGAGACCGGCGCAGTCGGGGCAGCGTAATAGTGATGTCAGCGCCACGCAATAGTGACGTCATTTGTACTACCAGATCTCAGTCGTTTCGGCTGAAAGTGGAACCCCATATAATCTGTGGCTGACGTGATGTTATACATGCCGAGGGCTGCCGAAATGTCACATTTTGATTGGATACATTTTGACTAGTATTTAAAAATTGCGTCAAATAACTGGCAACAGCTTACGAATCGAAACAGTAAGGAGTGACGTATGAATGTGTATAGTCAGTTGTGATTGTTGACATTGCTTGTGGTGTGTTGACATTGCGTGTGGTGTGTTGACATTGCGTGTGGTATGTTGACCTTGCTGATAATGTTTTGACATTTCTTGTGCGGCGTTGACATTGCTTGTGGTATTGACATTGTTGATGATGTGTTGAATTTCTTGCGCTGTGTTGACATTGTTGATGATGTGTTGACATGTCTTGTGCTGTGTTGACAGGGTGCAGTGGGAGAATTCATTGACAGTCAGGACTCCAATCATATCATTCATTTCCTTGAACAAAAATTAGTTCACAGAAAGGTAAGGTAAAAAAAAAAACTCGAAGTTTTAAACATTCACTCCTTGAAAACGCAACTCTTTGCATCTTTTGCACTTTGAAGAGGAAAAAAAGACGAAAATAAACAAAATTGTGTTCAAACAAAATACGATATTTATGACCAGTCTGTGTTTTGTTGTAGAGGGTTAAACAAGGACAAAAAGACGAGTTGTAGAGTTCAAAAACCTAAACCGAATCTCATGAAGGGAGCTGGATGTTCGGGACCAAAAATGAGAAGTAACAGCTGAAAAAAAAAGAGATGGAGAGCTAAAACATCGGAAGTGACCAGCGCTGGCATTCCTGCTGGCTTGTAACAAAGGGAAAGTGTAGGATCCTGACAATGAGTCTACAGTGAAGACAGAAACGACGCCAGTGTGAACACAACATGGCCTGTGGTTTGATTTTTTTTTTTTTGAGGGTAGGATGAACTACGTTTTGAGTCAAGTTCTGTTGGTTAAAAAATGGTGGTGCTGGGCTGTGAATCTGACCAGTGCAGCGTTGTGACGTGATTTACCGCGACGCTGCTAAATCTGATGTGTTGTGACGTCACTCGTCACATTGCTGCTGTTCTGACGTCATTTGTCACATCGCTTCTAGATCTGATGTTTTATGACGTCACTTGTCAGATCGCTGCTAGAGCTGGTGTGTTGTGACGTCACTTGTCAGATCGCTGCTAGATTTGCCATACTACTGCCCTTTATACCGTTTTATGGATTTAAGTCAATAACATGACCTCGCTGTGTTTTCATTGGTGGAGAAAGTATCACTTCGTTTTCTGTTTCGTTTTGTAATTTTTGCTGAATGATTTTAGTCCATGCCATTATTGCGTTTCTTTAGGGTAATTTTGTAAAAATAAAATTATTTATATTTGTAAACGATTTGTAAACTCAGTGGGTTTTATGCGTACGTTCAAATTGGTGTATGGTTGCGTATTACGGTTGAAGAGGTGTGTAGTGATGTTGTAACTTGCGTTGAAGTTTAGAATGTAGGAAATAATGAAATTCAATGCATAGCTTCCAGTTTTTTTTTTGTTTTTTTTTTTTTTGTTTTTTTTTTTTTTTTAGGGAATTTGCAATAATACAGCGAAATTGCTCGTGTAATTTTCCTTTATGTATTTCTTCCATTTATAGATATTACTTTTGTCATTGTGGTACAGTTACTATTTGAAGAAATTTGGAGTTCTTATGAACAAGTTCAGCCCTCAGTCGTTATTGAGATTGATTTGCTAGTTTTATTTGAACAAAAGTGATGGCTGTTTGAATACAAGAAGAGCCTTTGAATATATATTTTTTCTTTCGGTACACATAGCTCCTATATGTGACGTCACGATTTTTTTTTCTCTTACTACTCGAACTCGTGGCTGATCTTGTGATAGTATTAGTCTTCCGCAGATCTGAGAATTTGTTCTGACAAGTGTCAGATATATAGATTGGTTCCTGCTAATACGTTGCTAGATGTTTTAGAGAACGAGTGACGTCACACTAGAAAAAAGATTAGAAAAAAATAGCTTCTTTATGTGACGCCACGACTGTCAATGTCTGTAAAAAAAATATTGGTAAATTGTGGAGGTGTAGTGAAGCTGACAGACAGTGTGACCTCGTTATAAAGGAACCCGTTACGGGCAGTGTGACCTCGTTATAAAGGAACACGTGACGGGCAGTGTGACCTCGTTATAAAGGAACACGTGACGGGCAGTGTGACCTCGTTATAAAGGAACACGTGACGGGCAGTGTGACCTCGTTATAAAGGACACCTTTAGGGCGGAGAAATGCGTGCCGTACATGAGGGAATTCCTCAGTGAGAAGCAAGTAATTAAAAACATTATATGACTACGGTCAAAAACCATGTTCCGCTGTTCGAGGGTGTTTCTTAATTGTGGTAAAGTGTTCCCCAATGGAGGTTTTACTGTATCACTGTAACACTGTCACTATCATTGTTACATTGCATGAATGTAACAAGGTCGCGCTGTCATTGTATCACCGTAACATTGTAGCACTATGTCACTGTAACACCCTGTCACTCCAGCAACTAACAGTGTGTCACTGTAACACTGTCATTCTGGCATTGTATGCATGTGTCACTGTACCAATGTGCTACTGCAATATTGTGTAACTCTAACAGTGTAACACTGTGTCACTCTATCATTATAACACTGTTTACTGTGTCACTGTATCAGTGCAACAGTGTGTTACTATCACTGTAACATTGTATCACTGTGTCACTGTAACACTGTCACTGTACTACAGTATCACTGTAAGACTACGTCACTGTAACACTGTTACATTGTATTACATGATCATTTGAAGGGGAATGGCTGCGTGTTAGCGGCTTCCTGTGGCCAGCTCTTAACACGTTTGTGCACCGAAATTGCTGTTCTGTGTTTGGAATTTTGTTAATGTTCCCAGTAGGCTTCTTATTATGAAAAAGGGTATCTGTGCTTCGACATGTGCAAAGCTCACTCTGTGCTTCGACATGTGCAAAGCTCACTCTGTGCTTCGACATGTGCAAAGCTCACTCTGTGCTTCGACATGTGCAAAGCTCACTCTGTGCTTCGACATGTGCAAAGCTCACTCTGTGCTTCGACATGTGCAAAGCTCACTCTGTGCTTCGACATGTGCAAAGCTCACTCTGTGCTTCTACATGTGCAAAGCTCACTCTGTGCTTCGACATGTGCAAAGCTCACTCTGTGCTTCGACATGTGCAAAGCTCACTCTGTGCTTCGACATGTGCAAAGCTCACTCTGTGCTTCGACATGTGCAAAGCTCACTCTGTGCTTCGACATGTGCAAAGCTCACTCTGTGCTTCGACATGTGCAAAGCTCATTGTGTGCTTCTTGGTTTCTGTATAATACTCTTCATTCTCTTATTGCTAATTGATATCTCAAAGTTGGTCATTTGTGTCTTTCAGCCAGGAAGATGGTATTTGAGACAGCCAGTCGAAAGCATCCTTAAACACAAAATGTTTATACTCTCTCTCTCTCTCTCTCTCTCTCTCTCTCTCTCTCTCTCTCTCTCTCTCTCTCTCTCTCTCTGTTTCTCTCTATCTATCTATCTATCTATCTATCTATCTATCTATCTATCTATCTATCTATCTAATCTATCTATCTATCTATCTATCTATCTATCTATCTCTCTATCTATCTCTCTCTCTATCTATCTATCTATCTATCTATCTATCTATCTATCAGGGAGGGGTGGTGGTGGCTGTTTACGGATCTCCAGTGCAAAACAGACAAGGATTCTGAGTGAAAGTATCGATGTGAAACTGGAGTGGAGAGGGGTTCTGTCGGTGTACAGTATTGTTTTTGTGTGTCATGTAAGTTTTCTAGTCAGGTTTCTGGATTCTGTACATGTGTCTAAGATCATGAATAAATACACTGTGTGTCACTGTATTAATAAATATATCATGTGGTGCAAAGCTCAAAGTAGCAGTTCGCAAACAGCATTCTTGGCACTTAATTTAAGCAGTAAGATATATGCGTACTGTTATTGTAGGATATGTACGTGTTTTTACAGTAGGATATGTGCGTACTGTTACAGTATGATGTGTACGTACTGTTACAATAGCATATGTACGTACTGTTACAGTAGGATATGTACGTACTGTTACAGTAGGATATGTACGTACTGTTACAGTAGGATATGTACGTGCTGTTACAATAGCATATGTACGTACTGTTACAGTAGGATATGTACGTACTGGAACAGTAGGATATGCACGTACCTTTAACAGTCACTCGAGTTTTTAGAAACTGGTCGGTATCTTTTTGAAAGACTTTTTTTTTTTTTTTTTTCAAATTCGATGATTTTCGTTGGCATGCAGAACGGTAGTGGCATTGTTGCTGCTCCGTCAGCCTGTCTGTTTGCCTGTCTGTTGCTCTGTCTCTGTTTATCAAAGCTATGGTTTTGATCTGGATCCTGTCCGGCAGACGTGTCCTGTTATTTTTTTTTTTTGTGAACAGTGCGCCACAGGTTAAAGTAAACTGAACACTCTGTTGTAAGACTTTCCATAGGATTGATTAGTGTTCAGGCGTAGCGTCTTTGTAGTTCTTTGTCCAGGCTTGTCAGAAAATGCTTTATCTAGCAGACAGTGGTTCCCTGGGAATGATCTTAAATCTGTTGAAGTGAAGAAGTCATTTGTGGTGACACACGAACGTGACGCTGACGAAGGCTTTGTGGCGATATCGTTGTCGTGGTGATACCCGTACGTGACGCTGGCGAAGGCTTTGTGACGATATCGTTGTCATGGTGATACCCGTTCGTGACGCTGACGAAGGCTTTTTGATAAAATTCTTCTAGCTCTGATTAGTAAAAATGGCTATGCGACGCACAGACAACGATACTGACAAAAACGGGGAGAGAAAAATACTTGCACTTTAATTTGACAGCTAAAATATTATTTTGTTTATTTACTTGTTTAAGAGCGATAGAACATGTGACAGTATACTTCGCCTTAACATAAACAAATGCTCTTGATATTACCTTCTTTATCTCGGTTGTGTTTGACAGTTTATCAAAGACAGTGTTTGGAAGTTGTTTGTTGTACTCGGTACTTATTTTTGTTTCACTCAGTACATATTTTTATTCATGTATGTGAGAAAGGAAACTTTCAAGAGAAAGACTATTCAGTGTGTATTATTAGGATGAAATAAAACTATTTATTGCATTGATTATATTTATTTACAATCCGTCCCCGATCATGGCTTTGCTGAGTCGTCTCGAGTCGTCAGTCTCAAGCGGTCAGTCCCGAGTCGTCAGTCCCAAGTGGTCAGTTCTGAATCGTCAGTCCCGAGCCGTCAGTCCCAAGTGGCTAGTCCCGAGTCGTCAGTCCCAAGTGGTCAGTCCCGAGTCTTCAGCCCGAAGTGGTCAGTCCTAAGTCGTCAGTCCCCAGTCGTCAGTCCCGAGTCGTCGGTCCCGAGTCGTCAATCCCGAGTCGTCGGTCCCGAGTCGTCAATCCCGAGTCGTCAATCCCGAGTCGTCGGTCCCGAGTCGTGAGTCCCGAGTTGACAGTCCCAAGTGGCCAGTCCCGAGTCGCCAGTCCTGAGTCGACAGTCCCAAGTGGTCAGTTCTGAATCGTCAGTCCCGAGTCGTCAGTCCCAAGTGGCCAGTCTCGAGTCGTCAGTCCCGAGTCTTCAGTCCAAAGTGATTAGTCCCGAGTCGTCAGTCCCGAGTAGCTTGTTTTATAGTGGGCTAACAGTTCCTTCCATCAGCGACAGCAGACAGCTCATTTTACAATCTACACCCGTATTCACGAAACTTAACCTTACACAACGCATCGGAAATCGATTGATTCGCCAAAAGTGGCAAAGTGAGGGGGGTGGGGGCATTTCTTAATTTGCTGGCTTCCAATTTTCAAATTTTTTCTTTTACCAGAATTTGGATCGTCTTCCTTTCCAATTTTGTACGATTGTTCTCTAGGCAGGCCTTTCTCGAAAAATTGGGTAAAAGGGAAGCGATTTTTAGCCCAGCTTATGTTACACCTAAGCTGGGGTATACTTATCGGTTTACAGATGGGTCCGTTAGTTAGTTGTTTATTAAGTAAATTTTTGTTTCAAAATGCATCTCCTCCTACAATTTCGATCCGACTTGATGTTTGGCATGAGGCATCCCTAGGCTTGTGCTTTTTTAGTCCATCGGGTGATTTTTGAATTTTTGGGGAATTTTTTAAGAAAAAATTTTAAAATGTTTCTCCTCCTACATTTTTGATCCGATGTCATTCATTTATGGTATGAGGCACCGCTAAGGGGTCGTACATATGGTTTTTGCTTATGTAGTCGATCGGACATTTTTTGTGTTTTGGGGGGATTTTCGAAGAAGAAATTTCAAAAATAATTCAAAATACATCTCCTACATTTTTGATCCGATGTCATTTATTTTTGGTGTGAGGCACCCCTAAGGGGTCGTGCTTAAGGCTTTTTAAGTGGCTCGGACAATTTTTGTATTTTGGGAGAATTTTTTAAGAAAAACCTTCAAAATGCATTCCCCCTACAGTTTTTATCCGATTTCATTTATTTTTGGTATGACGCATCCTTAAGGGGTCGTGCACAGGGCTTGCTCATTTTAGTCGAACGGACAATTTTTGTATGTTGAGGGAATTTAAAAAAAAAAAACTTCAAAATGTACTTCCTCCTACAGTTTTTAACCGATTTCATTTATTGATGGTGGGATGGGCGTACGGCTTGTGAATTTTGACTCGTTTTGGGAATTTTTGAGGGGATTTTGGGGGGGATTTTTTAAATAAACATACACACTGGTCCAAAAATAAACACCGTGCATCAACGCAACTTGAATGAACTTGCGCACTAGTCCGGAATAACGCAAGTTACATAAACATGCGCAGTGGTCCGACATGCGAACTGCGCATCGATGGAAGTTAAAAAAACATGCGCACTGGTCCGAAATGCGAACCACACATCAACGCAAGTTAAATAAACATGCGCAATGATCCAAAATAAGCACCCTGAATCAACGCAAGTTAAGGTAACATGCTTACTGGTCCGAAATGCGAACCGCGCATCAACTCAACTTAAAGAAACATGCGCACTTGTCCAAAATTAGAACGGTATATCAACGCAAGTTAAATAAACATGCTTACTGCTCTGAAATGCGAACCGCGTATCGACACAAGTTAAATAAACATGCGCACTAGTCCGAAATCCGAAGCGCCCATCAACGAAAGTTGGCTAGACATGCGCACCGGTCTAAAATAAGAAACGCGCATCAGCGCAAGTTAAATAACCGTGTGCACTAGGTCCGAAATGTGAGGTAATAAACACGCGCACTGGTTGAAAAGGGGTCTGGTCGATTCGGCCCTTTGCCGATTCGGCCCTTTACCGATTCGGCCCTTTTTGGGTGATTCGGCACCAACTTGGACGATTCGGCCCTTCACCGTTTCAGCCCTTTTTGGTTGATTCGGCACCATGTTTTGTTATTCTATTTTTAGATCCGCTTCAAAACTACTTTGATGCAGTCCACATTTTACACACCACATTTTACACACCATAAAAAACATCCTTTTTATAGGGATCTTTTTCACCGCAGTTTGACTTTCGGTTGGTTTCTACACATTTGGTGCGTACTGTCGTTGGTTTCTACACAAAATTGTGTAAATTTACCTTTTTTGCGCGTTAGTACTCTCTTTGTGAGATACTTGCTCCACATATCCGATGTTGCAAACCAGAACAATCCACACATTTTACAATTTACTGTCGATGCCTCAAGTCCTGTTTACATTTAGTGCATTTATCCGACATTTCAAAGGTTTGATTAATTAAATTTATCCAAACAATAACGATTGCACACAAGTTCATTAGATGCGTCAGGTTAAAACAAAATTTCAAAGCATTCTCTCAAGACTCATAAATTGGAAATGGTTTTCTAGCGCCTTTGGGGAGCTTTTTATAATTAAAACATTGCAAAACTAATCATGAATAACCAATAAGAAACGTCTGTTAAACTTTACAACAGAGTATATCACGGAGTAAATTGCAATTAACTCACTCCACTGGAATCTTGCGTTTATTCGCTATTTGAAATACCAGAGAACACGTCTTAATCACAATTGCGATTTGGAATCAACCCGTACTGCTACTCCCCTACCCCGACGTCTGACTAAATCCCTACTCAGCGTTTCATTCAAACAGTTGTATTAGATTTTAGGACATTTTAAGTAACTTGATGTTAACCGAAATCAGCTTTGCAGTGGGCGGAATTGTGGTGTGTAAAACTTAGTTTGTTTTAAGATATCATACAAATAAAAAGAAAGAAGGAAAGGATTTACTGTATATCAATGACTTTTTATGACATTCTACACGCTAAAACAAGTCCGGTGAATTCTCACCTAAAGAAGAAAAGGTTTACATGTGGTCGATAATTTGGTGCCGAAACGCCGAGGGCCGAATCGTCCAAGTTGGTGCCGAATCGACTTTCACAAAGGGCCGAATCGGTAGGGCCGAATTGGTAAAGGGCCGAATCGACCAGAGACCGTTGAAAATAAGAACCGCGCATCAACGCAGATTAAATAAGCATGCGAAGTGGTCTGAAATGTGAACTATGCATCAATGCAAGCTAAACAAACATGCGCACTGTTGATATAATAATGTTTGTGTCCTACCAGTACATGTGTGTGGAAACATTTTCGATAAGTTCGAAGGTATCTCTCGTAGACCATTCTACCAGAGATACACAAGATCTGTTTACCATTTGTCTCGGAAACACATCTTTGTATGTATTTATCGGTCTATGTTCGGGTCCGTTGCTGAATTAAATAACTAGCTAGCTCTTTGCCATCTCGTCTTTTGAAGCCCAAATTTCTTTGCTCGTGCACGCTGGAACTGGTCTTATCGTTTTTCGTAAGCTGGGACTTTGTCCTTTGGCACACTTGTTTTCTCCCAAAATTTTGATCGGAATACCCTCAAATGTTGCATAAAGGTTCACTAGCCTGCCATCTCTTGAAAAGTTACGTTTCTGGTGATGCACCAAAAATTGACCAAATGGGGTGGCGGGGGGGTGGCGGGGGGTGGCGGGGGGGGGGGGCATTTTTCTCTGGCCAACTTTCAAAGCCATTGCTACTAGACCATACGATTTTATACGCATTATACTTTTTCTGACCTTTCTGCAAAAGCTTACGTTTTTTCGGGCTACATACGTGTTTATACGTTTTCTTCGGGACTTTTTGAACATTTACTGAAGAAAGTTGTGCTGTTTATATGCGACAGTTTCTGGGCAGACGACTCTTGCTGGAAGTTTTCGAAACATTTGTTCCATTAATTATAAATATAACATTTTAAGCGCATATTTTATTACAGCGGTATTTCAAGTTTTGATATCATGTATTAGTGTACGTTTCATGCATTTTTAAGGTAAATTACGGCTGCCAGCACTGCAAAGCCCTTATTTTATGATTTCGATCCGATTGTCTTCAAATTTTGTCATAAATGTTTATTAGGCGGTCCTCTTTTGAAAAGTTACTTTTCTGGCGATCGGACAAAAATTGGCAAATGGGGGCATTTAAAAATATTAAGTAGCCAATTTTCAAAACGCTTCTTCTCCCACAATTTGACCGGATTCCTTTATAATTTGTACGAATGTTCATCAACCGGTGTAATGAAACGTTCTGACCCCCAAACAAATCGACCCCCCGGTCGATTTGTTTTAAAACAAACAGACCCCCCGGTCGATTTGCTTTGGGAGAGCCCGCCATAACAAACAGACCTCCCCTATAATAAAATGACCCCCGCCAAATAATCATGTTTAAATATAAAATGGAAGTAAAAAAAGGTACATATGCTTTTTAAATACTATTTTAAGCATTACCTACCTCTTGATGTAGAAAATTATTATTTTGAGCCTTTGAAATGCCATTATTGAGCTTGGACAGATTTTTTGGTGACTGTATGTTAGTGGTGTTGGAAGTGTTTTCGTGTTTGAAGATGTAGATGTTAGTTGCTAAATAAATTGTTATTAATGGATATAGTTTTTATTTCAATTAAAGAAACTAATAAGGTGGCCAGATGTGGAAAGAAATATAGAAATCAACAAAAAAATAAGAGGGTTAAAACATTTCAGGGGGGTCTGTTTGTTTTAAAACAAATCGACCGGGGTCGATTTATTTTGGGGGTCAAAACGTTTCCTTACACCGGGTTTAACATTATGACAACCACTTTTTCGCGACCATGCAAGCTTATTGACAGGTGATTTACTAGATCTCGGGTGGTCACAATGTTCCTGGACATTCTTGTTAAAAGTTCTGTTAGCTGGAGGAGCAGTTGTGCAGTTAACTTTTGTGAATATGTCCCCTGGGTGTTAACAAATAACCGTTGTTATTAACTGCGTTGGGCCACTTGCACTTGGCCAAAAAAAAGGTCCATTGGGGTTTTTGGGTGCCGTGTGTCTCCGATTTTCGAATCGGATGCGGGTACAGAATATACTGAACCATTGCAGCATCACAATCCCTTCGCTTTATTTCTCCCGATATCACTCGTTTAGCAGTCATATTGTTAGACAAGTCCGACTTGATTACAGCTTGCCAAGTGGCGGTATGCAATAATACATCTTCAGAACTGCATTCTGCGCTGCGTTTTTATCCTGATCGCTTTCTGATTTCGCCCGTTTGCTTCTGGCTTACTCCCTTAATTATTATTGTTTGCCTTTTTTTTTACCATTCGCGAAAAAAGCCAAATTCACGAGTACTCTAATTTCTTAATAATTTCTCCTCACTGTGTTATGACGTAATCGCTTTAGTAATGTATTTTATGTATTTCTAGAATGAATATCTTTGTTTTTTTAATGTTTTACTCCTCAGCATTTTTAGAGCGCTACTATTCCAGGGTGGAATCGCTTTCAAATGTGGCATTGGTGCTTCTTTAGTGGTCCTTTACCAATTTTCCTGGGGGGGGGGGGTTGAATGCTAAGGCATATGGGGGGCCCTTTGATTGAGTTGCTATGTTTTCTCTTTGGCGGAGGGAGGGGGTTCTATTACATCCGGTTTATTCTTTTATTTTACTATTTTTATTTACTTTTCGATAATGTAAAAAAGGGGATTTGCGAAAACGTTTCTGGTCTTAGTTTTCAAAAATGCTGAAGTTCAAAGACTTCCGATCGAAACACTGCGCAATTTCAGGTAAGTATTCCTTGGATAGTCCTCTGCCGGTGTGGTATGCACAGTTGAGTCCATGCACAGATGCGCCCTTTTGCTATATATCCCTTTATAACGAGAGAGGGGTTCTCACACAGGGAAGACGCAACTGTGCGTAGGGAAAATATGTAGCAAAATGCGAAATCCTTTAAATAAACAGGAGCACACCATCATCATTGGTTGTTAATACACCTTTTTAATCCAATGAGAATTAATAGGGGGAAGTATGAATAAAATTCTACCACTAGTTTTTTTGCTTCTGTTTGCATAAATAACTGGACATCAAACAAGCCTTGATCTCTTTGGTGATAAAAAATACGGTTCTTTTTATTCAATGTTCATTTAACAATATATCCGCAGATGGGCCTGTCCGATCTGCAGATGGGAAGCAACTAAAAATCCGCACACGGGACTGTCCCATCTGTGGATCACCAAGCGGGGTCCGATCTGCAGATGGGCCTCCCGTTTGGCTATCCGTAAACGGGACAGGCTCATCTGCAGATGGGACGGATCGGCAGATCGGGCCTAACATATATATTGAAGTTGTTCGACGTCGCATTATTTTTCGATTTGACCATAGTTCGTGTCAGGGGACATTCATCAGTTTCACTGATAACTTGTTTTTTTTTTATTATAATGTTATTTTTGTTACCACAGCCCTTAGAAACGTAGTACAATTTCATATAATGGGTTTATATAAAGTATAGATCGTGATGTTTTCATTTGTTTGTTTAAGAATTAACTTTTGCTGACCGTAAAAGTTTACTCAATGCAAACATCTCACAAACATGAAAGAAATTAGGCGCATTCTTAGAGGGGACTCAATCGTGCATACACGAGGTGCATGCACGATTGCGCGGGATCAACTGTGCATGAGGCTCAATCGTGCATCCAACAGCGGGCGCTAATTTTAACGATGGCAGGAATAATCTGCAGAATGGCGGAACGTGAATTTTTTTCACTGAGCGGATTTTTGAGGCACTTTGTCTAATTATTTCATTAACTGTGTCCTTAGACATTTTTTACAAAATGAAATTCAGTTTGTTGTAACAAAATAACGTTGGTGTTTGGGGGGGGGGGGATCCAAATGCAGGTAAATCTCCTCCTCCGGTCTTAACGATTTTTCTGCACAACGCGGTTCCTTGCTCGTTACAAATTTTTAAAATGAAGCTTTCCGAGTGAAAATAGGATTTTGTATTGACTTGAGCTTGGAATGGTGTTGATAAAGAATCAAACTAAGCGCGTTAGATTAATAATAATAATAATAATAACAATAATAATAATAATAATAATAATCATGATGATGATGATGATGATGATGATGATGATGATGATGATGATGATGATGATGATGATGATGATGATGATGATGATGATGATGATGATGATGATGATGATGGTACCAGTAATAGAAATATAGCATTGATCATGATAATGGCCCTTGAGAAAATGCAAATGTGAATAAAAAAACCCGCTTTTCGAGGTACACAATAGAGCAGGCGACAAGTCATTATGGGCTGTATCAGTAGCGACCACTCTTTGTCTTTCCGTCTGTCCGAAAAAGGAATTAATGGTGAGGTAACAGGCGTATCACAACTGTTCAACGTGGCCTGCACACTCTCTGGAACAGCCCCTCAGCTGTACGCTCGATAGACCATTTTGGAAACAAGTAAAGATCAGAATGCTGTTACTTTCTTTGGCCCGGTTTTTTTTCCTGAGGCCTTTTTGTCACCTGCAGCTATCGGTGGTAATTAAAAGGTTACAAAGACCATTATCCAGTTAATAAAGGCAACCTTTTGAGTTTTGGCTGTTTGTAGCCCCGGGTTATGAACTTGCAAAATGTTCGAGCAAATATTATCTTAACATCATGATATTATTTTATCACTCAGAGAACAAAGTCGCTTGCCTGCCACTTCAGTAATAAAATCCATGCAGCTATTTTTTAACCATGTGGTCTACAGAATAAAATACATCTCATGCATTTTTGAATTCTGTAAAGTGGGGGCTGGCCACATGGTTTTTGTGAGGCTTATCCGCAAACAAACCATTCAAGAAGGAAAACGTTTAAAGTGAAGAACAATATGCACCAATAATTTACGGGTGTAATTGTGAGTATCTGTTAAAGGGGGTGCATTTGAGTAACAGTGTCAATATTTTCAAAAGCCCTCCAAATAAAGAGGATTGCGTTTGATGGTCTGACGACAGTAAGCCACGCGGCTACTCCAAAAGCTGTCACATGGAGTGTGACCCTATCGTGTGACTTCGACAAGTGTTAAATAGATAATATACTTATCTAAGGTGATTAGAACGCTATAAGACAATTTGTACTGTTTATCTACTACTTATTATGATGATGTGAGCTGAACGTGAAATGAATTTTTTGAGTAAACTGGAGATGAGGACACGAGGATGGGCCCTTAAAACTGTGTTTCCGCACTAACTGTAATTTGTTAACTGCCGTCTAGTGTCAATATTGGTAGTTTAGTTTTACAAATGTTTAGCCTTGCTGTTTGGCACTAATTAAACAAGGAAGCGTGTGACCTTTGACAGAAATTTAAGATTTTGAAAAACAAAGATCTGTAATTACAGTATTGTCCAGAGTGTTTTCATGGAACGAGCCACTGACAAGATTTAATGACGCTTCACTTAACTCAGTCTAGAAAAAAACCAAGAGAACTGCAGAAATTTTTCTGAATAATTTCGCTTGTTCATTATGGAATTACAGGGCGTTAACTTCGTTTAAATCACTATAGAAGATAGGAGAGATATGGCAGCTTCGTATTTTGCAGACAGTGCTTTGATTGACTATTACCATTCTGATCCAAACTTGGGATACTCTGTCGATTTCAGTAACCAATATGCATCCTATAACTACCAGGGATATATTGAGGAGTCATTCGGAACCTGGGACTCGTCACTGGAATCGCCATCTTCCCTCTCTGTGAGTGACCAGGAGAATGACCCATTCAAAAGCCTGGACTGTCCGATGCAGCATGATATTACCGGTGACATCTCCGGTGAGTTCACACAAGGTGATGAGACAGTAACTAAAAGTTATGAGCAACGGGATAGAGGAGATTCGGACAATGCAGGGGAGCTCGATTCGATGGGAAAGGACTCGAAGCTTGGCGTTAGAAATACGCAATTACGCAAAGTACATCAGCGCCATGCTGCAAATGTTCGCGAACGTAAGCGTATGAAGACCATCAATGACGCCTTTGAACATCTGCGAGTCCGTGTGCCGACCGCCTGTGATGACCGGAAAATGTCTAAAGTGGATACTTTAAAAATGGCTATTAAATACATTGGCGATTTGACTGATCTTCTAAAAAGTTGTGGAGACGGAATGCTACCTGGAATACGATCCAAAAATAATAACAGAATTATGATAAAATATAATCATTTAAATGGTAAGTAGTATTGAAATGTTTTTACTGACAATTTGAAAACAATTTTATTCTAGCAGAAGATATGAAAAGAAAATTATTTCTGGAGTTAAGAGAAAAAAATTACTGACAAAAAGAATTGAAAACAATACAATCAACAAATGACAAATGGGGTAAGCTTTACAGTATCTTAAGGTTACCAAACGCAGACAAAGCACGCCTGAAGAAATAAGTAACGCTCCCTCCTGAAGCAGAAATAAGTAACGCTCCCTCCTAAGCAGATGGCCTGAAACAACGTGCGATATCATTTGGCTTTGCTCCTGGGCAAGAACTGCTTCTGTTTAACTTTAATTTTTAGCTTTTATGCCATTGTTTCAAATTTTTCCGCGTTGGAAAAAAATATCATTATCTAAAAAAAAAATGGTTTAGAAGAAGCTGTAATAAGTTCGTGAGAAACGACCGAATTTGGTTTGACGCGGCATATGGCCAAAATTTACACCTGAACACATTTTAATGAAAAAACCACAATCCTTACTGCAAATTTACTTTACTTGAAAATCTCGAAATAGGAGTATTGACATGGTTACAACGTTTCACATGAAGGAGAAGAACATAGCAATGGAATTAAAGGCTATACATGTACTTATTTTAATTCCTCTTCTGATTCTGATTTGGTTGAACTGTAATCTCTGAGCCCCCCGCCGGCCGGGGGAGGTGGGGGGGGGGGCACTCACTCACCAACTGGTTGTCATGTGTGTCCATGACTTTTCAAAACAACCTCCAAACGCGAAGTGCTAATTTTTTTAATAATACCCCCTTTTTAACCAAACGCGGTGTGAAATTTCGAAATAACCCTCCTTTTTGTAGGAACCGCGGAGTACTGAGTGAAAAATACCCTCTTTTTAAACGAAATGGTACTCCACACGGACTGCGTCTGGTCTCAAATTACCCCCTTTATCTGCTTTTTTTTGGACACGTAACACATAAGATACTAAGTGGACCACCCTAGGCGCCGCTCCCGGGGGGGGGGGGAGGGGGAAGGGGGGAGGGGCACTCACGTACAAATTGATTTCCATGCGTGACTTTTTAAACGACAGCTAAACGCGGGGTGCTAAATTTTAAATAATATCCCTTTGTAAACCAAACACGGTGTGCAGTTCCAAAAGAAACCACCCCCCCACCCCCCCCCCCCCCCAGCTCCTTGTTATGGGAAACGCGTAGTACTGAATGAAAATTACCCCCTTTTAAAACGAAAATGGCACTGCGTGAGCGGCCTCTGGATTCAAAATACTTCTCTACTCCTGCGTTTTTTTGTTTTTTTTTTTTTTTTTGATATGCATGGTGACACATATGATGCTAAGTGCACCCTCCCCGCCCCCTGCCCCGGGAGCTATTGGCGAAAAAAAAAACGAAATACCTCTGGAATTATTTTCAGATATCAAAGAGAACAAGATATCGGAAAGATTTTTACGTGCATGGTTAAGAAGTGTCAGTTACTACAGAGGTCCATAACAATGTTAAGACCCATTCAGCCAGTTAAAACTCAGATGGGTTGATGCGCGAGAAAGTAATCAGAACGACAAAATGATACAATAATTCGGAAGACTTCAAAAATAATCCTTTCCTCTAAGGGTTTTTTTTTTTAATCCTTGTAAGAAACCAAACAGATACGTCAGTACGCAGGCAAAAACCAAAAATATACAAACGAGAACTGTTAAGTCCCCTCTTTTAACAGAAAAAGTATTCCCGTATATTTAAAGCAAATTATTTTATTCTTCCAGAAGATATGCCGAGTGCCTTCGCACAAGTGGAGACATCAGGCAGGCTGTACGGACACTCTTTGTCGTGGGTCGATACCCGGGAATGTGCCCCCGTTATAAACAATAAATTGCGAGCCAGACTATGGATACCGCATTTTCCGACTCAGGAAGATATAGCAGCCATGTCAGTGCCGGAGAGCTCGTGAATAGTCTGTCAGTGTGACTCGGCAGTCACATTAAGTCACGAACACACTTAACAACTAGTCCAGATGGATATCTAGTCGTTAACATGATAAAATATTTTTTATGATAACTCAGAAATGTCTAGATTTGGGTTTATTTAAACTATGATTTTACCCAGGGGCTTTTCCGTGGGCAATTTGAATGACAGAGCTGTTTTTCTTTATGTGGGTTAAATCAGATGACATCGACCAGCTGTCGGAGGCACAAAACGCCTTTTATCAATGTTACACTACGCCATTGTCGGACCGATACATTGGTGCAATTTTTTTTAAATTCACATGCAATCGAAAACAACTCTAGCGTTATCAGTGACTAAGTAGGAAACAAGTGTTTTCTGGTATATGTCCGCTACTTCAAAATTAATGTTCTGCTGTTCTGCTTAACACCGATTTAAACCCACCAGATTTAGCTAATCCAGCGTGGCTTCGATAAGCATGTGTATTTATACATTTCGTACTGTGCTTAAATTTGGTTGAATTACGTCAAGTTTGAGTTAAGCCGTGAAAAGAATATTAATTTCTGATCTGACACATCCATCGTTTTGGATTATTGGAAATAATCGATAGTGTAATTTTGGTTAAAACGAATTGGATTTAATTATAGTTCAATATTGGTTTGTGTTTGATTGACTAGATGGATGGGATCAGTCGGTCAGCTGATTAATTCATCCCAGAAAAAAGTCGCTTTTTACTGAATCATAAAATAACTTATTAAAGTAGACATAGTAATTTATATGGATGCTTTACAGCTTGAACTGCTCATTTGTAGTGATACCTGCTGATCAGGTTATTAATGCCCAAGCCGGAGCAAAATATGAATGATAAAATATGCGCCTGTGTACAAATTAAAAGCAGATTTGTTTTAGATGCGGTTTCTAGAAACGCTTATTGCTCTGTTATGACGTAGGTGATCAAGAAAGGACTTCATGAAAATGTTACACTTGATGTTTTTTACGCAGGAATAGCTATATAGACCATTGTCAATATCTTCATAATTCCTGAAGTAAATAAAGAAGCTTGAAAAACAAATGCGGTTCAATCATTTAGTTTAAAGACATAAAATTCAAACATTTTCCCAGTGTTCCAGTTGACAGGAGGGCTCTTTAAGAATGCGACATTTAGATCTTAATAATTCAGACTTTTTCAAATTTCTTTACTGGCACCACCGCCCCCACCCCCGGGCATTTTTTTTTTTGAATTCGTTGAAAAATGTAACTGTGATGACGTCAGCTTTACCAGAGCAGAACTACCAATAAACCCAAATCAATTGTTATAACAACCCAGAACTGTTCAGATCAAAAGTGAAAATCTTTTATACACAACATAAATTTCAATCCTTCAACCATTTTTTTATTTCAACAACGTAAAATCGACAAGTTAATGAATCAAAGGCAATTGGAGGGAAATGCAGTATATTTGTTACACTCGCGCGGTGGAACAAAAATCAACGCTCCGACGGAACAAAAATAAACGCTACCACAGCGGAACAAAAGTCTACGCTCCCACGGTGAAACAGAAATCAACGCTCCCACGGCGGAACAAAAATCAACGCTCCCAGACTGGAAAGTGGTTGGGTTTGCGGTGTAACAGGCTATCTTACACCCCCTGTACAGCTTCCCCCGGTGAGGAAGCTATACTAAGCTAGCTTCCCCCTGCAGCATATTTGCCCCCCCCCCCCCCACCTCCCACTCCAAATTTTTTTACGTGTGAATGTATTTCAATAATATTTGATCATGTAAATAAATGGGCTCAATTAAACTGTATAAAGCTATCCTGTATTACTTTATTGACTAAATTCAACATAATTGAAACAAAAAAATAAAAAGGCATTCCTGATCAGAAAGTTCTTTGTTTTTCTCTTAATATCCTTTTAACATTTTTAGAGAGACCAGCTGGATAATCCTGATCACATCGCAAAGATTATCATAAATAACATCTATATCATCCAAGAAGCGCTTTGCTGTATGTTCAACTTTATCTTGATTTAAAAATGTGATGACAATGGGGGGGGGGGGGGAAGATACCAGGTGTGGCCGGGGGAGGGAGCTGTACAGGGGGGGGGGGCAAGATATACTGTTACAGCGGCCACACGAAATCAAAATGATCGCTTCCGAAAAAGTTTAATTTGGAAAGATATTTTTTTCTTGTTTCTGAAAGATTGCTGGTCTTTTCTTGGAGACGGTGGGGTAATTTTCAAAAATAAATTTTGATATAGTTAGAATGAATATAAAGAAAATGGTGATTTTTATCCGTAATTAAACAATCTTTCCGATTTTACTCCTTAATCTTTGGAATTATAACGTTGAAACAGGTACATAAATCTCTAACATGCACTTGTTTCAATACAGCTGGGGACGGGGGGAGGGGTGGAGGGGGTGCAGCCATTCTTTTGCACATGACCATGTTTTTACCCAGGTTTTACCTACCCCCAAAAACACACCCTAATAGTTTTCTTATACCGCTACTTAAAAGGGAATTTATTTTTAAACCTCCTAATACAAACAAGTAATGCAATTCTCATGGAATAGAAAACTTATTAAAGAAGTAAAACAACTGCTCTTCTAACGTAGGAGAGGCTACGAGGAGTGCGGCATTAAACCTTCTGGCCAAACTCCACTGTTTGTAATGACGCGGAAAAATTGAAGAATACGCAGTATCGGAGCAAAAGCAGGTCGCAGTCCACCATCGATATAAATTAAACCCTTACGGAAGACCCCCACCACCACACATCTCATTGACACACGCATGATTTTTTGTAAATACTGCTACTAACTGGCAACTAGACAACATTCGAATATATAAACACATAAAATGAAAAGATTTAGTGTCGTTACATTACACTTTTCCGTGATTTTTGTTTAAGAAAATTAACATGTCTGAATTTTCGGGGCTCAGTAAGCTACCGCAGACTCGACGACCCGCCATATTGAAAGTGCGCTCGCTGGGAACAATGGAAGGGAATACACAAATACCAAAATATTTCCATACCTCAGAGGTGCTTTTACCACAAAAGTTTACTGGCTTTATTTCCTAGACCATTTTCTCATAAAAAACAGGCAGCTTTTTTGTGAAATTCAAGGTAAATTTTCTTTAAACAGTGGCAGATTAGTTATCGTCGATATCCGGACATAACGGCGACGGCCAAAACGGCGACAAGTGCAACC
Organism: Protula sp. h YS-2021; assembly: GCA_949752745.1. Taxonomy (NCBI): domain Eukaryota; kingdom Metazoa; phylum Annelida; class Polychaeta; order Sabellida; family Serpulidae; genus Protula; species Protula sp. h YS-2021. The sequence goes on along the minus strand of OX457027.1, from coordinate 13,612,941 downwards.
CCGGACAAAACGGCGACGGCGTTTTTTTGAAGTTTATGCTTTAAAACGCTTATTAAAAAGAAAGAAAAAGTAACAACGTTGCCAACACAGTTTATTTAACCACAAGTGATGATTAAATTTGAACACAGTGCAGTATTTCTCTCCATGTGCCCTTCCGGTCCCCCTAACCACCTCCTTCCTGTCACTATTCACTGTCTCAGTAATATTCCCTCCTCAGATCCCCTCCCCTAACCATCCCTCCCATCTTCGCAACCTCCCTTCATCCATTCCCCCCGTGCCAATTCAAGCCCCACCACTGTAGCCAGTCTTTCTGTCAGTGATCATCCTAACTTTCCTGGGTTTCACTGTTCACGGGAGCCCAACGGATGTTGTGAGCCACACCTCTGATGAAATTCGGAATTTCCTTATGTCCATCGGCTAGATCTAGACACAGGATCTTCAGTCAATGCTGGAGTGCTACATACTCTCCCCACACGCGCTTCTTGGGTGGCCCTCCCAGGTTGTCTCGCTTAATGATGGTTCTTACAGAGCATTCCTCTCCCCGTATAGCCTTGATGAAAGCCAAATACTGGGATGGTTGTGTCTTGCTATGGACGAGCGCAAAAACTGCTAAAATTGCAGTATTTCCCAGCGGGACACAAATAACGTACATCTGCAAAAAAAACCCGTGGGACCATTGCAAAGGGTTCTTCAATAAGCCATGTGGTAGCGTTGGCGAGCTTTTGCCAGGCAGTAGAGGAGCCGAACAGGAGCACACGGGAATCTGCATTCTGCCCATTGTCATGGAACAGGAACTGTGTCACATTTGACCCTGCAGTTTCCGCCCACTCGCCGACAATAATCAGTTCCTCAGTGTCCGGTGTAACAGTATATCTTGCCCCCTGTATAGCTTCCCCCCGGGGGCAAGCTAGCCTAGTCTAGCTTCCCCCCCCCTGGGGGGAAGCTAGACTAGGTTATCTTGCCCCCCTCTGGGATATTTTGCCCCCTGTTCAGCTTCCCCCCACCTGGGATATTTTGCCCCCCCCCCAAAAAAAAGTTTTTTTAGTTGTATTTTAAACTAGACTAGGCTATCTTGCCCCCCTCTGGGATATTCTGCCCCCTGTTTAGCTTTCCCCCACCTGGGATATTTTGCCCCCCCCCCCCTAAAATAAAAGTTTTTTAGTTGTATTTTACATAAAGGGTAATCCGTCTGTATACTCGCTCTCTATTCACAGTTATCGGGGGATTTAGAGTTGACTGCAATAAAGGCACATCTCTTTTTATAATCCATTTTGATTGATCAATTGTATTCGACAATAATGCATAACAGTACAAACAATCTCAGGGAAATGGATTTTGCGGCAAAAGTTTACTCCGAATTGAGAAGTTTAAAAGGGTATGCAAAAGGGTATGAGCATTTCATTTTTTATTCTAATTGTAAATTAATAACTTGATCAATAGAGGAAATATTGAAAAGAAGTAGTGAATGAAAATAAATAAAAACTAGAGCGGCCAGTGCTTACAAAACATAGGAGTACAGGCTTATGTTATACACTTTCAGTCGATACCTACTTAGTTTCTTGTTTTTGTAAACAAAAACAAATGTCTCCCCGACTAAACCCATGATCCCCCCTCTCCCCTCCCAAAAAAAAATTCCTTTTTTTTTAATTACTGAAATAAAATATTTATTCCTGCAGACATAACCTTAATTCATTGTAAAAAAAATCAAAATAAACCAAACAGATGGTGGTCACTAAAACAGATATAAATGGACGTACACACATACACACACAGAACGTACAAACACTATATGTCTCCCCTTGGTCGGGGAGACATAATAAATGAAAATAAATCGGCATTGACCTGGTTGGACCAAAAGCGCAGTGAACTGCAGTGAATTGTATAAATGACTGTTGAATTACGCAAAAACTTAATAATTTTCAAACAGAGAAGAAATTGTACTGTATAGAGATCATTTACCATTAAAACTTCTGTTGCAGTTAAGTATTTGTTTCATTTATTCGGTTTTTTATGGAGGGGGCAAAATATCCCAGAGGGGGGGGGGGGAGATAGCCTAGTCTAGCTTCCCCCCCGGGGGGGAAGCTGTACAGGGGGGCAAGATAGCCTGTTACACCGGGACGGGAGGTACGTTTCTGGATCGAACCCCCCCCCCCCCCCCCACCTATGACTTTGCCAAGACTTCCGTCTGTTTGTAGCAAAGCTCGCGGCTCGTCAGATGCTGTGGCGCGTGTGGCGTTGATCACTGCTGACGTTGTTTGCTGGTTGTCGGCCGCTCGCCTCTTCAGATTTTGTCTTGCTTTGGCGACGTCTACACAAAACATAGAACGAGAAATCTTCAAACTCACGTGATTTTCAAAGTCGTTTTGTTTTATTTTAAAAATAAAATAGTATTATATCATTTTAAATATTCACTTGGGCTTGGTTGGAATCATGGTCGTGTTCACGTCCAATCCGAGGATCTGTAATTTCAGAACTAGTAGTCAAAGTTCCTTGGCATTTTGTTAGTCTACGAACACATCACCAAGTGATGCTGCCTAATTTCAAGTCTATGCTTTTCGTGTAAAGTAGCCGCCCATTGCGAGTTTTACGCCACCTTTATTCGTTTCAAACGTTTCTAAATCCATTTCTTATTAACACTTGACAAGCCTTTGGCTTGCAAGAGTTATATGAAATTGTGCGAGCAAAATTCGTCCTTTTTTTTTTCTTCTTGACACTTTTTCCTTTTTTTTGTGTCTTCTTCTTCTCTGACACTATGGGCCCTACGACCATGAAACTTGGGACTTATGAAGAGCTTGATCTGAACATGTGCATGTCACTTTTTATTTTCGTCTTTGATTTCGTTTTCTTTGTTAAAACGTCATGTGAAAAGAGTGTATTTTTTGCAAGTTAATGCGTAGCATTTAAGCCACATCACACACAGTTGCTCAGTGAGCTTTGTGCGAGCTCTCACTGTGTATGCTAGATCAGTCAATAAAACCTTAAGTCAACAGAAACTAAACACTACTCGGCTTATAAGGCGTATTCAAGCTGTGTTGTTTGCAATATATTATTCAAGAAATAACCCATTGAAGCCAGTATTTTTGCGTTTTAAGTTTTGTCAAGTGTTTAACATTTCGCTAGCGGAATGAGCTTCTAGTTGATTATCTTTTACTGTTGAACAGCAGTTTCTAACTGATAAAATTCATAAAAAATCGTCCCATTTATACAATGTTGTTGAGTTGCGCAAGAAATGATCTACTCACTTACCTCTTCTGAAGTAAAAATGAAAATTATTTATTCAGGTAAAACAAAATTCAATTTTACCTTTCATTGTTGTGGATTCGTATATAATAACAGCATTTCACATAACCGATACAGATACGGATTAGCTCATTAAGGCGATTAAAACATAGGTCTTTCATTGATGATAATCCAAAGTCCTTTTAAAGGCATTTTTATTTTTGTCGTTTTGTCCAGGGTTGCACTTGTCGCCGTTTTGGTAGTCGCCGTTTTGGTCGTCGCCGTTTTGGCCATCGCCGTTTTATCCGGGATTCGTTATCGTCACTTAATGTTTGCAGACCGCATTTTCCCTTCTCGCAACAGAGCGCAAATAGCCCAGACAGGGTGGAGCCTTCTGTGTCACTATTCTGCTTACTTCTTTATTTCGGCGTAATAAACTCACTAGACATTATTTACGGGTAGCAACGTGTAGCCATCACAGCTGACCAAACCGAGTAAGTTCCCATTCCGGCACCCCCTCTTTATGTCATTCACTGGCTCGGTTAGATAACAACCCCCTTGGAAATCTCTCTGTTGCGTCACTGGTCAAGGCATTAACATGTGATAAATAAGAAATGTTTAATATCCTCAACCCCCCTCCTTCATTTCCATTTCAAAAAAAACTTCTATTCTCTAATTTAAAAAAAAAACTTACTATTCTCTAATTAAATATAGGGGTCATTTTATTACGTGCTTAGCTTCGTTGTTTAATGATTTAATGGAAGTTAATCATTTTGCCCAACCCGTATTTTTTGCCAATTGAAAGCTATAGCCGCTTACGAACGGACAAATATATCAATGCTACTGTATTTAACATAACATTAAGAAATTTTTTTTTCTTTTGTGAAAGCACGTGTGACTTGAAGTTACACCAGCTTTGCCGCGGTGACTCGCGGCTAGTAAGCAATTATCTGAGCTGATCAGTGATAAAATGCAGCACACTGCACTGCATGGACTTACTGTAACCTGACGTCACACACGGGCTGTTGTATTGATGCAACACACTACACTGGATGAGCTTACTGTAACCTGACGTCACACACGGGCCATTGTACTGATGCAGCACACTGCACCGTATGGTCTTATTGTGACCTGACGTCACACACGGGCTGTTGTACTGATGCAGCACACTACACTGGATGAGCTTACTGTGACCTGACGTCACAAACGGGTTGTTGTACTGATGCAGCACACTACACTGCATGGGCTCACTGTGACCTCACGTCACACACGGGCTGTTGTATTGATGCAGTACACTGCACTGCATGGGTTCACCACGACCTGACGTCACACACGGGCTGTTGTATTGATGCAGCGCACTGCACTGCATGGGCTCGCCGTGACCGGACGTCACACACGGGCTGTTGTATTGATGCAACACACTACACTGGATGAGCTTACTGTGACCTGACATCACACACGGGCTGTTGTATTGATGCAGCACTCTGCACTACATGGGCTTACTGCAACCTCGCGTCACAAACAGGCTGTTGTATAGAACAGTGAAGGAGCGTTCAGTGACCGTTTATCCGTGAATCTCACAGAAATTATAACCGTTTGGTGAATGGAGACTGGTCAGACAGCTCTAGTAAACACCAATTAATTTATTCTCAAAGTGAGATCTATTATAAAAGTAACACTGCTGACAAATCCTGAGAGAATTTTAATTTGACATGAAAATTTAAGATTTGCCGGAAACAAGAAGTATTTTCGTCATTCAGAATGACAGAAATATTTCGCAAGTTGGATATTTGGTTGAAAAAGTTAATCTTTCTATACCGGTTGTGTAAAAATTATGTATACAAGGGTATATTTTATTTTAAAAGCCAAAATAACTATTAAAACACTAAGTTTGATATTGTGCTTTAAATCCTCGCACTGCATATGTCAATAACTTTCCCGCTATACGATTTAATTGACAAATCCGGTGTTTCAGGAGGGGGCAGGGGAGGAAGGGAGATAGGTGTTCAGGGGATAAATGTCTTCTATGAATAAACCGTACACTAAAAGAATTCAAATTAATTCTTATATGTGTTTATTTTGCGCCAAGAATTGTTTCAATAAATGCTTGAAACTGATTTTAAATCATTCCATCTCCCTTTGATTATCGTGTAATTTGCAATTACTTTGCTGTATGATGAAAGACAGCGTTTACACGTAGCTGCGACTTGGCCACCAGAGGTGCTGCATAATAGCTGGATAATAAAGGCTGTTGCAAACAAAAATCCCAATTTCTCTCGACACAACACCTAATTATTTTTTTATTAATTTGTTTATTTTTTGATTATTTTGCTTTATTTACAAGGTTAGTAATGCCGTAAAAACACTACATTTTGGCGTAGAGTGATCCTTTCATGAAGCACAAAAACGGCTGACTTGAACACTTTCATGCGCGATATCGCCGTAACTAAGCTTAAGATGTTACTTGGCAATTGAAGGTCGAACCAAAAAATATGCAAAAAGTAATCCTTTCATGAAGTGATATCTAATCCTTTCATGAAGTGATATCTAATCCTTTCATGAAGTGATATCTAATGTATTATTATTATTATTATTATTATTATTATTATTATTATTATTATTATTATTATTATTATTATTATTATTATTATTATTATTATTATTATTATTATTATTATTATTATTATTATTATTAGTAGTAGTAGTAGTAGTAGTAGTAGTAGTAGTAGTAGTAGTAGTAGTAGTAGTAAATATTACTGACATTATGGCAAAGATGGAGAGCAAAAAGATATAAAATTTCCTCCCGCCTCATCCGTTCTCTCTCGTATTTCATTTCTCCCATCTATTTCTCCAAAGATCATCACAATATTTTCAGCATCCCTTTGAGTACAAAAAATCTCAGTACATAAGCAACTGTTTAACATTTCTCAAGTGTACGATTAAGGGCGGCGTTTTCTCTATATGTTCTAACCTCGTAACATGAGTAAAACCATGCCTCGGGAAATGACGAGATTAATTATGTGTTATCGTTTAAGGTCGTGCACTTGTTTTATTTTGTACATTCATTCCGCATGCTTTTTACACATAAATCAAGAAAGCAAAGAATGCTAACCAATGAAATGTTCATAACTGTTGTTCTAAGAAATTTTCCACATCTACAGCACGGGCCCGTAAGCGAGCCTACTTCGGAAATAAATATGCGCAAACGGTGCGCTTTGTTACATCCGGATTAAAATGCTTGGGATGGTGGGATGTATAACAGCTACGCTCGACGTGTGGCAAATGTCGTATGAGTCGTGATCAAGGAATCAATGCTATCTTGATATTATCAACATACATGGGCTGAAAAATCTAACACCTCCGGTGTTCTAAACACTCCTGTTTGACAAGACCTCTCTTGATGAATTTCAGATGCTCTTAACTTTGAAAGGATAATCAAACACTTAATAAACCTCAAAAGCACTTGACTCAAGTAGCCTGTCATGCCTTAATCAATGACAATGCTTATCATTTAAGACTATTATTTTGAAAGTCTTCTCTCATTTGTATCACCCGAATAAAAAAAAAACAGACATTTTTTTGGACAGTTCACTCGTCGTTTTGCTTAAGTTATAAGCTATCATCAATCGGTTAAATTTTTTCATCTCAAACTCCCTTTTCAAATCAATAATTTCAACGAATCCACTTGCTATATGTATCTGTTCCCCTTAAGGCTCCAAATTTGCTTTTCTATGATAAAAATATAATAGAATATAGAGTAACAGTTGTGTCGACAGTTACGCTGTTACTTCACAAGAAGAACCCAAAGTCGCCATTGATTATTATCTTGTGTAAGAATTTATTGGAATATTGTATAAAACATTTTTGTTCTAAAATAATTACAATTCTTTCCAGTGATGCTAAAATTTTGACTTGGGAAGAGTGTATAAATTACACCGCGAGTCTGTGCATAAGATAGTTGTAAGAAAAAGTCGAAAAATGCTTATTTGTCCATTATTTAATTATCCCTTCTGTTGCTATTTAGTCAGTTCTATGCACACATATGTTCTAAACTGGAAAAATTAGACATTGTGAAAGAGACTCATGACTCCTCAGTAAAGAAAAACAGATAAATTATCTACATTAAGGCTAGCATAGAAGTAGAAGTACATATTTAATAAATATTAAAAATAACAATTGCTAGTTGTAACTCCCCTAATATGTCATGGTTGATTTTTTACAAGCCTTTGGCGATGTCTTCTAGTGGAATTTTACATAAAAATTAGGTTTTCGGACTGAGCCAGCTTTTGGGATGATCTATTTTACCTCCTTGTAACCGTACATTTAAACCGCTTTTCAATCACAGTGTTGCTTGAGCTGAGATCCTTTACCCTTTGTCAATACACTTCTACAGAATGCTTGTATCAAACTCCTATTTATTTACTGAATTATTATAAATCACACTATCGCTTTGTGAAAAATCAGTTATTGTTGATATCTGTACATAAAATCAAGTGTAATTTTCATTAAAAATAACGTTAAATTTTTTTCTAGCCAAAATCACTTCGGGTTAAGTGATCCTCGCTTAACCCGAAGTTTTGTATAGGATCCAATGGAGAAATAACTCGGGACCGGGTTAAGCGATCCTTCGGATTAACCGGTATCGGATTAAATGAGGCCCACTGTAATACTGAGGAAACAAACAGTTTCTATATATCTGACGAAGTCACAGACTTTTCAACGACCAAACAAATCAACCCTTTTAGCCGAAATGAAAAATCAAAATAACACAGAGATAATATAAGACGGCTTGAGAAATATCCCTCTCAAACATAAACAAGTCATAAAAATAGTAGATGCCGATACTATTGTGTATTTTATTTAAGAATGCACAAATACTCAACAACTTTTGATCCAATGGATAAATGAAAGAAAACTTTATATGAAGACATGGGAAACATCATTGAAAACTTTAAAAGAAGGAATGAACGGCTTGTTTCCAGTTGACCCGCTTAGGCCTGAAGCTGGGCCATTTTCTTTTTGCTCGATTGAGAAAACTAAATTCAATTTTAGGGAAAAAGATAATTATGAAAATGGTATTTTTGGAGTCGCACCTTACTCATTTAATATAAATGCTGCAAACATTGAACACTTATTTGTGAAATTTTGCATTTGTTGTGTCCTAATGGTAAAACAAACGCGAAGTAAATGATATTGAAATGGACAATGTTAGATTTTTAAGTAAATATTTACACATTTATCTAATTTTACCAGATAGCCAAACTAAAGTAACATCACATCAAAAATATGAAATACCTGCAAACTTAAAAGCAACCTTAAATATAATTTGAGTAAATTATATTGACTACTCTGGATTGATTCTAATTTTATTGGCCCCAGCTTGAAATTTTTCCAAGTGCTATTGTTTGAAGCAACATGTTCCTATTTAGTCCAGCTGTTTGCATAGCCAGTGAAATTGTTTAGTTCTTCTAGATTCCTGCTATTGACTTTGCTCCTTTGACGTTGATTGTGACCGTCTATAGCGCGAGGTAAAACACAATCTGCAGGAGATAAATTGTAAGAACATCAAACAGAACCACATTGTCTTTCAAATCAAGACATTGCTCATTTGTTAAATAAAAGACCTCTAACGACTTGCGAGTTACAGTAAATCTGAACAATGGGTTAGTATCGCGAGCGATCCAGTGCAGGATAAAATGCCACTAAGCTGTGAGGGGCGTTCAGCAAATAAATCAAATAGTGCTGCCATTCTTCCAGGAATCCTTTTCTGCATTTCAACAAAACTATAGAAGGGTACAAGTATAGTTCTGCTTATAGAAGAGTCTAGTTGTGCCTGGTCTAAAAGGCCAAGAAATAAGTAAATTCTTTCATATGGGGAATTGACAATAGGATGAGGTTAGATGCTGCTAAATATGTCACACCGCCTCTAGTAATCTGTACATGCTTGTTTTCTTTATGAAAATTGTTTAAGTTTACTTTGGGTAGATAGGGTAGGTGAATTTTGGTCATGTTCGTCAAATTATGCGATATAAAAACAAAGTTTGAACAAAAAGTCTTTATTTTATGTTTTCCAGGGCGCATGCAAATAGTATTTTTACAGTACATATGACGAGTAGTTACACACAACGGTATTCGTGAGTGCTGTAGATATGTTTTTTTTTGTAAATGTGTTTAATATCTTTTTTTTAAAGGAACTTGCGAAATGAAATTTACTTTTTCAAATTAAAAGACATATAAATAAATAAATAACAAAACTAAACGACAACGATCCAGATCTTTCCCTTATTTGTGAAGCAAATCGTGATTCGTTCACCAACAAGTTACTAAGAGACATTTCTCTGCAATTATCGCTCACAAGTAACCGAGTCTAATGTTTTTCTAACTAGTGAACATCATCACAATGCCAACAAGAGCTTGCACAATATGCAAGAAGAAGACAAGGATGTAGGCATTTGAAAAAAAATGATCAGCTTGAATATGACGAGTGCTAACAAGAGTTAAAGAAAACAACAAAACCCTGGCCATGAAGTTGCAATTAAAGAAGAGTATACAAAGCAAAGAAACGACGAAAGCAATCATTTTGCAAACACGATCTGCCAAAAGTGTGTCAGAAACCTCATTTGATGTGAAATATGTGACAAATAGCTTTGTTCAGAATGTGCAGAATTGAAAACTTAAGAATTAATATTCTTTTGTAAAGAGTGTATTCCAGATCTAAAATGCCCTAGTACACGCAAAGCAAGTTGTGAACAGAAGTGTAACTCCCACATTCCCAAGAAATCAACAGATAAACAGCCTAAAGATTATCGGACAACCATCAAAAACCCCAAATCATTTTCTGGAAGAAAGAATCGTCGGCATAGAAAAAGCCGTAACCGAAATAATAAATGCTAGGTCAAAACATCTTAACAAGCACAAGGAAACAACATGGGAAATCAAGAAAATAAACACCAAAATGAAAAGAGACGAGTGCCGATTCTGTCAAAGAAATCAAAAAGCAGAATTAAGCTCAAGAATCCAGTAAGTCAAGAGACTTATTGACTACCTTACACAAATTTAATAATCGTGAAAAATGAAAATAACCTAATTGTATAGAGAACTGTTTTAATGAACTTGACATAAAATCTCTTGATATCATCTTGATAAAACTAAGACCACTGTTAGTTGCACTAACAGACCAGGAAGTAAAAAGAAACACTCAAAAAAGCGAAGAATCTTCGAGAGTCAGTCACTTTAAAAATGCATCCATAGAGACCTATCTCATCTCATGGTACTGAGGAAAAGAAAAAGCTTATCGAAGAATTAAAAAGATGAGCAAATGGAGGAAATGTGATCATCCAAAAGACCAGAACGTACCGAGAACTGAAGCCTCGAACGTAATTATCCTTTTCTGACAAGAACCAAATGAAACAATGATGAGACATCATCTCCTTATTGAAAACAAATATACTGCCTTCCTAATATATGCTCAGCAAACGCAAGATCTATAAACAAGAAATTTGACGCACTCCCATGCGAAATAAATAACAATAACAAACAAATAGCAGTTATAAGAGAAATCTGGTTAAGCAGTGAGATGCTAGACACAATGTTTAATATACAAGGCTTCCAACAAATAAGAAACGAATTGGATAAAAAACGAGGAGGAGTAAGTCTGTATATAGTATCAGCAATTTAATATAAAAGATGGACAGAATGTGGGTGCAAAAATATTGAAACGGTTTAGGTAACAATACCGTCAAGCAAGATGCCAAGAAATGTTACCAATATTACACAAGTAGGAATTTACCATCCACCTTTTGCAAACCATAACCTCCACATTTAGCAAACCATAAAGCAATGAAAGAACATCACTCGAGTTTTTCTTTGTGAATACCACCAAATTGGCGTCATAATAATAGGAGATTGTTAGTGTTCCAACGCGTTTAGATGCAGCTCTTGATGAATGCTTCACCAGCCTTTCAAAATACAACAAAGAGCCAGACTCGATGTCTAACCTAGGCAAAATCGACTACAAAGCGATTGTCATGCGAACATAAACAAACTTTTAACAAGAACCGAATAAACCAACAACCATGTTACGAAGACTTAAAGGACAAAACGAACGAATCATGTTTGTTCATTCGCTGAGGAACACACACTGGACTAACCTTCACCGTGAGAATTCATACAAGCAGAAGTTCGACAAGCAGATATTTGACGCAGGAATGCTCTCATTAATAGATCACTCCTTCCCATTAAAGTCAGTTTAAAAGCATTGCAGAAACAAACTGGATAACCCAAGAATTTAAAGCTCTGTTGGAGGAGAGAGAAACTTTTATAAAATGAGGTGAATAAGAATGATATTAGAGAATGAGAAATAAAGTAAACACACTCAGAAAATTTTTCGCTCAAAACCTTTCATACTAAAGCTATGTCAAACCTGTCAAAAGGCGACCATAAATTATGGTGGAAACAAATAAAGAAGTGACAAAACTCTAAAATAAACAGCAGACGCCTGTTTTCCAAAACCTTGCGAATGAGAACACACAGGATAATTCTGCACAGGCTTGCAAATGGTGCAATGTCTTATTCCAAAGTATCTCAGATGATCTCCCTCAGTAACAAAAATATAATGATTTCTCATAAGAAGATGCTAACTGCCCAAGACCAAGATCTACTGTCACTTGATTTTGAAAAAAATGTTGCTGAACTTTAAATAAACATTGCAGTTGGCCTAGATGGAATGGAAGCATGGATGCTTAGAGATGTTGTCTCCTGATTTCAGGCCCAATATGAGCAATACTTAATATCTCTATAATAGAAGGCTACAGAAATATAAAACTGCAAATGTGATCCTCAATACTCAAATTATCAGTCCCTAGATCAAAAGAATCTGACATCAAGCCAATATCAGTTACACCACACCTCATAAAGAATTAGACCGAGCCATAATTATGATCTACCATAATCAAAAACTCCCCTAGGGCAATTCCCAGTTTTCAAACAAAAAAATCAGTATCAACAGCACACATGTTAGTAAAAATGTTACATGAATGGCATAAAGCCCTAGACAAAGGCAAGGAAATACGAAATCTATTTCTAGACTTTGCTGTAGCTTTTGACAGCATAAAACATAACAAACTACTGATGAAAACATGAAAACCATGGGAATCTAACCTATCTATTGTACCGAGATGCTTAGCAGCTTCTTTGCGAATAGAGTGCAAGTTGTAAAATTGCAAACTGTGCATATAAAAAGGGCACGGTACCACAAGGGGTTCTTTGGTGAATGGAATGTTTCTGTGCAATGATAAAAATCGTACAATCAATTCTTTAGCTTTTTAAATATGTCTATGACAGCGCATTGATTCAAATCGTAGAAAAGCAGTCGACCAGCCAAAATACACTAAAAGAAACGATCGACGACATATCCGGCTGCACGGGAAGAAACGATATGCGCCTCAATCGCAAGAAGACCAAAGAAATGTTCAGCTTCTTCAACAAGTCAGTAACCACAACAACACCAGTGAAAATCTCAGACTCTGTAATATAGAGAAAAAAACTCACAAAACTTGCCGATAACACCATTCAAGACATGCTGTCCAGACGCAAAATAAATCTGCGACATGACTACAGTACTTCAGTGGCCCTCTACAAATCGCAGAGCTCTTCATGACCTGGCGTTGTTCCACAAGATTCGAGCAGGACTCATAAACATATCTTTTCCAAAGGTGGTACAACCCTCTCCTCGCCACACAGCAAGCTATCTCCACATAAAGTCGTTGCACTCAGAAGAATACAAATGCCATTTCTACCCAAGAACAGTGCACCTGTGGAATACCTTACCTATAAGTATCCAACAAGTGACATCCCTGCCGGTCTTTAGTAGTCAGATCTCGTTGTGGATAGCACCCAAAACCTGGTATATAACTCAAAACACCTGGAGCCTGATGTAAATGGAAAAAATTTTAGTCGTTTACACCAGTACTTTTTTATCCAGTTTGTGAACGTTGTTTCTTTTACCAGGACGGCTAACAGCCTATAGGACTCAACCCAGCGAAAAAATCCAGAGTAGGGCTGCCTGTATTATAATACAAGGCGACGTGTTAGAATATGCTATCAAAGAAGTAAATCTACCTAGGCTTTTGGAGAGAAGAATAGGACAATGCAAAAAAATTTTTCTAAAGATCCAACATGAAAACGATGTATTAAAGAACATTCTCCCTAAACCTAAAGAGTAAACTTACTCTATCAGAATGAACAATAATTATTTTTTGCCCCATGTTAGTACAACAAAATAAAAGAACGCTTTTGTATCTTATTATTTATTTAATTTTCAATGACCCAACTCTTTTTTTGTTCTCGCATGTAATTCAACTACCTCAAGTTGCCAGTTTCGAAAATCTTGTCTGATCTTCTCAAACTGATGGCAGTCTCAAGCATAACAATGCAGACCACAAGTTCTCACGTAGTGTTAGTAAAAACATGTCACGATTTCTCTCATTGGATGAAACAAGTTGTTGTCAAAATGGAGGTGTCAAGTTTGTCATGTAAATAATTTTATATTTGTACACATTCTTCCGCACACAGAAGCAAATAAATGTATATGAAAAAACACTGTTAATGGAAAAGGTTCAAAATTTGTACGTTTGCCAGTGAAATTCTTTCGTGACAGCGCTGTTTTATGTTTTGCGAAGTGCTTGTTTCGCCATTTTCACACTGTCTCAGAAAGTGTTTTAAGTTCAAGAAGCTCCACATTAATTTTGCCGGGTGTTTATCATGTGTGAATGATTGATTCAAATGTCAGATGCTTAGTTTTTTATTTGAGTTGGAGCTGTGTATACTTTTGATGATAACTGTCTGTAGTGTAGCTCCGAGTCAGCTCTGACTTGTATCTCTCTGGAAACTTTTTAGCGCACCGCTTCTTGGAGCTATCTGTAGTGCTTCCACGATCTTGGCTCCTAGTCAGCTCTTCCTTACATTAGGCTCGGAGTCAGCTCTAACTTGTACAACCTCGTATCTCTCCCCGTTAGAGCTGCGAAGCTTCCATTGTTCTGCTAATAGGAGTCAACTTCATATGTTTTGAGGCACGAATCCTGGCTCCGGATTCACGAACGTCCCTTAACTTAAAATTTCACTTAAATCTTTCAATTTTGCTGAATCATCCCTTAAATCAGGTTAAGTTAAGGGACGTGTGAGTGGTGCATACCACTTAACTTAAAAGTGCACTTAGCGAGCCCTTAACATAGCAAAATTTTAAGGGAGGTCCCGAGGTCCCTTAACGGTTAAGTGAAAGTGTAAATGAAAGAAAAGTGCGATGATTCTTCAAAAAAGTATCAGAATGGATTTTCAAATAGTAAAAAACATACCTGTGGAAGGTTTCGATCTGTTACATTGGGTACAGTCCTAGTTTTTGAAGTCCGTGCAAACGACACAAATGGTCGCTTAAATTTAAGTGTGACTTAAGTGGATTTTGTGAATCGACAAATAAGCCTTAACTTAAGAAATTTAAGGGCCCGTTAAGTGAGTGATAAGTTAAGTTTAAGTTAAGGGAAGTTTTGTGAATCCGGGCCCTGCATGCTAGTCCCAGCGGACCCCTCCTATCTTCCTAGGACAGAAAGGGTCACAGTTCCTGCAATAGAAATTGCCATTGATCTCAATTTTCGAGGCTCTGGATCTTTCGGCGGACGTTCAAGGACACCGAGGCTCCAACTGGCAGGCTTTTTCTTTAAGAGCACACTGAGAAGTACCCTGGCGCATTATTTTCGACCTCAGCGAAACTCCCAAACTAGAGTAAAGCGTGGTTCTGCAACTGTGGATTCACTGTTGTTGTGGGCAATAAGGAGGGATTCGATTTCCTGATCTCAAGAAAACAGATATTTTTCCCAATAAAAAATTGTTATCTGACCATAAAACTTTTGCGCCATTATTTGTAATTGGGCCATTTATGTGATGCACGCTTTCTAACATAACGCCGTTGGCCCCAGTCGTGCGCCGAGATTTGAAAATTGACATCAATGACATTTCCTATTATAGGAACTATAATAGGAAATGTCATTGATGTCAATGACATGCTGTCATAGGAAGACCGCAAGAGTAATCTAGGACTACCTGCAAGCCAGTCCCTATTATTCAAATATTTACAGAAAGTTCTAGTCCTAAATGACTCTTGTGGTCTTCCTAAGAATCATAATTGCTATAGTAGGAATGTCATTAATGTCAATTTTCCAAATACCAACAAGCGGCATTTCTTAACTGGTTTGAAGTTTTATCAAACGAAAAAGAAATTTTTCTAGAGAAGCTTGTCTACTGCACAGCTGATCAACAGCACTAGTACTAAGATTGGCGTAGTGGATAAAAAAATTAATTCCTTATCGTGAGTGATAAAAAGTTTTCAGAGGTTTTTTGTTTTGTAAGTTTTTGTTTCTTTTGATCACAAAATGACCAACGCGCGTCAGAAGGTAACTATGGCATTGTTGAATGACACACATGCATGACATATTTGATGAGATGTGATGTCTAACGGCTGATTTGATGAAATGTTCGATGAAATCTATTATGAAATGCTTGTTGACGTATGTGTTCCCTTGTGACGTTTTGTGGACATCAGTCAGACATGTATTGAATACGTATTTGGTGGCATTTTTGATGACATATTTGGTGGCATGTTTGATGACATGTTTGATGACATGTTTGATGACATGTTTGATGACATATTTGATACATATTTGATGGCTATTACTGCAACAATTATATTTCTTGCTTTTTTCAGCTGATGTGATTAACTGAGCGTATGGCAGAAACATGTTCCGGTCAGTCCATGTAAGTTATGATATAAATTATGAAAAAATATTGGTGTTAATATTGTTGAATAACTGTAAGAGCTGCATGAGGCAGAGGCCGCGGTCGTCATAAATTAGTGAATTATTGTAAAAAAAGCAGATGAGAATACCAGCTTTATTTTTAGCTCATTACGGAATTTGTTCTTCATAATAGTAGTAATGGGCCTGGGCATGCTCAATCATACTTAGTACAGAATTCAGGTTTATTCGTGGGCCTTCCGTGCGTACATACCAGTATCATTTCCGTATGCGTATTAGTGGAGTTGCATTTTTTCAGAGTGGTCCAAGTGTGGAGGTCTTCACACCGGGAGGGAAACACAATGGAAAGGAATCAATAAGTTATTGGAAGTTGACAGGTCTTAACAAAGATAAAGATAAGGTTTGTATTAAAGTAATAAAAAAAAAAAAAAAAAGGAACTAGCTACTGATCTTTAGGCTGACATGGAGTCTCTTAAGATTCAGAAGTGAATGATGCTTGGTCTGGAAAATGCTAAATCGCTATCAAAAATTCTAAAAGATTACTTTAACAAGATGCTAATGTGGATAAGATTGATTATGTATTGAGTAATTCGAAAAAAATAGCAGAATTTTTTGGTCGGCTCGAAACGATCGCTGCCGGCGAAAAGGGGTTAGATTTTTAGGGGGGGGGGGTTGAGGGGGGGGGGTGCTTTCCAGATACACATGCCTTTAGTGCCCTGGGAGTTCAACCATCCCTCCCCACCCACGCTCTCCTGCCACACCCACTGTGTTTTGAACTAATTTTGTTATAATGTTCGTGATCCTCTTGAATGCCGTGGGAATCTACAATTAATGTTGACGAATCAGTTTTTACCGCAAGATAATTGATTTTTAGAAATTTTACAGAAAAATACAGTGTTATTAATTATATTTGTAGATTTTCGATAATGCAGTGAAAAGTTTTGTCATAAGACTAGAAGGCAACAATGCCACGACCAAAATGGAGTCAAAGGCTGCGTGTAAGTACAGCAAGGACACATTTTCTCTGTCTTAACTGTACAAAAAAACCACGTGTAAGTACAGCAAGGACACATTGTCTCTGCCTTAACTGTACAAAAAACCACGTGTAAGTACAGCAAGGACACATTGTCTCTGCCTTAACTGTACAAAAAACCACGTGTAAGTACAGCAAGGACACATTTTGTCTGCCGTTACTGTACAAAACCACGTGTAAGTACAGCAAGGACACATTTTGTCTGCCGTTACTGTACAAAACCACGTGTAAGTACAGCAAGGATACATTTTGTCTGCCGTTACTGTACAAAAAAACCACGTGTAAGTACAGCCAGGACACATTGTCTCTGCCTTAACTGTACAAAAAACCACGTGTAAGTACAGCAAGGACACATTTTGTCTTCCGTTACTGTACAAAAAACCACGTGTAAGTACAGCAAGGACACATTTTCTGTGTCTTAACTGTACAAAAAACACGTGTCAGTGCAGCAAGGACACATTGTCTCTGCCTTAACTGTACAAAAAACCACGTGTAAGTACAGCAAGGACACATTTTGTCTGCCGTTACTGTACAAAAAACCACGTGTAAGTACAGCAAGGACACATTTTGTCTGTCGTTACTGTACAAAAAACCACGTGTAAGTACAGCAAGGACACATTGTCTCTGCCGTTACTGTACAAAAAACCACGTGTAAGTACAGCAAGGACACATTGTCTCTGCCGTTACTGTACAAAAAACCACGTGTAAGTACAGCAAGGACACATTGTCTCTGCCGTTACTGTACAAGAAACCACGTGTAAGTACAGCAAGGACACATTTTCTCTGCCTTAACTATAGCAAACCAGTCGAGCCACACATGGGAGTAAAAAAGCCTGTGGTAGGAGTAAGACCTAAAAAAAAAAAGGGAAATGTACGAGAAGTGTTTTGCAAGAGTTAAGAAATGTTGTTGAAACTGAAATGTTTTAGGTGACCAAGTTGTATTTAAGATCAGGAAATGACTGAAGTTTTGATTTTCAGTCAAAATAGAGGTCTTTCATTGCAGTGTTGTTGGTGCAGAGATTCTTGGTGCTACAACTTTGGATTCCCGTTGGCAAAGACTTCTGTATAGACCTTGGGTACGTGTTTGGCCAGCAGTGTGCATGTGTGTTGTAATATACAGTGAAACCCCGCTATTAGGGACAAAAAGTGACTGAAGAACTTTGTCCCTAATGGCGGGGTGTCCCTAATTTCGAGGTCCTGTTCTATTTGACAACTACAACTAAAATCTTTGGCTATTTTTATTACACTTTTTCCATCACTAGCTTTGATTATTTTAACTTTATCAGATAGCGAAAGTTCGTTCCGTTTTCTTTTCACATCACCACTATTCATACTTAACACCTTGTATAAAATCTTAACTGAGTATAAAGACAATGAATTACTTGTTCTTGTGTACGAATATTAAGGGACGGAGCACATGTCAATAGGGTTTAGTAGTATAAAGCTTCTCCCTTAAGCACACATCTTTTAATAATATTCTCCCTTAAGCACACATCTTTTGTAATAAGACCTATTGTCTTTACATGCACTGTGTTCAATATAATGTACTCAAAACGCACAGATAACAATAGCGAAAAAACAAACACCACCGAGTAAGAAGCTGATAGGGGTTGTTTACACAACGTACAACATATGGACAGCAATTTGACTGTCCACAATAGAGGGGTTGTTTTAAATGTGTAACTGTACTTACGGGGTAAAAAGAGTGTCCCTAAATCTGAATAGAGGGGTGTCCACAATAGAGGGGTCTGGGTATAACAGAACTCTATGGCGTTTTAAAACAGACCGAAAAATGCTGTCCATAATAGAGGGGTGTCCATATCCGGGGTTTTACTGTATAACAAATGTACAACATTACGATACATAACATTTCTATGCGAAGACACATTCACATTTCTTTTCAGCATTTGTTTTATTATAAGAAATTATAAGAAATTCATTATTATAATTTATTATAATAATTATAATTTATTATAATAATTTATTATCATAATTTATTATAAGAAATTCATTGTTATATTTTTGCGTTGATCTGCTCAGGAAAAAAAAACTGAGGCTGGTATCAAAAACTGCGTAAACAATCCATGCACGAGTTTTGCGTTAACAGACCGTACATTGTTTCCTTCTCAGACTTCAAGATATGCAAAAGGGAAAGCGGCGAATCACGCTATCGACAACGACCAAAGACAAGAACAAGACTCCCCTTCATGCCAAATACCCACTGGGCTTCGTCAAGCGATCTGAAGTCAGTGCAGTGTATTGGAAGTTTTAAAAAATGTGGCATTTTTCAGACATGACGATATTGTAACGTCATTTTGTGATGTTGATTTACATATAGTGGATAGGCAATGCTAATATGTTTGTAAATAAACAGTGGAACAGTAAGATTAATTTACCTATAATCATCAGTTTGGTAAAGTTAATTTGCAGTGTGTACAGTGTATTGGCACCGTTACCTTGCACATATACAGTGTATTGGCACTTACCATGTACAGTGTATTGGCACTGCGACCTTAACATGTAGAGTGTATTGGCACTGTTACTTTGCATATGGACAGTGCACTGGCACTGTTATCTTTCAGTGGCACTGTTACTTTGCACATGTACAGTGTATTGGTACTTGCACATGTACAGTGAATTGGCACTCTGACCTGAACGTGTACAGTGTATTGGCACTCTGACCTGAACATGTACAGTGTATTGGCACTGTTACCTTTCACATGCACAGTGTATAAGCACTGTTACTTTGCACATGTAGTGTGTTGACACTTACCTTTCACATGTGCAGTGTATTGGCACTGTTACTTCGCACGTGTACAGTGTATTGGCGCTGTTACTTCGCACGTGTACAGTGTATTGGCGCTGTTACTTCGCACGTGTACAGTATATTGACAGTGTTACTTTGCACACAGTGGATGAACCTGTGCGTGGACCTGGTGTCATTGGTGGGGGACACGTGGCAAGGCCAGACCTTCCAGTCCCTGGACGCCATCTGTATCTCGGGCAACTGTAGACTGAGGCGGATCTTCACCATGAAGGCGCAGCTCCCCGATACCACCAATGACGACGGTAAAAAAACTCGCCCATTTTTCATACCCTTCTCGTGCCCAACCCCTCTCTATGATGTGAAATGTCAGTTGGAGCGATCGATCGCGGCAATAATCAGCTATCCGTTTAAAGTATGGTTCATGTTAAAAAATGTAAGCCTTTTTAGACATCCGCTGGTATCATGTTCCTTTAGTAAAATTAAGAAATAATTAGACTGATTTTCGCTACCTTTTTTGGTGACATTGGCTGCGTAGATTAACGTTATTTTATTTTTTTTGTAATTTTCTGAAAATTTTAAAATGCTCATAAGATGCTGCTCCGACTTTGGATCCACATAACAACTCACGTTGGAACCAGTTTGAAGTAAGGGCTTTCATACTGTCACAAGGTACGCACCACAAACCGTATCGTTTATGAGGAGATGCGCGGAAACGAAAACAAGTGTGAACAAAATTTAATCACGGGACCATTTTTAATTTCAAATTTATCTACAAGCTAGCAGACCAATACGTTTGCAAGACCTATATATGCTGTAAATTTGAGTTCCCGAGGTTTAATGCAGGCTTTCAAGGAACCAACGAAAAACCCTTAAAGAACCTTTCTTTTTTTTCACCAGCCCTTAAAAAATTTTAAAAAAATTAAAACTCCTTAAAAGCTTTTAAAAATGCCGGTTAAAAATGCTCTCGGCAAAGAATTAGTTTGTATCGGATTTTGCTTTATACATGCTGTCCGCAATGCATTAAAAAAAAAAAAGAAAGAAACGAAAAATTTTGATCGAAATTATTGGACTTTGCGGTAGCAATCCATTCGTGATTTCACATGTTTCCAACCCGTGAAGATTTCAAGCTTATCCAAGATGATGAGAACCTGAAGAAGTTCAAGTATCTGCGGCATGTCATTCACGCTGGTTCACACTATTGCCCGGCGCTTCCAAGAATCCGTGAACCGGTTCCTGCTACCAAGAAATATTTTCTTGAATTTCACCCAAAATAAAGACAAGAATGCTGCCTCAACCAAGCGCTGCAAAGATTTGGCAGAATAGCTGAAAAAGTTTGACAAAAATTTGCTCGTTGAAATGACCCAAACTATTATTTGATGAATTCATGACTGTGTTTCATACGGAAGGGCCATTAGTGCGTGTTTTACATGTACTTTAGTCGACATGCTTCGTATAGCTCATGAGACGCTTTATCAATCATGAACTCATAGAGTCGTCTGGGGCAGCTTTGACCAAAGTCCATTTGCCAATCAACGCTCGAGCAAGAGCTGGATGTAGGGCTACCTTGTAGGAAGATCTTACCGAGTCTTCTGACGTCACAAAGCAAGAAAGGAGCCTTTATACAAAAAAGAACATATTTCTTTAATATCATTATTTGTGTCTACCAGACCATAATTGAAGTATATATTGAGTTTCTGTTCAGATTTAATACCACAGTAAACCCCCGAAAAAACCCTTAAAAACCTTGACTTTTTAATCGGAGCCCTTAAAAAAACACTTAAAAATTTTTTAGACCACTTGAAAGCCTGTTAATGGTTGCGGAAAAATATGAATTCACTTTTTTTTACATCATTTTTGTTTCACTGTTGCATTGTAAAGAAACAGTAAGATGGAGCTCGGTCGTGAATATGGAAAGAAATGCGTACAACATTTACGCGCCGAGCTCATTAATAGGTGTACTGCTGTCGCCGTGCGCGCGGCTTGATCATCTTCCTTTCTGATCAGAATTGTGTTCTTCCCTACTTTATCTCTTTTTCGCATCCACAAACGTGGAAAGGTGAAAAATAAAAGAAGGGGCAACAACGGTGATAGACGCAGGCCCCAAATTTGTACCCAATGCTGACCCTAATCCCTAATAATTAAAATTAAAGACTAACGACACCATTACAGCATGACTATCATCTGTTAGGGACTGGACAAGATTTTATTTGGCAATAAAGAGCCTTGCCAGCGAGACAGTAGTGAAGAGGCTATGGTCGTCGGTCCTCATGTCTCTGTTTTTGCTTTCAGAGTTGTATGGTTTTGGCGGTATGAACGACGATACAGAATTAGACAGCCTGCCAAGAATGTACATGGTTGGCAAAGACAACCTCCACCTTACTCAGGTGAGGTCAGGTATTTTGACAGTGGAGGCGTCTTTGTTTACGTTTCTCTCGTTACCCAACTTATGTGAACGTGCGAGTTCTCGATAGCGCGTTATTCCACTTTTCCAAATCGTTTGTATAAAGTAAGGGGAAAAACACAGTATTGGGGATCGATATTTGATCGATATTTGTGCTGAAAATATTTTGTTTCGATTTTTTTTATCTCCGCGAATGGTTGACAAAAAAAAATAAATACATTAATAAATAAAAGAAGTTTTAGTGTCATTTTCTTGTTGTTTTCAATTTCAGGTTATTAATATGAAAAAGCTTTATTACTATGAGAGATATACTTCCGGCGCGGTGGTGACAAATGGCCCACCGGAGTCAGGTATGACGTCAGGTAGTGTGTTGATGCTGTGTAAACAGCATATAGAAATACAGTGGAACGGCGCGGTGGTGACAAATGGCCCTCCGGAATCAGGTATGACGTCAGGTAGTGTGTTGATGCTGTGTAAACAGCATATAGAAATACAGTGGAACGGCGCGGTGGTGACAAATGGCCCTCCGGAATCAGGTATGACGTCAGGTAGTGTGTTGATGCTGTGTAAACAGCATATAGAAATACAGTGGAACGGCGCGGTGGTGACAAATGGCCCTCCGGAATCAGGTATGACGTCAGGTAGTGTGTTGATGCTGTGTAAACAGCATATAGAAATACAGTGGAACGGCGCGGTGGTGACAAATGGCCCTCCGGAATCAGGTATGACGTCAGGTAGTGTGTTGCTGCTGTGTAAACAGCACATAGGAAATACAGTGCAACCTCGCTATGACGGTACGGCGGGGGCCGGCGAGTCGTTATATCCGATGTGTCGCCTTAACGGAGAATTTTAAACATCACAAAGCTTAGCTGGGATCTCAAGGTGTTGTCGTTACCAGCGCTACGTCGTTATAGCCGATGTCGTTATAGCCGATGTTTTTATAGCCGATGCGTCGCTATAACCGACAGTCTTAAACAGCAGAAAACTCAGCTGGGATCAAAAAGCTATGTCGTCACCAGCGCTATCTCGCTCTAACCGATGTCCCTATAAAGACGTCTACTTAAATCCAGTCTATTCATAACTATATACTATAAACTAGTTTCGGATTTAAAATAAAATTTAATTTACACAATGAGAATTGTGTTAAGTATTACGCCAAGCTGACTTATCATTTATGCTCAAAGATAACTGTCTTACTTACAGCAGATGTGGAAGCCAGCGGCGATGGTCGTCGGAAACAAAGCAGTCACGTGGCCTTCGGTTCTAAGGTGTCGAACCAACAAGTACCATCTAACCGTGAAAATACTGCGCACGTAAACCACCAAAAGAGCGCACGGAGGGAAGCGACTGGACCGAAGGGTCACCTGAACCGGCAGGGGTCTGCGGAGAATCTGACACACCGAGCGCTGTCAGCAAGGGAAGGTGCGACGCAAAAGGGCCTTCCCGGCAAGGAGGGAACTGAACACAGGGGGCCTTCGAGTATGGAGGGCTCCGCACAAAAGCGGCCTTCGAGTAGGGAGGACTCCGCACAAAAGGGGCCTTCGAGTAGGGAGGGCTCCGCACAAAAGGGGCCTTCCAGTAGGGAGGGCTCCGCACAAAAGGGGCCTTCCAGTAGGGAGGGCTCCGCACAAAAGGGGCCTCAAAGTAGAGAAAATTCCGGCAAGAAATTATCTGTTATTCAAGATGATCTTAAGCGAACTGCAGCGAAAGAAAGCTCTCGCAGAGTGACTTCCGGGGAGGGAGAGCGTTCTGTGAACACGCGGAGAGTGCGTTCTGGTGAGAGCGACCACGCTCTTAAGGCGGGCTCCAGTAGAGAGGGGTCTGCCCAGCGAGGCGGCTCCAGCAGGGAGGGCTCAGCACACAGACGGGGCCCAAGCAGGGACGGGTCGACGCAAAGGGGCTCGTCGAGCAGAGAGGGGTCAGGCCATACACGGGCACCCGTCGCGAAGGATCAGGTCACAAGCCACCGCAAGCCGCATCACTCGCGCTCTAAATCTGATACAGGTAATCGAAGCAGTTTTATAGATCTTATTTTTGACACGTGCTTTTCTTTCTTTTCTATTTCTTTTCTTTTGTTTTGTTTTGTAATGACTGTGCCTTCACTAGAACCACTTAAGAAGTATAACAAAAATGCTATTTTGTTTTAAAAACAAAATTCCCTGCTATTCTTGCTCTACAAAAGGGGAGGGAGGTTGCTTTGACTCTTTTTTTCTTCCCCTTTCATTGTTTTCAAAATGCGTCATGTATGTTCAGATTATGCAACTGCTAGAAAATTTCACTCGGCTCGCGGTAAGTCGCAAAGGCCGGCAGAACTGAAGGAAGGCTCGGTGGAACTCGGTCGGGATCGTACGGACTCGGATCCAGGCACGAGCAAAGGCGATCCAGAGGTCACGGTTGATAAAGGTGTGCCACAGTAAAATATCGGGGGAAAAAATTACGGGCAGTTTTGTTTTCTTGTCATACGTTCCCTGGGAAATGCGGATGCTTGGACTGGCCTTGAGGGTCCCTGAATAAGTTTTGGCTCGTTTAAAATGAAATATATATATTTGGAGAAAAAAATAGGGCAGAGTAAGGGAATAAATACGTATTTACGAGACAGCGGAACGTTCCACTTCTGTTTTCTTGTCATAAGTTTCCTATGAAAGGAAATGCGTATCCTTGCATTGGTCTCAGCGGTCCCTGAATGAAGAAAAAAAAAAAACGCGTGCTACTCCGAGAGGGCCCAGATTAAGTAAAACACCCGCAAATACGAACGCCGAACAGCCAGAGCGCATGCAATGTTTTCAGTTTGTTTCTCTACGACTCGCAGTTGTTTCAGGTTTTAGATGCTATGCTCGCACACAGATTCTGCTAGTTTCAGTTCCTAATATTTCATTTTTTCTTAGTTTCCGTTAATTCCTGTGGATGTTTTAACCCTTTTTTCCTAGACTAAAATGCTTTTCTACAGTAGAGTTCATGCCCTCGATAAACTTCATGCGATTAGGAGCTGAATGACGATACGCACAAAATAGCCATAATATAGCTAAAATAACCAAAATATAGCTAAAAATAGCAAAAAAAAAAAAAAAAAACAATATCCAAAATATGGCTAAAAATAGCCAAAATATGTTCATTAGTAAAATTTTAGATGTTTTCTTTTCTTTTTTGTTTTTAATAAAATTTAAGATCTGCCTCTTTTTTTTTTCTTTTTTTAGTATGGCATTGTACAGTATTGGTGTCTTAAGGGACCCACATATTGTTGTGGCCACATTAGCAACTACATAAGTTTCAGGTTGAATTGTCAGGGATTAGGGTGAGCTTTAGGAACAGGGCTGAAGGGGGGAGTGTGGCCACACACTGCGTGGGTCCCCTAAACACCGTTACCCATGTTACGACACTATATTTATGTGTTTTATGACGTCATTATTGCACAGAATCGCTGCGATCGAGCCACACTTGGACGGACGGCGCAGACGGCGGGGGCGGGCGGATCCCGTACGTGAGGCCTCACCCGCCCGCCGGGCCCGTGCCACCGTCGCTGGGCAAGCCCCGGCGCACGCACCGCGTCAGGAGCGCGGGCAAGGAGCGTACTCCCCACGCGGGGCACGTGCAGTACATAGGTAAGGCCCTCTCCCTACTCGCGGAGTCAGTAATCCCAAAGAATGACTTGTTTTGTGGGTTTTATGTTTAGAAACATGATAAATGTTCATGAAGGAATTGTTTGAGCCACCCAGACATTTATACTCTATCATATCTGTGCATTCTTGAGTTTTGCCTCATATGAATGTTGGAAAGAGAACAAGTCGCCCGTTAAATTCAAATGTTTCTGTGTGACGAACGCGCCCCAAAATTATTTGATAGTTGTGCTAGCGAGTAAAACACATTTGCACATTTCATGAACACATTTGCGTATTTCGTGAACACATTTATCTGTTAGAGGGAATCTGTCAAATCAGTGATTTAATAAAGTCACAGATATTCTCAGTGTCTGTGTCAAATAAGGCGACCTTATGGGAAAATTAAACATTTTAAGTAGGGTTCGCAATTTTCGAATCCTTTTCGAACAGGTCTTTGATATTATTGGGTGCGGTGCTCGCCTTGTTTTGTTCGGTTGGGGTTCGCGGGGGCGTAACATTTGCCAGATGAAAAGCCCTTTCGGACCCTCTACCCTTGGTGTGGCGTTATTTCCTGCCCACTATGCACTACCCGTCCCCCCCCCCCCCCCACGCTTGGCTGTCCCCAATTGGGTTCTCCGATGTGATATTCATTTTAGTTTTGGGCAGAACAGGAATTTCTTCTTTTCATTTAGAGTCTTTTAAGAAAGCCCAACCAGTCTTATTTTTCTCGACATAAGCCGACTCATATTGGACACAAAATAACGGAAATACCCGAGTTTCGGTTCGAATGCTCGTGGCCTGTTCGGTCGGGGCTCAATTGCAAACCCTAATTTTAAGGTAGAATTTTCAGAAAATAATTAATATCTCGGATAACATTGTAATGGATTTTATAAACTGCAAACAACATCAGTCCATAACCTATACAGATTTATCAGATTCGCTAAAAATAGCCGTGGCTGATTTAACAGATTAACTCTAATATTATACGCAAAAAATCTAGGCAGTTTATTTTTAACACTTTTTTTTTTTAGCTTTTATTTAAGTTTAGGGCGTTTTAAATGTCAAAACAATGGGTTTGTTAGAGAACGCTGGGAATGAGCAGGAAGTCAATGCCATGGCGCCACCTAGCGTGGTTGCCAATGACGACGAAGTGGGCGATATTATGCGCGCTATGCAGGAAAGCTATAACAGGAGCGTCAATAAAAAATACGATTCCACAACCTCAGGTGTGTGGATAATAACTGTTGAGTCAAACTCATTGCATAAAAAAATATGTATTAAATTTAAAACAACAGAGTGTCAGTCATAATTCCTACTCACTAATTTATTTTTAAATATTTTGTTCAAGTAAGTTGATTTCATTGTCATATTTTAGTTTTCCTGGAACTGACAAATTTTTGAAGATGCATTTGTGCATTGAAGTTTTGAAATAAACCCGAGCATTAGTCACCTGTAACATGCTTACGACTTTTTTTGTAGACTTTTTATCCCCATCCCTCGAGCCTGCTACCATGTTCATGTGTACGTGACAGGTAACACCGTGGTGTTTTTCATGGCTGCATGTGTATCTTGTACTGTTGTGTTGACATAGATGAGAACTCGTGTGGACGGGAGGAGAGGGACGAGATTGCGTTCGTGCTGGAGGCGATGCGTCACCAGTCCCGCAGTGACGCCAGCGATACAACGACCGGCGGCCACGAATACGAGGAGAGCGATGAGTGAGTGTCACCCTCCTCCCCCACGCCCACCTCCTCACCGCGAGAATGAAGATGCCCGACGAATGAGTGTCTCCCTCCTCCCCCTCCCCCTCCCACACGCCCTCACTCCCCCGCCCTCACGGCGAGAACAAGTGAGTGTCTGCGTCCCTCCTCCCCCGACGCCTTAACTCTCCCCACGCACTCCCTACCCCCACGCCCTCCCCCTCCCCTTACTTCCTACATTGACTGGCGACCGCGGGTGCGAGGAGAGTACGCGAGTAAGAAAAGAGAAAAAAAACCTTGTACACTGAGAAATTCTTTGTTTGCAATTTCAGGGATGAAATGCCAAGGTCTAACAAAAGAAAGGACACTGTGTACACATTTTCATCCAAGCCAAATGTGTTAGACCATCAGAAAAACTCTATCCAATCTCACAAACATCGGACAAGGTCGCGAGATCGTGCCTCGGATAGGAACTATAGCAATAATTCCGAGCAGCATGGCCGCCGACGAACTTCTCGCAATAAGGCAGGTCAAAGTAAATCAGAGGAAGAAGACAGTATTAATGTAAACAGCCTCGGCGATGTTATGGTCACACACATACAGGATAGTAGAAACAGTGACTTGTCGCGGCGGCGCGGACGGGTGGGGGACGCTGTGAGCGCAGCGAGTAGCGAGGAGGAGCCACAGATATCGCGCTCGCGCGCCAGGAAACCGCGTAGTCCACGCCATAGGCCGCATAAGATACCCGCAGGCGCGGCCTCGTCTAAAAGCAGGGCCGATCCCCGTCATAACGACCATAGGACGCAGAATGGGCCTAGTATTAGGTATGCGGAGAGTGACGTGACTAATGTTCGCGTTAATGGTGCCCCGCAGGCCGCCACTCCGTCCGGGATAGACTTCCGCTTACATCCACCGGAGTGGGGTGCGGAGGCAGGTACTGAAGATACTTTAAGTATTCAAGCACCGCTCAGTATAAGCAGAAAGTCTTTGAGGGAAATACCAGGGCCTGTGGATGATCTGAGAAGATCTGGGGTGAGTTCATTAATTTTGTCTGGAATCAGTTCAAGTTCAAGGGTCGACAGTTTAAGTTTTATATAATTTTATAATTAATAATCCGTCAGAAATATTTTACAAAGCGCATTGAGAAAACACAACAAAGTTATTGTTACAAAGTAATTTTCATCTGTCCAAAAAAAAGAAAAAGAAAGAAAGTTTGCCTATTTTGGGCAAGAAAACCACTTGCGTGAGGTAGATAAAGACACGTTTGATTTCGGTCGGTCAAGGAGGTATGCGATTGGATGAATAAAATTTGGGGCATTAACAGGGTGCTACAAAATAAGGCAGAAATATGTGAGCAAAATATGGCAACTCTTTTTGAAAGAATTGACTGGCTTCGCTTGTCATGATCTCTGGCTCGCCTCGTTTCTACGAGACTGACTGCACGTTAAGAAAAAATTTCAAAGTGGCAGGGCTTTTTGTTTTCAGATCTGATTTTATATCACAGGGCGTGGCTTTAGGATAAGCTGTGGCGATAATACAAGATCACGCCTGCGAGAAATCTAGTCGTAATCCTGTTTTATCGCCATTAAACTATAAAACGATCTTTATAGAAACATAAATGTTTGTACTAGTGGTCGGAGCAATTTCCCATTAATCGATTAAATAATCGTTTTGGACATAATCAATTATTTTTCTGCATATTCGATTTAAATGAATTCTTAGCTTACTGTGAAAGAATAAGCAATAAAATAATCGATTATGATTTTTTTCTATTAATCACTCAATCAGTCGGTTTTGTATTTAGTGCAGTAAAACCTCTTTCTACTTATTGAACAACACTGTTCTCTTCGAATTTCTAACTTTCAATATGAAATACGCCTCTTTTTAGTGAAAAAAACGTATAATATTTGGGATGATCGGGACGGTGTTCAGGAATTTACTGTAATAAAAAAACATCGTACTCGTGCTCTGTTGGTCAGGGTTCGAAGCCTTATGACCCGTCGAACTACCAAATGGCGGAGCTGTCGGATTCCGCAGAGCTGCGGATCTTACGGAACTTCCAGCGAGAGGAGGCATCCACGTCGTCGGCGTCTGAGAACGAGTCGGACCACACTCAGAAAAACACGGTGGAGTTCGTGGAGGACATGCGGTACCGGAGGGACAGCGATTCCGGCGAGGAGATGACCACGCTCAGCACGCTCACGCGATCTGTAAGTGTCTGAAACGGCTCACCTTGACACTCAAGCTCACGGCTCAAATCACAAAGTTATCCTGTTCTACCTGACCCTGTTCCTGTGACACTCAAGGTCACAGCTTAACCTGTTCTACCTGACCGTGTTCCCTTGACCCGAGGTCACGGCTCAAAACACAAAGTTATCCTGTTCTACCTGACCCTGTTCCCTTGACCCAAGGTCACGGCTCAAATAAAGTTATTCTGTTCTTCGTACCACCCAAGGTCACGGCTCAAATCACAAAGTTATCCTGTTCTGCCTGGAAATGTTTAGATGAGACTCCAGGTCACGGTTTAAATAACTAAGCCTAATCTACCTGAAAGTGTGACCTTGACCTTCAATATCACGGCTCAGATCACAAGGTTTCCCTGATACTACCGGAAAGTATGACCTCGAAACTTAAGGTCACTGCTCATTCCACAGTGTTAACCCTCTTTTGTTACAACTTATCTGACGAAGTCGAAAGTGAGGTCAAAATATGACCGCTTTCGAAATGAAGCAACTTTTGTAAACTCGAGATTGACTGCAATTTGGCATTGACGGTATAGACCAAGTTAAGAATAAATTTAGTTTCTCATATCTGATCACTGTGGCAAAATTCGTCTCGGGGTGTCAAATGGCCGAGAAATAGTTTTCTAGAAACGAAAAAGGAAATGATCTTTTGTGTGTGTCTGAAAGCAAGAGTTCGAAAGCCTAATTTACGAAAAATTGAAATTATTAGCACATTTTTGTTGCAGTTAAATCGCCAGCCGCACAGTTATCAAGATGAAATGGAATTGGGCAAAAGTATGGGAACTGAATTTTTCAATGCTTCCAATCCAAGGTAATCGTGGGGCTTAAAATTCTGTGGTTGATTGAACGCTAGCGTCGCTTGTCATCAAAACGCTCGGAACAAAAGCTGTCTTTGATAGGACAACATTGAGGGCCATCCATTAAGTACGCGAGGGAAGGGAGGAGGGGTGGGAGGGGCGGGTGGGGGGGGGGGAGGAGTCTGTGCGCAGGGTAATGTTATAGTCAATGGGTGACGTCACAAATTTTGCGTACACAAGGGGAGACAGGATCAGAACGTCGCATATTTTTGGGTGGCTCCTTGAGTTAAAAAAAAAAGAAGAAAAAAAAAGAAGACAGAAAGGACAAGAAAAACGCGCATCACTGGTCAATATGAGAAATATGGCGGGAGTGAGAGTAGCAGGCATTGGAGACGTTACTGTTCTCTGGCTGTAGCCACGCACCTCCTTCCAGGTATCGATGTAATATTATCTCCCAATGAAGA
Organism: Protula sp. h YS-2021; assembly: GCA_949752745.1. NCBI lineage: Eukaryota > Metazoa > Annelida > Polychaeta > Sabellida > Serpulidae > Protula > Protula sp. h YS-2021. Next base: position 13,581,918 of record OX457027.1, on the reverse strand, counting down.
TTAATATATTTCTCCTGATTTTGATGCCGTTGTTTGCATAGTTTTACCTCAAACATCGGTTGTAAATAAATGTTTTTTTTTATAAAACCCACCGAAATTTTCAAAGTATGTTATTTCTTTTTCAGGGCTTGGGCCAAAGTGTTGAGTCCAGTATTACCAAACTCGGGAACAGTGGCAAATAGTCAGGGATATAGCAATGGTTATGGTGGAGGTAAAGTCGTTTGTGTAGCTTCGCTTTAAGTATTTATTTATTTATTAATTTAGTTATTAGTCCCGCGCCACCGCCCGTGGCGCGGAGCGGGGGACTTATGAAATGGGCCGTGTCCGTCCGTCTGTCCGGCCCACTCTATAGTGGTAAGGTTGTACGTGCCATACCTCAGTAACTAATACAATGATTTCATTTCTTTCTTGCACAGAGAGAGTACATATATTGGAGGTGTGCAGAGCTTGGTTATTTTTTATTTTTCTCAAAAATTTAAAAATTGCCAGATTTTTGAGATGTTGTGAAAATGTGCAATTGCCCCGATATAGAGTGGCAAATTTGTACGCGCTAGATCTCAGTCACTGTTAAAGAGATTTTATTTTTCTCTTACACACAGAGAGGGCGTGTTGGAGATGTGCAGTGCCTGATTGTTTTTTATTTTTGTCGAAAATTGAAAAATTGCCAGATTTTTTAAATGCTATGAAAATGTGTGATAACCACTATTTATAGTATTAAGTTTGTACGCACCATATTTCAGTAACTTATACAGTGATTTCATTTCTTTCTTGCACAGAGAGAGAACATATATTGGAGGTGTGCAACGCGTGGTTATTTTTGATTTTTCTATAAAAAAAAAGAAAGTAAAAATTGCCAGATTTTTTAAATGTTATGAAAAATGTGTAATTTCGACCACTTATGAAGCATAAGCCCACAACCTGTTTTTGAACTCCGTACCTATCGCTTGTCGAGCGAGCATCATACCAACCTAGCCAAGTGCAAATGTCCGCTTTGAAATGTGCTCTCATTAGCTATTGATCGATATTTCTCACGTTTTTTGTGACAGAGGTAAGGTGCGGGGCGAGGCCGGAGAACGGGTACGGCGACCCGCAGCGCGGTGGTGCTCATACGGACGAGGAGGAAGAGCTGGACTTGTTGTACGATCCCGTCCTCAACTGTTATTACGATGTCAAGACCAATAAGTACTACGAGCTGGTGTGATGACACGGGTTCTTGCCAACTCCCTCCCCCCCCCCTCCCCTCCCCTCCGCGCTAAGAAAGGGGGGTTGGTGAAATATATCACCTCCCCGCCCCCCGGGGCTCTAAGAAAGTGGTCCTTAGTGCTTCAGGCAGGTGCATTTGACTGTACTAGGCGTCAAGCCTAAAAGCTGGGGTCTGCCCCTCCCCCCCCCCCACCACCCTTCCACCTCTCCCCGCGCGCTCGTTTTCTTGAAATACTGGTGTATCCTGTGCTGATGAAGAGAGCTCTGTACCCTCTTAACGTATTTTTAGTATTCCCCGCACTGTTCCCTGTGTTAACAGAGCCTAGAAAAATATCATTTATTCCCCACAGGTAGTTGTCTTTGCAAAATGTGTACACAAGTGAACCAAAGCGTGTACCTCCAAAAGAAAAAAAAACTGCAGCTTGTCACTAGTTCCAGTGAGTTAGGAATGAGTGGCGTTGTTTTCTTCCATGCTGTGGCGTTGTTTTCTTCCATGCTGTGGCGTCGTTTTCTTCCATGCTGTAGCGGGCTCCCCATGACTTGCATTTGATGTTATCAAGATTAGGTGTATGTATGTTTTTATTAGTTATTTATAGCTGTCTTATTCATATTTATGTGTTATGTAGATTATTTTTGTATGTACTGTTCATAAACAAGGGTAGTTCAGCTTATGTTATTGTTTTGTGCTGGTGTGCATAGGATGTGGAAAAAAAGGATGTGTTAGAAGATGTGTATAAATACCAGTTGGCCTTGTCAACATCTCTCCGATGCTGACATGTGTTGGAGAGAATATGAGTGCATGTGTGGTGTGTTGCAGGAGTTGTCAACTCAGTGTCACTCCACATTCTTTGTTCCACTCGATGTCAGTGCCCCCACAATGCACCAGGTGTTCCCACAATGCACCAGGTGTTCCCACAATGCACCAGGTGTTCCCACAATGCACCAGGTGCTCCCACAATGCACCAAGTGTTCCCACAATGCATCATTTTCACTGTACATAGAGACCGCATAAAATGATGTGCTTTGGTAATAACTCATCCGTGCACTAATCAGAAACTTGTTCAATGGTCGATTTTCTTTAAATTGGAGAAGATTTAAATGTATTGTTTTTCTAAATTGATCCAGGTTTGAGTTGAAAACTCGGAAAGTATGATCTTCTATCAGCAAAACAATCTCAAAGTCTCGTAATCTTAAAAAAAAAAAAGAAAACGAAAAGAAAAGAAGGGAAAAAGGTGGGCTGTTTTTGGAGTGCAGTGGTGTTCATGTGTTTGAAATTAACGTGTTATAAGGGGGTATGGTGACTTGCCTAACGTTAACGTGTTATAAGGGGGTGTGGTGACTTGCCTAACGTTAACGTGTTATAAGGGGTAATGGTGACTTGCCTAACGTTAACGTGTTGTAAGGGGGTATGGTGACTTGCCTAACGTTAACGTGTTGTAAGGGGGTATGGTGACTTGCCTAACGTTAACGTGTTGTAAGGGGGTATGGTGACTTGCCTAACGTTAACGTATTGTAAGGGGGCATGGTGATTTGCCTAACGTTAACGTGTTGTAAGGGTGCATGGTGACTTCTAAAGGGGTTTGGTGACTTATTTGACGTTGACGTGTGATAAAGGGGTTTGGTGACTAGCTTGGGGTTGACGTGTTATAAAAGGGTTTGGTGACTTACTTGGGGTTGACGTGTTATAAGTGGGTATATTGACTTACCTGACATTAACATGTTACAAGGGGCACGAGGACTTCCTTGGCGTTAACGTGTTATAAAGGTGCATGGTGACTTAGAAAGGGGTATGGTGACCTACTTGACGTCATGTTATAATTGCCTTACAGTGACATTTCAGATGTGTTTGTCGTTTGGGGTAATGTTGAGATGTTCCATTATTGCTGCTGAACAGTTTCCAGTTTCCACCACACAAACGACACGAACGATTTCTTTTAAAAAAGGGCATTGTTTAATGTACACACTGTAGATAGAGATTTTGACTGAAATGTATATGCTTTTATTGCACATCGTTAATAGAGGTATCAAGCACACTGCTCGTTCCGAGTGTTGTATAGATCTTCTCTGTGCATTTACACAGTGGGCTAGCCGTCCTATTGTTAGTTAGTTAGTCGGTGCGTGTGTCTGTATAGGTAGTCCCTGTCAGTCTGTAGCTGATCGTCATGTCATGTAGATTAGCGGTAGAGAAAATCTGTCGCCGATGGGTTTATATTTGTAGACCCAAATTTATACTGAATTTCTATTGGTCTTTGCGTTTTTTTTTTCATCGTGACGGTGTAGTCGCGAAATTGTGACCCGCAGATAATAGTGACTGATATTCTGTGGGTCTTCACGTTTCTTATCCTGGCGGTGTAGTCGCGAAATTGTGACCCGCAGATAATAATGACTGATATTCTGTGGGTCTTCACGTTTTTTTATCCTGGCGGTGTAGTCGAGAAATTGTGACCCGCAGATAATAATGACTGATATTCTGTGGGTCTTCACGTTTTTTTATCCTGGCGGTGTAGTCAAGAAATTGTGACCAGCAGATAATAATGACTGATATTCTGTGGCTCTTCACGTTTTTTTTATCCTGGCGGTGTAGTCGAGAAACTGTGACCCGCAGATAATAATGACTGATATTCTGTGGGTCTTCACGTTTTTTATCCTGGCGGTGTAGTCGAGAAATTGTGACCCGCAGATAGTAGTGACTGATATTCTGTGGGTCTTCACGTTTTTTATCCTGGCGGTGTAGTCGAGAAATTGTGACCCGCAGATAATAATGACTGATATTCTGTGGGTCTTCACGTTTTTTTTATCCTGGCGGTGTAGTCGAGAAATTGTGACCCGCAGATAATAATGACTGATATTCTGTGGGTCTTCACGTTTTATATCCTGGCGGTGTAGTCGAGAAATTGTGACCAGCAGATAATAGTGACTGATATTCTGTGGGTCTTCACGTTTTTTATCCTGGCGGTGTAGTCGAGAAATTGTGACCCGCAGACAAATAGTGACTGTGATATTTTTGTGTCTGATTCACAGGCAATGCATGTCAGACATCAACTTCGCAAGAAAGTTATGCGTTTAATCCCATTTATTCGATTATTCTGAGTCCTCCGGTTTGATCGATTTCATAAGTGTACCGAAAATATGGATTATAATACAGTGAAGTACAAAGAGCCTAAATCATTCCTTGGAGAGCGACCTCTAGCGGCGAAACGTGTTTTATTGGTTCCATTTCCTTTTCATTTTTCTATACATTACCAATATTTAGGAAACACTTTTTGCATAATAAAGAAATGTCCGCTCCCTCAGGCGTTCCATCAATAGAAGTTTTACTGTACATGGTAAAGTAGAAGTCTGGAAAAAGAATTTCTTGGGGAAGAGAGCAAGGCGGAATTCTAATCGTTTCAAATCCAGTACGACTTTCCAAACCATGTATGATAACTTGTCTGCAGTTCGAGTTTGTTAGATCAAATATTTGTGAAACCTGAAGTGTTTTTTTTTTTAGATTTACACCAAAATGTTATTCGCAAATTTGAATGTTTTCTAATCTTAGCTTTACGAGTTGTAAGGGAACAATAAAGTCTGTGATATTTGCTCACCAGCGCTTGTGTTTCATTTTGATCCGTCCTATAGGTCCCTAAGTAAATACTGGACCTGGACCAGCTGGCAACAGGGTGCCGATTCTTTGAAACGCCAATCAACTGTGCTGTAGTTGACTGAGTCTTAACAACAAAAATGCACAGTATACAGTACCCCAGAATTTTGGTTCAGAACCCTGTCAGGAAACGCGGGGTACTAGAATGACAATTACCCCCCCCCCTCCTTTTAACGAAACTGATAACACATGATACCAAGTGCCCCCCTCCTCCCCCTCCCCCTTACTCCAACCCATTTAAGTTCCTTTCCAAAAATACTCCTTACTGCAACGCCATTTTTTCGCATACTGATTTCGTGCTTCTGCAAGGAACCTTTTCTCTCTCTCTTTTTAGTGGGTTAGTAACAAAAACAAATTTTAAAATACGCATTGTAAATCCGCCAGCGAAATCCAAATGAAGTGCGTAATGTTTTCAGGAAAAAGCTCTAAAATTTTGAAGCAGTGTGACATTAAACTTATTATGTTTTATTTGTACAATGAACTTCGTGACTTCACCCCTTTTTGTAAAGGATAAAAGGGCGCACATTGATCCCAGGAGGGGGGGGGGGGGTCCATTTGGTAAGAAATGTGTTACCATACGTGTGAAAAAAAAAACCGCGGAGAAAGGGGACGGCGAATTTTGAGGCCAGACACTGTTCGTGCGGAATGCTAATTTCGTTAAGAAAGGGAGGGTGATTTTCATTAAGTAGTCCGCGTTTCCTACAAAAAGGAGGGTTATTTAGGAATTTTTCTCCGCGTTCGGTTAAAAAAACGGGGTGTTATTTCAAAATCAGTACTCCGCGTTCAAGGGTTGTTTTAAAAAGTCATGGACACGCATGGCAACAGGTTGGCACTTAAGTGCCCCCCACCCCCCTCACGCCGAGGTCGTGACACGGGAATCATTCCAGTGTGCATCAGGGGCATGTTCGATTGCGTGCAACTAAACACAGGAACACAATCCAACATCTTGCACCGGGAAGAAAGAGTCTTTCTAATCACAATATGTGTTTAAAAAAACTCGCCCAGATGGGTGTATTTGGAAGAGGTGGGGGTATAGTTTGCTACTCTGAAGCATTTGAAATGTTTCTTGAATGAAAATGCGAGCGCCAAAGATGAAATTATTCCTTTAAACAGCTCATTTTAAGCGCTTTTCTGCCGTCAGGCTAAATCTTTGTGTGAATTTATTTCAAATTTCATACGACAGACCGGTTGATTTTTTTTCACTGGAGTTTTTTTAGACCCACCGGCCGAGTCACTTTTTTTATTTGCAATTTTAGTGACCCGATCAGGGAATGTCCTCAATATCGACAAATAAGTTCACTAATGACAAAAAGCATTTTTCTGCCGAAACGTAAAAGTAGGTATTTAAACTAATATGTTCACTATTTATTGTATATTTGTAAGGTAAGCAGTTTTATTTTTTGAAGGGTATGGTAAATTGGAACAACAAATGTAAAAGGATGACATTAAAGTGATATAAACCACAGAGCAAATAAAGGAACAAAATATTTTCCAGCACGTTGTATTTCCCCTATTCACACCTTTATATAAGCGTGCAAGACATGAAAAGAATTGATACCCAGGAAAGTAAAGAAAAAAAACGGGGAAAAGCCTGAAAACTGAAAAGAATTGATACTCAGGAAATTACAGAAAATAAGGGAAAAAGCCTGAAAATTGAAAAGAATTGATATCCAGGAGATTAAAGAAAATACAGGGGAAAGCCTGAAAACTGCGTTTCAGGGTGGTAAATTCGATGCTGTTTCTATTCAGATAAATATTGGACTGTTTCCAAATTTTCAAAATCTAGTCTTATTCAAAAAGTAGTATTCTGTGACTTTTGTTTCGCCGTTGCTATTTTTTATTATTATTGTTATTTTTTCCCACATTTATCACTGACACGAGAACATTTTTTACATATTGGAAACTGAAATATTTTGTACTTTTATCATTTTGTTTGTTAATATTGTATGTTATCTTGCTAGAAAAAATATGAATGAAGTAGAAACCTATTGTTTAGGCAAAATTTGGAGAAAAAAGTATCGTTTACAAAGGGCCTTTATGTTAAATTTCAAGTTTCCCCGAGGCACAATCTCTCAGTAAAAAGAATATAAATAATAAATATTTAAAATTTCAATGTACTAATGATTGTTACATATGGAATGCTCTTTTTAACATTTAATACCAGTATTAGGTATCAAAATATAAGTAAAGAGATTAATAAATAAATAAATTTCATTAATTTGCCTTTTGCTTTTAACAATTGTATTTTAGATAATAAACATTTTTTGTTTGTTCTTTTGTTACATGTTTTAGTTATTAAATAATGAAATTGCAGACTTGCAAAAGAGTAGCTACTAAATAATAAATCTGTTTTGTGGTCGCTAAATTGTTGTCGTAGCATGTGTTTTAAATCCGAATAGACGACCCTAAAGATTTTGTAGCTTTAAACTAGAAGCTGAAGTGCTACGAACTTTTTGTACTTCTTGAAATTTGTGTTACATTGTGGGATGCTTCTGCTTGAACCGAAGTGCTAATATTTAACAAGGATGTAGGTGTACATATTCTTATTGATATTATCGATATTTTGCTTTTACTGAAGTATTCTGTGTGTCTTTCGTACATTAACGAACTCGACTTGACCTTTTGGCTCGATCTTGGTTTGACGAAGGAAGAATTGTTTGAAGAAAATCCATTGTTTATCAATGAGAAGGAATGACGTGCGTTTAGTGGTCAGCAAAGATGTTTTCACCTTCACAATTTTGACATGATGTAACCCCCCTCCCTCCAACCTAATTATTACTACTGGAATGTCTGCCCATAAATGCTGCACGTGTCCACTTGTCCACTCGAACAGGCGTCATTAATAAATTTCGTGTGGGCAGTTTCTTTCTTGACTTCGTAATGCCAAGATCGAGGAATAGGGTCATATGTACTGCAGGACACAAAATCCATATTAAACCTGGAATATTAATAGAATAGCAATAGAAACATGGATACCTATATTCTCATAAAATTTGAGCACTCTAGGTCAAATAAAACAATCACAAAATGCAATGCAAAGCTGAAAAATGTAAAAAAAAGTTAGTGATATTTTGATCACAGTGTCTACTACACTTAACTTTTAACTTATGATCTCGATTCAGTCTCGGGCCGAAATGAGTCCACTAATTTCGGACTGCACCTGGAGAGGTTCCGGGCCAGAATGAGTCATGGGCCAAAATTCTCAGACTGTTCAGTCTCAGAGCCAAAGTGAAACTCGCAAAGTCAGGGTGATGTTGTTTATTATTCGAAATATAGGTGAAAACTGTAAACAAATAATAAATTCACCAAATAAATGAAATACTAAATTAAAGGAACAAACCATTCACACTTTACACAAACAAACAAACATTGTACACCAACAAACAAACAAACATTCTGACACATACAATAAAACACATACGACAAGACACCTCATATCAGTTACACATGTGCTCATAGACATGCGCCAAGACACGTCAGAGAGGGACGCCAAGTAACACTTGCGCATGCGTGCACAGACATGCACCCTGACAAGTCTCAACAGAGACAAACGCCAATTAACGGACACGAACAGACACAGGCACACACACACACACAGACGCTCACAACACGTCCCCGAGGAGAGGGATGTCAATTAAGCCAATCCGCATGCGTACGCAGATATGTGGCTAGACACGTCCCCGACAGACAGGGACGCCAAGTAACACACACAAGCATAACATTTCGAAATTAATTTCACAAGTATTTTATCAACAAGACTCATCATACAGTTTACACGGCCAAGTGGAGTCTATTTATTATTTAAAGTAAACATAATATATTCAACGTACCAAACTATGCCCGGACTTCGGCATATAAACACGACGCATATTGGCCACGTTGGCCCTGGACTGACAACCTCTAAAATGTATTAAAATATATTTCGATGGTAACCCCATTCATGGAAACATATTATTCTTAAAGTAGTTTATTCGCAACTTCCTTTTGGGCTTAACCTGTGTCATTATATTTTAAATTTATGAAATACAGTAGACCCCGCTCGGAGCCGACTCCAATAAATCAAATTAATTCTGCCGGTCAAGTAAATTTCATTAGATCAAGTCGCAAAATAATTCAATTCTCACATCAACTCGCATGTAGGACCTTTAAATCTAATTTCAGAGTGACTAAAAGGCCTTTTCGAACCATTAAAACTGCCTAAAAAGGCTGATCGATTAGCCGAGGATCTACTGTAAATAGAATCCTTCCAAAATATTAATGAAATATAAAGTCAAAATAATTGCAAATTCATAATCTTTTTTGCAAATAAACTACAGAAAACACTCACCAATTTCGTGTTTCATCCTTAAATGTCCCGTTTTAACTATTTCACATTTCAATCTTAACTATTTCAGATTTTACATTCAAGAGGAAAACTTACACGTGCACCTTAATTACTTTTAAACATGGCAGCGCAAGAATATGCTTAAAAGAAGTGAAAACATCGTACGATATTTCTATATAAAATGGACTTCACGTTACTTCCATATTTGGAATTAACAGACCAATACCTAAATGATTGACAAGTTTGACCAATACTTAAACTGGTCTCATAAACATATTTAAAAATATTGGCACTTCAACACACGCGCGCATAGAATTCAGCACACAGATGCTTTCATTGTTTTATTAATTTTATTTTTCGTCTTATTGTTATTTCCAAAGTTACTCAAAGGGAACAGAATTCGACCTCAAAATTTGATTAAATGTGACACGGTTTTCTGATAAGGCGCATGTTTCGATATAATACTTAACTCGATTGTTTAAAAATGTTTAAATTGTAATTGCAATTATTAGAACTAATCAGCATCATTGACGCAAGTAAGAACTACCGCATTATTCAGATTATATACATGTGATACAATTGCAATGAAAGGAAGACGGAATTAATCTGCAATCACTCATCTTTCAATTGCGTGAGATCATTCAATGCTGTGAGTCCATTAATGCAACAGATTTCATATCATCCAAACTCTAATCTTTAAACTCCGAGAGATTCGTTATCAAAAACAATGCCAATGTTCTCCTTTATAGTCTGAGATTATACGAAGTATTGTTAAGTTACCGTTTTTTTCGCAACCCCACTATTAAGTAAACAACCCTTGATCGAACTCTTCGCATTCGTTAATTTACCACAGGCCCAATTGAGTTCCCTCCTTTCCGAAACATTGGCCTCATTACAAAGGAATGTATAGTAAAAGCACTCAACTCGGCCCGTACTCAACTCGGCCCGCACTCAACTCGGCCCGCAACAAGGGCACATTGTAGCAAAGCCTTGTTTAATTTATGTCCATACCAACCTGCACATCAGCATGCTTTGAAGATCAAATAAACACAAAGTTAGGAGTCGTTTTTATGCAAGACATCATTTGCCATCGTTAATGGTATTCTATAGAAGGGTCAAAGTGGATACAACAGCATTTATATCAGTTGTGGATTGTTAAATATACTGCATGATACAATATAAAACAGGTACGTTGTTTTAAATAAGTTTAACTGATTAAGCAAAGCTTCATAAATACTTCTATTTCAGATATCCTTGAGTTTTATGGAGTAATTTTGGTCATTTCGAAGGAATAATTTCAGTTATTGCGTGTAGCATATCTTATGTACCATATCAGACGCACACAATCAGTAGATGGCCATATTGATGTTGTACAAATCCTACGGTACTCTAACTCAGGTACTCCGCTTAAAAATCAATGGCTTGCCTCTGATATATATGTGAACACTGTACTGACATTTTACCGCCCACTGTTAAATATTTATTGTGTGACATTGATACCCAGCAAACAACCGACGTCTTTTTTTGTTGAAAAAAGGTATTTTGGTCGCGACGACTTCACAACCATATTCTGACCTATTACCCCAAAACCCGACTTTATTCCGACGTCGAGGCGACGTCTGTTTTCTGACGTCATTCCGACGTTGCAAAAACGACCAAAAAGCGATGAACATTATTATCGCTCACCGGAAATGGAAGTCATTTTGAAAAAGAGGAAGACAAAACGCAATTTTTACATGAAAATTTTAGAATTTTGATGGCGCATCGGTATTTTTCTTCCTAGATTGTAAAAATGTACATGGAAAATGCTTTGGTATGTATTTCACAACAGCAGTTGAATAATTAATTATCTATTAATTATATAACTCTGGTCAGTTTCAGGTCGGAATCCGACGTCGGTTCCAATTTCATATACAACCTAAAACCGACTTAAGTCCGACGTCGGATTTAGGTCGGAACCCGACGTCATTCTGACGTTGAAAACCCGACGTCGGTTCCATTTCATATACAACCAAAACCGGCACGTCAGACCGGCGTCGGAAACGTCGGATCACGACGTCGACCCGACGTCACTCTGACGTCTTAATGTTTGCTGGGTAGAATTAGAAGATGCACAGGATTGTTATGTCTCCTAATATGGCTGTCACTGGCAAGGCGTTCCCAGGAGGGGTCTCTTGGTAAAATGTTGCCATTCGTGTCCAAAACACGTGGAGAAAGGGGGGTAAACTTGAAGTCAGACGCAGTCCGCGCGGAGTGCCATTTTCGGCTAATTTTCATTCGGTACTCCGCGTTACCTACAAAAAGGGGGTATTCAGAATTGTACTCCGTGTTTTGGATCGTTGTAAAATGTCATGGACACACATGGTAGCCAGTTAGTAACTGGGTGGCCCTCTGGGATAGCGTAAGCATTTATTAAATTCAGATAGTGGTGGTTATATATATATATATATATATATATATATATATATATATATATATATATATATATATATATATATATATATATATATATATATATATATATAATGGCCGCATTAAGTTGACAAAACACAAAAGGCCATCAGAGTGGCATTAAGTCTACAATAGATAAACTTGAATAATTCATTACATATTTGATATACATTTTAAATTTTGCTATCTTTTTTTGTTCCTATAATTAATATATATTTAGTTCATTTTCTTTAATTTATTTTTGTTGCAGTTGGTATCGTCAAACCTTAAAATACATAATGGTGACTTATTAAGAAAATATATACCAGTTCCAAAAATGGGTAAACCTTTGCGATAGTACAATTATACAAATCAGGGATTATAATAGTGATAAAATATATCAGTACAAATGTATTAACTTTGATTTAGACTGCACTTTAACTTAATATCTAACTTTATTTGAAGCGAAATAATAAGTCGACACAAAATGTGTTGACCTATTTCATAGCATTGTAAAAAACGGCAATGTGTCACCAAAATGTTGCCATATTGATGCCCGAATATATATACTAAACTCTGAACTCTACACCCAGTCTGTATAAAAAGCAATGTTTTGTAAGGTCTCTCAGCAGACCATGAATATTGTTTATGACGTGAAAGTCGACTAGGTCACTTAAAGTTTAAAGCACCAATATGATTTTCGAAATAAAATGTGTTCTAGCTTCACGAATCTCTGATACGGTTAAATTTAATATATATATATATATATATATATATATATATATATATATATATATATATATATATATATATATATATATATATATATATATATATATATATATATATATATATATATATAAGTGTAATTCCAGCAATACAGGGATCATTTTTGCTAAAACAACAGTATTAGGAAGGCCAAAATTTTAAGGAGACCAATAGTAGGTCGATTTAATTCTTAGCGTGCTTAAACGTTATGAAACTACGCAGAAAACGAATGACTCTATAGCATAGTGAATATAATATTTTGTTTTAAAATTAAATTTGTTTGTTGCCACTTGCTAACAAGCTAAATAACATATATTGTTTTTTCCAAATTCTGATAATGTTTTCCATCGCACGAGTAAAAAAATGAGTTGGAGTCAGAAGCAAATCTCGCAAAGTGAATGAGTGCTAAAGTGTTTGGAAAGATGAAACAAGTTTGTTTTATAGTGGATTCATTATTTATCGTCTCTAACTGTAGCTAAAAAACGGTCTGTTTTGTCCATCCTTGTGGTGGTCTTCCTTTTGGTTTAGGGTCTTTATGTCAAGCAGCTGACATATTTTTGTGGTGCTCATTTCCCTGAGAGTGATTCATAGGGTTGTTCGGAGACATCTCAGTTGAAATACTCCAAGTATATATAGGTTTCAAGGCTATCAGTTTCGAAATTTCAAAATTTATCACCGCAAGAGATATGATACTTCATTAAATTGAAGATGCTAATATCATAAACGCTTTTTGTCTCGGTATCAAGAAACAACATCGTTCCACATATTGCTTCAACAGCTTATGGACGATTTTGTAAAAACATCTGGCAAGAAGTGCTTTAATTTCTGTTCCTTTTGTGGAAGCAGTTATTTTAATATTTAGGGTTTTTTTCGTTAATTGGTCTTTAAGAAGCCAGGTTCAATAGGCTTGATAGGAAAAAAATTGACCTTAAATTCTGTGGTGTAGTATAAAATATCCCAGAAAATATATAAAAAAATATATGAAGTCGACCGGACCAGACAAAATAGTTCATACTAACCAATATCTATGTTATCCGATATTTCATCATATTTCAGTTTTGATAATTCAGGTTGTTATTTTTACCCGCGAGTGTTCTTTTTGTATTTGTTTCTTGAAAACTGTAACAAAGTAGCAAAAATTTGCAAACAGCACTAACAGCTTGTATGGTGTATAATTAGGAAACAGGCGGTCTCCCCCCTGGCGCTTTCCCCCCTGGCGGTTTCCCCCTGGCGATTATCCCCCTGGCGGTCTCCCCCCTAGGCGGTCTCCCCCCTGTCCTTCTCCCTCCCCCCCCCCCCACGGCAGATTATTTCAAACTTACATCAGGAACACTTGTACATTTCAATCCTTTTTTTTCCTTCTCCCCCCTCAAACTTGCTTTCCTTATTGATGTATGAAGACCAAAGGGTTATTGATGTTTCTTTAATCTGTTTAATTAAGTGACTGATATATTGAATTTTTGACCGAATCAATGAAACGTCGGATCTAGTGTTATGCTCATTGCATGCACAAGAATTGCAATTGTTTATTAGCCTTCACCGCCAGAGTAGGCTACTGATAATGATCGATGTTTTCCGGAGTAGTTTGGTTTATTTATGGATATCAGATTTGCGTCCGGAGAACGTAAATGGCTGTATAAAACTCACCAAAAAGTGGCCAAATTACCACATCAAGATGGAATTCATTACGACTATATGAGGAAAGCAGTAAGGTGGTGGCACAGTAAAGCTGGTGATCTGTAAATTAAATTTCGTGATCGCATTTGAAAGATCAGTTTACAGTAAGTGTTTGATTGTAATTTCGTAATTGGATTTTAAAGCAGATTAATTTCTTAGTGATAATTATGTAAAAGTAGATGAAAGGTGAGGTTGAAAATTAAATAAGGAATGAAATGTACAAGTTTTGCTGATTTAAGTTTTACTAACTAAAAAAAAATCTGCCATGGGGGGAGAAGGACGGGGGAGGGAGTCAACCTACGGGGGAGATCGCCAGGGGGGAGTTGGCAGGGGGGAGTCCGCCGGGGGGCAGACCGCTGGGGGGGGGGGGAGACCGCCTAGACCCTATAATTACTAGGAATCATACAAGTAACTGTTTATACCTTCACAAATGCTACGACAGTCAATAAAACTTTGAGGGCATTCTCTTTGCACATTTGTTATGCAACTCAGAACTATAAACAGTATAGCAATTGCAATATAAAACCAGCTCCATTGCCCCATTCATTATGTCACACAAGTAGCTCAAGACTGATAAATAGCAATGTATAAATTTAATTGTCAGTGGTGATTAAGTTCACCTCATGCACTTGTATAGGAGTTATAGCTATCAAAAGATCATACAGTGTTCAATCCGAGAAGGAAGCGTCATATAAACACATCTCAATACATTTGTAATGGGGAATTTTAACTGGAAGAAATATGCTGTAGCCAAATAAACATACCCCAGCCAAGTCCATCTAGTGCATGGCACCAGAAAAACAATAGTACAGCTGTTCTGGACTTAATTATCCTCCTGCATAGCTTGTGCTTTTTTGACACCATGCTACAGTGATCAATACTGTAATAATAATGCATTGGCCTCAAGAGCACTCGTTTAGTTCAAAGAAACGACGACGATTTAAATAGTCAGTGGCTCACTAGTGAAAGGATTTTGAACGAGAGAGTAAAAAAGTGATGCTTACTATATAACTTCGTCAACTCTGACTATATATATAGCCAATATGATAGAAAATTAATATGACTGTGTTTGCTGTGCATTCCGTCACGCCTTAGCACAGATGGTCTTCCGCCTCATGGGCAATAGCCAGGGTGTAGCCTCTGTCTCTGCCCGTCCGTCTGTAAACTTTGAATAGATGATACTTCTCCAACAGATTTCAGTTAATCGCAATAAAGCTTTTTGGATAGATTGCCAACTCAAGTTGGTGGGAGATGGGGGCATTTTATTATTATATTTTGGCGATATCAAAATATTCGTCAGTCTTGCGAATCCAAAACTTCTTTTGCTAAAAAGCTGCCTCTTTCTTCTTAGTCGCTAAATTTTGTAACTGGACACAAGATCAAGATAAAAATATTTGTTCGATTTCTTTTCAATATTTTTTCATGCATCTGGTATGGTGATACTACGTTTAAAAACGTTTGATGTGTAATACTATATTTTTAGCATTCACTATAGTGATTTTATGCTCTCAAGTGTAAAATTTCGCTAATGGGTAGCGAAATTGGTCTGGTTTTTAATTTACTTTTCGCACGCTAGTGACGTAATCATTTTCACTTTTTCTCACCATAGATTTGCATCCAACGTCAGTTCCTACTCTGGTGACATTTTCATAAACATTAACAACATTTTCAGCAAGTAGAATTAGTTAGTTAGATGATTAGTTTAAAGACACGGCCTACCCTTAGCGGATCATATTGTGTCAGCAACTGTTACTAAGATAGATTTAAAATCTTGTAGATACTAAAAGGCTTCTAAAATCTTACCATCTCTAGATCTTAAAAGTAATGATACAGATTTATATCTAAAAAAACGAGATAATTTTACTTGGGTTAGTTTTGTCGAAGAGAGCCAGCTCTGAAATGTCTTGAGCGTATCTAGTCGAAATCAATACAGTCTATCAGACAGGGTTGGCTTTTACACCGTCATAAAGGTATTTATGACATGACATGGTGTACAACCCATGTTAAAATACGTGTTAAAGGGTTTAAACCGTCAAAAACTGTCATAAACTGTCAAAAACTAGAAAATAAAAATTTGGTTGCGTTTATTTCCGTAATTTTACTGATCTACATTCAACATAAAACATGTCAATTTGTCCACAGTAACTCGCACAAACAACAAACCGCCAAACAACCAACTAATAGTCAATTTCTTTTTCCCACTGTAGCAAAACAGCAGTTTTGAAGCCCGTTCATTACCCAATCTATTTCGAACTTTCGAGTGAATTGCACCAAAGTTAGAAAATATGCGTTCGATGGAAGCTGATGACGAAGGTGAAGACGACCAGATTGACAAAATCTGGCTTTTCACGACAAAACGCCTCATTTTATTTACTTTCGTTGACACCGGAACATCAAGGGATTACGAGTTTGGTGTAGTACACACCCCGGGTAACAAGGAATTAAAGTCTCTCCCCTGGTTACAGTTTTAACAGTAACTGACATTGATGGGATATGCTTTGTGGTACATACCCTGAGGCGGACTTTAATGGGGTATACAGTGTACTATATGACCCGAGTAGCAGGGCATTAACATTGGACAGGCTGTAACTCCGGCAGTTATTTACAAAGCCAAGTTAGATAAGCACCAAATTAAGAGGCGTTTGCTTCTGAGCCAGTCCTGTGTTTGTTTTGTGAGTGTGCTAATACCTGCAACTCAGGGCAAAATAGTGTACTGGCAATGCGTCCGCTCGGGGCATTGATTGCACAGTGACTTGAGAGTAAATAAATATATAAGCGTACATGCATCCACCCCCAAAACGGAGAAAATTACACTTCTTTTTTTTACATTTTGGGTTTTACTCAGTTTAACACGGACTGACGGTGTTAAACCTATTTATGACATGACAGTTTAAACCGGTGTAAAACACGTGTTTAAACCACCTATGTGTTAAATGTGCCAACCCTGCTATCAGAACATGCTTTACAGTAAAACGTTCTTGACACCCAAGGCACTCTGGTGGTGGTTGTTCTCTAAGAAGGTGCTTGTGGGTGATATGTGTATGTCCTATTCTGGCTCTGTGATCAAGCATTTAATCTCGCACACTGTTTAGTGGCGGGGTTTTTGTCCAACTAAGGGGTTAGTTTGATGTAGCTTGTTGTTTCTTTGTTTGTTTCATCTTTCTTGCCACAGTCTTTTTGTGCATCCTGTAATGCGGTATTTAAAATAGGAGGCTGGTTTGAGCACATCAGTACAATTATCATTTAGAGCCTCTTTTGCAGCTTTGTCAGCAATCTCGTTTCCTCTGATTCCCATGTGACTTGGAACCCAGCAGAACAATGTCTTTGCCAGCTTTGGCGGCATCTTCATACCTCTCCAGAAGCTCAAGGATAACGGGGTTTGATATTCGTAGGTTTTCAATTGATTGCAGGACGGACATCGAGTCCACGCATACCATAAACTTTTTGTATTGGCTGATCTTTACTATCTGAAAGGCGAGGTGGAGAGCTTCATCTGGAAGTTTTGTTTTCAAGGTGTTGTTTTCAGTTACAACAGAGACAGCCGAGCATTGAGCCATCCGTTTAGGCAAAATGACAGTTTTTAGATTCTTCCTTAAGCTCTGCAAAGTTTGATCTAAATAGAAAGGGGCTAGTTGTTTCCTTTGCATAGACCGAAAAGTTTTTCGGTTTGGTGAGTTTCCACAGTGGTACTCTTGGTACTCTGTATTTTGCAATTGACTCTATGGAAATGTCAGCATTATTGAGCTGAGGCAGAACCCTCGCCACGAATGGAAGTATTATGGTAGGGTCTCTTTCATGGAAGCGCGAAAAATATGATCCAAAGACGGAGGTGTACATGGAATTCTTATTTGCATAGGGCATTGATGTGTACTGCATGGCGAGTTAATTCGACGAACGCCTAAGAGGCTGCTCATTTGCCTCCACATGCAGGCTTTCCGCTGGTGATGTTCTAAAAGCTTCTATACACAGTCATAAACCCTGATTTTGTATCGGGTCAAGCATTTTTAGATATGACGGTCTTGCTGATCCATACACAATGCTGCCATAGTGTAATCTAGACCGCCTCAAGGCTCGGTAAAGCATAAGTTTTGTATCCCGATCTGCGCACCAGTCATGGACAGATATTACTCTTAGAAAGATGAGTGCTTTTTGACAATTTCGTTTGAGGCCTTTGATATGTGGAATAAAACTTAGGTTGGAGTCGAAGAGTAAACCCAGAAATTTGTTTTCTTTAACAACAGGTATTTGGATGCCAGAATTGTATAGAACAGGATCGTCGTGTTTTGTGTTGTAGTACTCCGTGCTTTCATGCTGTGTCCTTTTCCAAGTCAAAGAAGACAGTGACGATATGTTCATTGTTGATAAAGGCTTCTCTTCAAAACGATTCTAGTTGGTTCAGGGTATTTCGTTGTTTCCTAAAACCATTCTGTATATCGGCAAACAAATTGCAGCTTTCTAGATACCAAGTGAGTCTGTCTGCTCTCATGCGTTCAAATATTTTACACAATGAACTTATTAAGGAGACTGGTCTATAATTTTGTGGTTTGCGGGGCCTTTGTTTGGTTTTGGTATTGGTATGATAATAGCTTCTCTCCATATTTTTGGAAAGTCGCCAGATCTCCAGACTTGGTTAAGAAGGCCCAAAAGTATTTCCAAGCTTTTATTTGGCAAGTGTTTAAGGGTTTGGTAGTGTATGTCATCTGAGCCAGTCGCGGAATCCTGAGATTTGCTTAGGGCCTTCGGAGTTCATTCAGCGAGAAACCGCAGTTGAAAGATTCACTATTGTCCGAGGAGAAGTTTATGTTGTTTCGTTTTTTAAATGCCTTCATCTAAAGTCTTTGCTATAGTGTTTAGGGGATGAGTTATGTTCAAATGTTTCTCCCAGGACGTCAGATATTTCTTTTTTTCCTGTTACAGTGGTATTGTTCGCTTGCAAAATGGCTCATTGGACCTAGAAAGCGGTTGCTGGATATTTTCTTAACCATGTCCCGCGTTTTCTTTGATGAAGTTTTCCCTTTTAGTTTGGAAACACACTCCTCCCATGAGTATTTTTTACTTTAGTTTTACAGTCTTGCGAGCGATTGCATTGAGCCTCTTATATTCCATTCTTCTATCCGTGTTCGGATGATTGAGTAACTGTTTTAATGCTTTTTTTCGAAGAGTTATTGACCGTTTGCATTCATCGTTTTGTGTAGTTGTTTTGCGATAGCCGGATATTTTGGGGATAGTCTTTTCCATTATTGATTGTATCAGAGCAAAGAATAATAAAATTGGATCATTATCGCTTTCAAGGTGCTCTCGTGTAATTGACCGATGGCATGATTCATGGAATTGTAGCCAATCTGCTTTTTTAAAATTCCACTTGTCTAGTCTTTCTTGTCGTGGTGGAATGGATTATTTAAGTAAAACTGGGAAGTGATCACTTCCATGTAGGTCGCCTGTAACTTTCCAGCTAAAATCCAGATACAAGATAGTAAAGGCTATAAAGAGGTTTGAAAATTTGTTGGTGTTTTTGTCATTGAATAAAGACAGGCTGTGATGCTTTAGTAGGTTTTCTATTATCTTTCCTTTTTGGTCTGTTGTATGGTTGCCCCATAAGGGGCTGTGGGCATTGAAATCGCCCAAAAGCAATACTGTTTTGGGTAGTTTGGGTCGTTTATTAGGCCCTAACCCTTCGGATTGGGGCCTATAGGTTTAGGGTGTCCGTCCGTCTGTCCGTGCCCACAATGATTATGTTATGTGGTGGATTTTCGGTACATCCGTCACTTATGTGGTTTTTGCTTTTTATGTGGTGGTTCTTATGAGGTAGCCACATAAGCACCCATTGAGCACAAACAAACCACATAAGGGAGTCCGTCATAGTCCGTAGATCAACTGTCCTGTAACACCATCTGTTGGTAAATAATGCAACTATAAAGCTAATTTCTAAAGCAAATAAGAAGAGCAACATTTGTTTAAATTCCGCTGTGGGGTGGGGAGAATCTTAAGAATACACCCACTGCGTTCTGTTCCGTGCATTTCTTCATTCTTCCTTCTTTTTTCCCCACTTGTTTTTTAGCAAGTACATCCTGATATACCCATCCTAGTTGGTGAATGGGACGTTCAACTCCAGACAAACATTAAACACCAAACAGACAAACAAACAATTTGTTTAAAACTAGACAGAATCTGCTACATCGCGGAATTGGCAAACTTGCAAAAACCACCAAAGAAAATATTTGTATTACATTATGACCAGAAACCTAAAAGTCAAGAAGTACCCCTTCTTTATCATCGCTTTCGTCCAACGGGCTCAAAATAACCCCAAATCCCTCTGTATATAACCCTGTTCGAGATAAAAGTCAACTTACGGTTTTTGATCTTGACCGTGACCCAGAAATTTAAGGTAAACGTTGTTTAGGCTCAGGGTCGAAACTGAGGTCAAAATCGCTCTACCTCTAACCGTGTTTGAGATAATAGTCAACTTGTGGTAAACCCACAAGAATACAGTTCGCATAGTCCAAACGGGAAATCACTAACGCGTGAACAATGCATTTGACTGCATTTTCGGTAAGGAATTGCCTAATACTCCACATCCAGCGAATGAAGTGGTAACACTTTCTGCATATGTCGTTTATGTGCTTCTGCATGTCCAGGTTTGTATCTATGATTACCCCTAAATTGCGTGCTTTATGTGTCCTCTCTACTATGGCGTCCTTAAGGTGAAGCTGGTGAACTGCAATATTATCCATATTGTTTGGGCTTGCGATCACAAGGAACTCAGTTTTACCTTGGTTCAGCTTTAATTTATTACGGAACATCCAATCACTGATGGAATTGATGCTGTTCGTGAGACTATCACAGGCTCTACGTTGGTCAATGACTGACTTAGGGTTAGCTGACTTTTTAATCTGTGTGTCATCTGCATAGCAGTGGAAACAGAGGTGAAGAGCAAATATAAGATGTCCAAGTGGTCTAGTGTAATCACTATACAATCTGGAACCAATTTTCGAACCCTGTGGTGCAGAACAATTTAGCTCCTTAATGTCAGATAACACATCATCAATCATAACTTGGACATCACGGCCGACAAGATAAGAGCGAAACCACTCAAGAACCTGTCCTTTGATTCCAAAGGTTTGTTCCAGGCGTTTGATCATGATGGTGTGATCCAGCGTGTCGAATGCTGCACTGAGGTCGAGGAGGTTAGGATAAACTATTTGTCGATTATCTAGGTGTAGAAGAATGTCATTAAACACCTTCATTTATGCCGTTTCAGTGCTATGCATAGATTTATATGCTGATTGATATTTTTTCCGACAGATTGCAGCGTGAGATATGAGTGTTTATTTGTCGACAAACTGCTTTTTCAATCACTTTAGAGACAATGGAGAGATTGGACACCGGACGATAATTCTTTGGTATGCGTTCTAATGTTGGTTTTTTAAGTAGTGGCGTTATCACCGCGGTTTTGTAGCGATCAGGAAACACTCCGGAACTAAGGGAAAAAGTTAACTATTCGAGTAATAACTGGCGCCAGCTCTTCTAAACACGATTTCAGTAGAGATGTGGGAATTGGATCCAGTATGGATGTTTTATTTGGCAACGATTTAAGAATTTTTGCGATTTCAGGATAGGTAAAGTGGTCAAAATGTTCCAATGTCTTAAAGTAGTGCCTAAATATCCATCAAAATCAAACGCGAAATCGATATCCGTATCAAAGGTTGCGCGAATTTTGCTGATCTTTTCAGAAAAATAGTCATTAAAGTCATTTGATATATCTTTGGAAGAGGTGTACACCGGGAGCGGGTTATTTTTATTTCTGTGCATGATCATATTCATTTTCCGAAAAAGGGCACTATGATCTTTTTCATTTTCCGAGATGATTTCACAATAATATCTTTTTTGTGCTTGCTCAAGAATCACACCGAAATTAAGTTGCTCCTCTCTAAATTCAATTTCAGACGTTTGGGATTTGTTTTTCCGCAATTTGCGTTCTTTAGCTCTAAGTCTTTTTCGGGCATTTTGAATGTCTTCGTTAAACCATGGTTCGCGTTTGTGGTTTCGGTTTTTCCGTACAATAACTGGCGCGTGTTTGTCTAATATGGCTTGGAGTTCAATGTCGTAAGCCTGGACTAGGGAATCTAGGTTCACCGAAGAATAGTTTTGAACCAAGCTCGGGCTTGCTCACTGTGGTATTGCAATCAGTCGATTCAGTATTCATGCCAGTCGAAACTTTCGACATTTTTTGGAGTAGTTTTTACACGATGTTTGTGAGTTGTGACCCAGGTAATATCCGTTTGGCAAGAAACTACTCGGGTGTCAATCTAGATTTATTTTCGTGCCTTTGGGTACGGGATGGACTTGTCATGATTTAGTTTTTGCACTTCCTTCTCAGCTAGCCACATTGGGCAATCCTTTGCGGACGCTTGGTGGTTTCTATTGCAGGTAATGCATTTGGTATCACCAGTACAAGATTTGTAGTCATGAATGTCCTCACCGCAGTTTGTAAATGTCACCTTCACCTTTCAAACTTGCTGCTACCATGTCTATATCGCTGGCTACTCAATGTATAAGTGCGGACGCTTGTTAGCGCCTTGTGGTGTATTGTGAATCTTTGTGTTGATAGCTTAATAATCCATATGTGTCTAGTTGATTTTTTCTCCCAAGTCTGACGGTCCCGGCCTTACTCTGACCATCTTAATTGGCAGCAGGGGTTTCCCACTGGGACTGGGATACTTGGGATAGCAGCAACATTTGTGCATGTTGAAACTTTCCCTTAAGCCGCAGTATGGTTCACCTAAACGACCTAAAGCCGTTCACTCTCATGGAGGGCCACCATGACCACCCCTCTTGGTTGAAGAACTGGACCAAAGCCATGTATTGCCGGCAGATCTCGATGTCGCAAGATAGGACAGCTCAATGACCAGGAACCAGGTCTCCCCCTGGTAAGGATCGCAATCCAAGGCAAAGTGTGCTCGTATTAGACTGGAGTACTAACAATAAAATAGACCCCAGCTGCTGGAGACCACAATGGAGAGGCACACTGCAGATTGCCACGCTTTTGTGCGATAAACGTGGAAACGCTTCGACAAGTAGAAATTGTAGATAGTTTGCTTATGTATTATGTTTAACCCAGGCTATATCCCAGTGACGCGTTACTAATGTTTAATACCATAAATATTAAGTAAAATGCACCAAAAATTATATTGACTCAGATATGTTTTCTCGGTTAAGACTTAACCCATTTCAATGCTACATATGCCATTTTTTTATTTATCATGCCCCATCATTACGCTGCAATTTCCACTTTTGTCTGGAAGTTGGCTTCACCTGTAAGTTGATATTTTGTAACATTTTCTTAAATATACCAAACCATTTTCTAATGCGATTTCTGGTACCGTCTGGTTTACTTGTTTGTTATATTTAACCCCACCCTACGGCCTTGTTAAATATAATTCGTATGTTTTACAGTGCATATTAAGTGAAGCGCAGCAAGTTCTGTATGATATATACAGAATATTCATATTTAAACAACCAAAATTATTGTTACTTATGCGTTGTGTCAGTAGAATATATTTTTTGTTCTTCAGTATCCATTCACATTAAAGTACGATAAAGCATGATAATCAAAATCCGTAATCTGTTAATATCAATATTTATCCTAGTAATGCCAGTCAGGTGTGGAATCACAATACGAATCAGAACTCTTACAACTGCCCTTTCATTGATATTTTGAAAGAAGATGAGAATACTCACAGTTAAATAAAAATTTACTAATCAAAAAGTAATTCTTTACAGATTTTTGCAATTACTTGTCAATAGGTTTAGCAGACAGAGTTACATTATATAGAAATGGCAACGAAGAGTTTAAAAGAACTACACGATGACGTCGTAACTGCCAGTAAAAGAATAAAAGGGCATGTGCTGCACACACCTTTAATGGAGTCAGTAGAGCTTGGTAGCATAGTAAACAACAATGTTTTCATCAAGCTTGGTGAGTTGCATTGTTTCAAATGGCCGAAAGCATTTTGTCGAATTTATTTTACAGCCTTGTTATTACAATTTTAATTCCAATTATTATTTATTTTGTATATTAACGACTTTATCAGGTTAAACTTACGATCTTTTGTAATATTACTCTTAAAAGAACAACATGGCTCCATCCCAACTTAAATTTTAATATTAAAAAGTATTATATTAATAAGAAAATAACACCGCTATTATTTTACTGCGTATAATTTAGGCTAAGTCGGTAACTTTATTTTAAAAAAAAACCGATACCAATTTATTCACTGGCTAGACAGTCATAGGTTTTACTTCAATGTTTTCCAATGAAGTAATCTGAGCCAGTTTAATATCTCACACACCACTATTATATTAAATTTTTTTTTACTAGAAAATCACTAAATTACTAGAAATTTATTTATTTAAGATCCCTTATTTACAGAAAGTGAGCAAGTGACGGGATCATTCAAAGTGCGTGGAGCATACAATAAAATGTGCTTGCTGACAAACGAACTGGATTCCAAAAATGTTTACCCTATTACAGCTTCGACAGGCAACCACGCTTTGGCTTGTGTAAGTTCAAAACTATCTTGACATACTTAAATGTAGTATTTAACAACTGGTTCTTTGGAAATCATTCAAATTATTCTATTTGGCTGCCCTTACAGTGATTGTAAATTTCGCACTTCACTTAAATATGTGAAATCATGTCGAAGTCAGACACTTACGAAAGGAAAATTGCTTTTGCTTGGTTTTGAAGGTGAATGGTAATGTTAAAAATTCTTACCAGTATTATCGGGATGTATCACAAATGACCATAGCATATAAGGCAGCCAAGCGTGCTTCAGTAAAATTCTGCAGCCCTGTGATCATATCAAAAGTAAGCGATGAAGCTGAAGATTAAATTACTACGTTTTACAAACAACAGGTGCAGGCGATGAAAACTCTCGGCCTCAAAGGGACAATATTTGTTCCAAATACTTTAAGTAGTTCTAAAGAAAAAGCCCTTCGAGAGCGAGGGGCAGATTTGGTGAAATGTGGCCAGGACTGCATAGAATCTGAAGCTAAAGCAAGACAAACAGCTCAGGTAAAAAGAAAACGCGAAGTTCAGGAACATAGAAATATTTCACTCTGTTGATTCATTGTTATTACTAACTGTTTAGGTATTTCTGAAAACCAGTATCCATGTTATCTGCATTATATTTTATTGAAAATACAACCTAATAATAGTAATGAGCTTCATTTAATCTGGGGCTCCGCTGTAGAAAGGTTGTACCTTTATATATATATATATATATATATATATATATATATATATATATATATATATATATATATATATATATATATATATATATATATATATATATATATATATATATATATATATATATATTTATATATATATATATATTAATATATATATATATTAAAAAAGTGAAAACGGAGCTTATGTGTTCTGGATGGCAAATTTAAAATAAAATAGTGAATGTACCCTTATTTCGTTTTATTTGCGCCACTTTTATGATTTAGTAGGAATTTGCCCTACTACATTCAGATTTGTATACTATGAGCACCGTTTCAGGAACAAGAGCGAATCTATATTTCTCCGTACAATGACTTTGATGTTCTCGCTGGAAATGGAACTATTGGGTAACTTACTTTAGTATATGCGGCAAAATTAAATTTTGGATCTAAAATATGAGACTCTCAAAGATGGTTTATAGTGCTAGTTTGTTGCCTCATATAATCAACTATTAGACGGCTAACAGGTGGGTTCAGCAAGTAAATGTTAACAAAAAATTGATACTTGAATTTTGGATGAAATTTTGGGATATTGACATGGATAATAAAGTCACAGGCAGAAAATTCTTGCACAGCGACAGGAAAGCAATTTGTACCAAGGTCAGTTAGTATGAATAGTCGACAACATTGTATTTTAAGCTAAATATGATAAATTTATAAGCGCAGTGCAGGATGGATTTACATGGTCTTTCTACAAATATAATATATTGGTAATATTTCTATTGGCATTAAAACTGTTCTCTGCAGCTTAGAAATTCTCGAGGATTTGCCAAACGTCGACTGTGTGTTAGTCCCTGTTGGAGGAGGTGGTATGATCGCTGGTATAGCATCATACATTAAACAAGCGAAACCTTCTGTCCAGGTTTGTCCTTCTTTATTAAGATATTACCATAACTACCAAAGGTTTCAGCTATAAACGGCTTATAGAATCGAGCTAGTACTGTCAATTTCATGGCGAATATGAATCTACAAAATCGCACGACATTATTTTTCACTTTCATAAAGCGGATGTTACTTAGTTCTTTCGCAAAATCTACATAGGAGAAAAGGACCATAAAATGATTTTGACTTAAACGAATGAAACCAACAGCATAAAGTTTTGTATGCACCAAGTTCATTATTCCAATTTGGTTTCCAAGCACAAGCCGTTATGAAAGATTCATTGTCGAACCTAACCATGACCAAAAACCTGTAAAAACACGCGAACGCAATGATTACTCTTTAAGTATTAATGGTTCCCTGTTTGATTCAAGTAAATTAAAAACAGTTAATTTACAGGTCATTGGTTGCCAGCCTACAAATTCGAAAGTTATGTACGAAAGTGTTAAAGCAGGAGGTATCATCTTCGAGGACTCGTATCCCACTCTGTCAGATGGTACTGCAGGTGGGATTGAAGAAAATGCGGTACGTTGTTGAGACTCATATTGTACATGTAAATGTGTCCTTGATTTAGTTTAGAATTGAAACTGATGTATTTACATAAATGCAGTAATCATTGACATTGAATATACACAAGCAATATACATTTTGTAGTCTAGAGTCCTTCGGTGGAGAGCAATTTTTCTGATCCAGACTTCCAAATTTGCTGTGTCTTAATAATCAATACCGTATTTACAAAAGCTAACTGTACAGTTAACAAATTCACTTAACTGCTCCTGTAGCTAACAGAACTTTTGAAAGTCAATTAAATCATTTTATTTTTTATGTTAGAACATATTCTTGTAAAAACTGTAAAATTTTCGTAATTCAGCTAAATCAACTGATTTCCCATGAGGGTGTATTTTTAACTGCAGTTAACTCTTGTGAATACCGGGGCAGGAATTATGTTTTCTATTTTAGCTGTTGTGATCCTGCTTTGCTAAAATCTTTTTCTGATCATTTCTTCAACCTAATCTTCTTTCTAAGGTTGATGTAGGATCTAAGATAAAATATGTTCTCTAATCAAATATCCCAGTTATTCCTTTAATTCCGAGATTTACAGAAGACGAGTAATATAAATCCGTCCGAGCAATTTCTCAATTAATGTTTAATGCATAACTTAGAATAAGAAATCCATTTCTTTAAGGTTACTTTCTCGCCATGCAAGAATTACGTAGATGACTGGATATTAACATCAGAAGAAGATATCGCAAAAGGGCTGAAATTTATGGTGGATCATCATCATAAGGTGATAGTAATAATAATAGTGATGATTATAATAATACTAATAATAATGATAATAATAATAACAACAAGTCATTTTTATGTTTTTTCTAAATATGTTAACTGTTAGGGAGAGAGAGAGAGAGAGAGAGAGAGAGAGAGAGAGAGAGAGAGAGAGAGAGAGAGAGAGAGAGAGAGAGAGAGGGAGAGAGAGAGAGAGAGGCAGAGGGAAAAGAAAGAGAGAGAGGGAGAGACAGAGAGAGAGAGAGAGAGAGAGAGAGAGAGAGAGAGAGAGAGAGAGAGAGAGAGAGAGAGAGAGAGAGAGAGAGAGAGTGCGAATAAACCCGATTGGAAGACATAAAACACAATGACAGAAATATTCAAATTTTGAAAAAATTATCACAGCATTTTTTTCCTGACTTTTTCATGACCATGACAACTCTAACTATTCTTTTTTCAGATATTGCGTAAATACCAGATTTCGAGTTATACAGTTAAAATATGACAATTTTTAATTCTGATAATAAAATGTCGGGTAACGAACTTTTCCTACGAAATTGCATGTTCCGCTCAATTTAATCTCCAGTTCACATTAAAATAGAACCAAACTGACTATTACTTACAGCAAGTTCAGTGTTCCCTAATTCCATTCTCTCGTGCGCAGAATCCTTCTTTTCGGACTACTCCATTTTCTATCCTGTGTTCACGTGACAAAGTACCATTAATTTTGAGCAGTCCGCTCTCTTGGAGTGATAGAAACTCTTTGTTAATACACTGATTATGATATTGTTTTCTTTTTTTTTTTTTGTGCGGTAGATTGTGGAGGGATCGGCCGGAGTGAGCATAGGAGGATACATGGCCAATGCTGACAAGTTCCGTGGTCACACCGTCGCTATTGTGGCTTGCGGCGCCAACATTGGTACAGATGTACTCGTAGATATACTCACTCAACCTGCGCCATAATCAGTTACATGGCGTTAAAACACCCACAAGACTTCATACTTCTACCAATCAATTCGCTGTTTTTATTGTACTTATTTATATACTTGCGGCTGGGTTTTTTCGGTCTCCGTGTGATGATGCCATTGATGAAGTCCTCAGCATTTCATAGAAAACGGTATCTTCATTTGAGATTTTAAATCTTAAATTTATTATAGATGATAAGAAAAAGTATCTATAACAGGAGAATGCTGCAAAATGTCATTACGTTTGTTATTTATCCTGGCTCAGATAATCCATCCAACCTTTTAATGTCATTAGGGGAGTAAAAAGTTAAAATAAGATTATCGCTTTTATTTAAAATGAACTTCAAATTGAAAACAAAATAAATAATAGACAAAACAAGATGAAATTCAACAAGAAATACTTAGTAAGAAAGGAACACAATAACTTACTAAACCACATCAACAAACTATCCATAATTTTGATGACGTAAGAATTTCTGTTCCCTCCATATTAAATCCTGACGACAAAATGCCCATTTTTCTACTGTTAATGAACTACATTTGTGGTAACTGCATGCCCCCCTCCCCATTCTTTTCCATGGTACAAGAAATATATATGTACTGCGATTTTCAATGATGCGTGTATTAAGAACATAAAACATTTATTAACGTTATTAAAACGTAAAACACAAACCTTTCACCTTTAACAAATCGACTAGTACATATTACAGTGTGTCAATTATTACCCAGCAAATAACCTGTTGACTTTCAATATAAACGGTGGAGACCACAAAATCTCCTATCATTTAATGTGCAGCTCAATCACAACTCGAGCGTATGGAACTCCTTGCCGCCTACGTTAAAGACTAGAGAACTTCCAAATTTTAAAAGAGATCTTAAAACGTTCTTGTTTTAAAGGGCGTACAATTGAGAATACCATTAGATTTTAGATCCAGTACACCAGGCAGTATTATCTTTTATCTTCGTATTGTTGAAATTGGAATTGATAAAACTGAAACTGTTAAGAAGTTAGATATTATGAAACATTTTGAGCAAACAGTTGGAAAAACGCTCAAGAAAAACTCAAATGATGATGATGATGAAGATGATGATGATGATGATGATGATGATGATGATGATGATGATGTATGCTTTGACTAAATAACCAAGATCCGTCTGGGCAGATAAGCACAGGAAAAAAAAAACAATGACGGCAGCTAGATATAAATAACAACAACAATAGCAATAACAATAATAATAATTATTATTAGTATTAATAAAATGACAACATTTATGACTATTATGACTCCCAATCAGGTTTGCAGCTTTTTTTTTACCAGTAACAAGTTCAAACACGTTTCGTTCTCTTGTTCTTGTCACCACATATTAAATACGGTAGGCCCTACAGTATCTCCCTTTTCCGTTATTCTCCCTTGTTGTTCACGCTTATATTCTTCTTTTTTTTGTCTCTTTTCCGCCTCTTTGTATAGATTCTACATGTCTCTTTTCGGCCTCCTTGAATAGGTTCTACTTGCTTTTTTTCCGCCTCTTTGTATAGATTCTACATGTCTCTTTTCGGCCTCCTTGTATAGATTCTACTTGCCTCTTTTTCGTCTTCTTGTATAGATTGACACCGACCCACAAGGTCGACAATGGTCACTTTCCTGTCAACGCAAGCTATGTTTTATTTTAGAACCAACAAGTGATAAAAATATAAATTTTGTTTGTTTATTTATTTTCATTTATTTACTTGGGGGAGGGGGTGAGGGTTAGTTTTGGTCTTTGCGGTGTTAAGTTTTTGTTAACTGAAATTTATAAAATTTTGAAATAATTAGAAAATAACCTCACAAAGTTTCAAAATCAATAGCTGAATTGATTTAAAAATGACATGGTTTACAGTGCAGTAACATAACTTACAGTGCAAATATCGTCATGGTCTTCTTTAAATATACTTAAATTAGGCGTTGACAAAAGGTCGTTTCGGTCCATTTTGATATCTAAAAAAAAGCAACAAAAAAAAAAAAATAAAAAAAAAAAAAAAAAAAAACATTAGAGATTCAGACGAGTGCTGTAGATCTATGCACAGTATCACTGTTGGGTGATGCACAGTATCACTGTTAGTGATGCACAGTATCACT
Source organism: Protula sp. h YS-2021 (assembly GCA_949752745.1). Taxonomy (NCBI): domain Eukaryota; kingdom Metazoa; phylum Annelida; class Polychaeta; order Sabellida; family Serpulidae; genus Protula; species Protula sp. h YS-2021. Next base: position 13,551,360 of record OX457027.1, on the reverse strand, counting down.
GCTGGGTGACGCACAGTATCACTAATGATGCACAACTACATTTTATGTGTTTTTTTAAAGGCTTCATTTAACTCATTAGATAATGCTCTATTGCTTGAGGTCACTGATCTCAGAATATTTCAGATCTTCAAATTCAGAAAAGTGCCACTCAATAATAATAATAATATTAATAATATTAATATTAATAATAATAATGATACAACAAAAATAATGATAACAATAATATTTATATTTATAACAAATATTATCAGTGAAACTGACCGAGTCCCCCGCCGCAGCAGTAATAACCCCGTCACAGACGAACGGGTGGACGTATCGACACGCAAAATACTTCTTGCACATCTCTTAATGGTGGCGAATACTTCAGCTTAAGCATAGCAGCTGTATTCTCCCCCGTGTTTGAGATACGATTACACAAAATCACATATCTCAAGTGTCGACAAATAGATAGACGGACGGACAAACTTGAATACTATAGTCCCCCGCTTCGCGGGAACTAATAATAACACAAGACTGTAAAGTGACAGTGGCCCAGTTGAGGATTCAGTCTCGTGTCTCTTGGAAAATGGCAAGACAGTCTGATCTGGTTGAATGTTTCTTTTATATTAAATTATGCTAAAATTATGAAAATGTCTGAATATTTGTAATAAATGGAAAAAAATGCAGACACAGGAATTTTACTCCAATTTGGTATTAAATTCAAACAGAAGTCAAAAGTCCTTTCTTTTATTACTTATCTTGGGCCTTGTTTCAAGTGAGTATTAAAATGTGGATACAATTTTGGAACATCCTATCCAGAACACGGTACGATATTTGTCAAATAAATATATATATGCAAAAAAAAAAAAACAAAAAAAAAAAAAAAACAGGAATTTTTCTCCAATTTGTTTTTAAAATCAAACAGAAGTGGAACTCCAAAATTTAAATAACGTCCTTTCTTATATGCACTTATTTCGAGCGTACAGTTGCAAACGATTATTTAAACGTGAATACAGCTTTCGGAACACCCTATCCAAGGTGGTACTACGCCAGCGTTTAATTAAAAATCAATAAATGATCGGGTGAGGAATATCCAGACCCTGGATAGTCTACCCTGAGAGGCGTACTCCAAATGCCCTGGGAAAGTTCAAAGCGGAGGCTTCGTCAAAAACATGTGGACCCTAATTAATTCTAATTGGCGTGGGAAAAATGAAAAAAGGGCTATTGATGGGATCGTGTCTCAGTCATTTCTTCCTTTGAAGTTTTGTCTGGGATAGTGCTTACCATTATCTACAGTAGCATCACACTATTTGGTACAGTGACTATGACAAACATGTACAACGTTAAGAGTTTGAGAGATTTTGATCTTTGACATTGGCAGTGTTTCCTTGACCTTTGAAATTCTGTGGTGGCCAGTATTCAGCATTTATTAATGATACCATCTTATCGCCCACCCGAAAAGTATCATATTTTACGGCCAAGGAATTGATTTCTGCACTTCTGCACAAAGTACAACTTTCTTGCATTGTCACTCACTTATAAACGATCGAAGACACCCATAACTAATATTCAAGGCGGTTACATTACCAAAAGGAATGTTTTGCACTATGTTTCCTATTACCACCCAATGTTTCTTATTATCGCCCACAACAAAAATATCACAGATTTCATATTTCCGGGTCATAGAATTGATTCTTGCACTTTTTAAAGTAAAAATTGCAACTTTCTGTTTTATGGCCCAATTTTCCCTATTATCGCCCACCCGAAAAATATTACATTTATCATATTTTCGAGTCACATAATTGATTGCTGCAGTTTTAAAGCGAAAATTACAACATTCTTGCATTATCGCCCAATGTTCCATATTATCGCAGAACCCGAAAAATATCACATTTATCATATTTTCGGGTCATAGAATTGTTTCATGCACTTTTACAGCGAAAATTACAACATTCTTGCATTACTGCCCTGTGTTCCCTATTATCGCCCACCCGAAACATATCACATTCATCATATTTTCGAGTCATGGAATTGATTCATGCACTTTTAAAGCGAAATTACAATTTTCTCACATTAGCGCCCAATCTTTCCCATTATCGCCCACTTGAAAAATATCATATTTATAACATTGTTGGGTCATAGAATTGATTCTTGCACTTTTAAAGCAAAAATTACATCATTCTTGCATTATCGCCCAATGTTCCATATTATCGCTCATCCGAAAAATATCACATTTATCATATTTTCGGGTCATAGAATTGATTTCTGAACTTTTAATGCGAAAATTACAACATTCTTGCACTATCGCCCAAAGTTCCCTATTATCGTCCACCCGAAAAAATATCGTATTTATCCTATTTTCGGGTCATAGAATTGATTCCTGCACTTTAATGCGAAAATTATAACATTCTTGCATTATCGCCCAAAGTTCCCTATTATCGCCCACCCGAAAAAATATCACATTTATCATATTTTCGGGTCATAGAATTGATTCCTGCACTTTTAATGCGAAAATTACAATATTCTTGCATTATGGCCCAAAGTTCCCTATTATCGTCCACCCGAAAAAATATCATATTTATCCTATTTTCGGGTCATAGAATTGATTCCTGCACTTTTAATGCGAAAATTACAACATTCTTGCATTATCGCCCAAAGTTCCCTATTATCGTCCATCCGAAAAAAAAAATCATATTTATCCTATTTTAGGGTCATAGAATTGATTTCTGAACTTTTAAAGCCAAAATTACAACATTCTTGGATTATCGCCCAATGTTCACTATTATCGCCCACCCGAAAAATATCATATTTATAATATTTTCGGGTCATAGAATTGATTCCTGCACTTTTAAAGCAAAAATTGCAACTCTCTTGCATTATCCCCCAATGTTCCATATGATCGTCCACCCGAAAAATATCATATTTATCATATTTTTTGGGTCATAGAATTGATTACTGCACTTTTAAAGTGAAATTACAACTCTCTTGCATTATCGCCCAATATTCCCTATTATCGCCCAGCCGAAAAAAATATCATTTCTCATATTGTCGAGTCATAGAAATGATTCCTGCACTTTTAAGGAGAAAATTACAACTTTCTTGCATTATCGTCCAATGTTCACTATTATCGCCCACCCGAAAAAATATCACATTTATCATATTTTCGAGTCATAGAATTGATTCCTGCACTTTTAAAGAGAAAACTACAACTTTCTTGTACTATCGCCCAATGTTCCCTATTATCGCCCACCCGAAAAAATATCACATTTATCATATTTTTGGGTCATAGAATTGATTCCTGCACTTTTAAAGAGAAAATTGCATTATTGCATTATCGCCCAATATTCCCTATTATCGCCCACTTGAAAAATATCATAGAACTGATCAACTGACAACAAAATTGCAGAAATCATTGAAGTCCAACCAGAAGTACTCGCATGTAACATATTGTGCCCCTGTGCAAATTGGAACTTTGCTTTTTATTAGAAAAAAATGGAAATTTCCAAATTTTTAAAAGTTGCAAACTTCAAAGCTCAGTAGATTAAACAAGTTTGTCCAAGGACAAAGTCCCAGCTTACGAAAAGCAATAAGACCGATTCCAACGTGCATGAGCAAGGGAATTTCCCTGAAAATTTGGGCTTCAAAACATGAGACGGCAAAAGGCTAGCTCAATAATTAGACCGATAAATACATACAAAGATTTGTTTCCGAGAAAAATGGGAAACAGATGTTTGTATGTCTGGTAGACTGGATAGTCTGCCCTAGATACCTTCGAACAACGCTCGCATTTCGGACCAGTGTGCATATTTATGTAACTTGCCTCGGTTCTTATTCAGACAAGTGCGCATGTTTATTTAATTTGCGTTGATGCGCGGTTCGCATTTCGGACTAGCACGCATGTTTATTTACCTTTTGTTGATGAGCGATTCTTATTTCGGATCAGTGCCCATGTTTATTTACCTTGTGTTGATGTGCGGTTCTTATTTCGGATCAGTGGGCATGTTTGTTCACCTTGTGTTGATGTGCGGTTCTTATTTCAGACCAGTGCGCAAGTTTATTTAACTTACGTCGATGCGCGGTTCTTACTTCAGACAAATGCACATGTTTATTTTACTTTCGTTGATGAGCGGTAGTTATTTTGGACAAGTGCACAAGTTTTCTTAGGTTGCCTTGATGCGCGGTTCGCATTTCGGACCAGTTTGTATGTTTATTTAACTTGCGTCGATGCACGGTGCTTATTTTGGACCTGTACATATGTTTATTTAACTTGCGTTGGTGCGCAGTTTGCATTTCGGACCAGTGCGCATGTTTATTCAACTTGCGTTGGTGAGCAGATCGAATTTTAGACCATTCCGAAGGTTTATTTAACTTGCATTGATGCGCGCTTCGAATTTCGGACCAGTGTGCATGTTTATTTAACTTGCGTTGATGCGCGGTGCTTATTTTGGACCAGTGCAAATATTTATTTAACGTGCGTCGATGCGCGGTTCTTATTTCAGGCCAATGCGCATATTTCTTTAATTTGAGTTGATGCGCGGTTCTTATTCTGGACCAGTGCACATGTTTATTCAAGTTGTATTGATGCGTAGTTCTTATTTTGAATAGTACGCATTAAGTTGCGTACAGTTGCGTACATTTAAGTTGCGTTAATGCACAGTTCGCAAAAATGTGCATACAGTTTTGGAACATCCTATCCAGAACACGGTACGATATTTGTCAAATAAAAATATATATATGTAAAAACAGAAATTTGTTTTTGATATCAAAGAGAAGTGGAACTCCAAAATTTAAATAACGTCCTTTCTTATATACACTTATTTCGAGAATATAGTTGCATACGATTATTTAAACGTGGATACAGCTTTTGGAAATTTCTATCCAGGGTGGTGCTAGGCCAGCGTTTAATTACAAATCAATAAATGATCGGGTGAGGAATATCCAGACCCTGGATAGTCTACCCTGAGAGGCGTACTCCAAATGCCTTGGTAAACTTCAAAGCGGCGGCTTCGTCAAAAACATGTGGACCCTAATTAATTCTAATTTCCGTGGGAAAAATGAAAAAGAGGCTAGTGACGGAATCGTGTCTCAGTCATTTGTTCCTTTGAAGTTTTGTCTGGGACAGTACTCACCATTATTTACAGGAGCATCACAACATTTGGTACAGTAACTATGACACAAAAACGTGCAACGTTAAGAGTTTGAGAGGTTTTGATCTTTGACATTGGCAGTGTTTTCTTGACCTTTGAAATTCTGTGGTGGCTAGTATTCAGCATCTATTAATGATACCATCTTATCGCCCACCCGAAAAATATCATATTTTACGGTCAGAAATTGATTTCTGCACTTCTTCACAAATTACAACATTCTTGCATTATCGCCCACTTATAAATGATCGGAAGCACCCATAACTAATATTCAAACCGGTTGCATTACCAAAAGGAATGTTTTGCACTATGTTCCCTATTATCGCCCAATGCTCCTTAAAAGAAAAAATTTATCATATTTATCATGTTTCCGAATCACAGGATTGATTCCTGCACTTTAAAAGTGAAAATTACAACATTCTTGCATTATCGCCCAAATTTCCCTATTATCGCCCACCCGAAAAATATCACATTTATCATATTTTCAGGTCATACAATTGATTCCTGCACTTTTCAAGCGAAAATTACAATTTTCTTGCATTATCGCCCAATGTTCCCTATTATCGCTTACCTGAAAAGTATCATATTTATTATATTTTCGGGGCACAAAATTGATTCCTGCACTTTTAAGCGAAAATTACAACTTTCTTACATTATGGCCCAATGTTCCCTAATATCACCTACTTGAAAAGTATCATATTTATCATATTTTCGGGTCACAGAATCAATTCCTTTACTTTTACAACGAAAATTACAACTCTATTGCATTATCGCCCAATGTTCCCTATTATCGGCCACCCGAAAAATATCATAATTATCATATTTTCGGGTCACAGAATTATTATCACCCACCCGAATAATATCACATTTATCATATTTTAGGGTCACAGAAGTAATTACTGCACTTTTAAAGCGAAAATTACAACTTTCTCGCATTATCGAGCAATGTTCTCTATTATCGCCTAGCCGAAAAATATCATATTTATCATATTTTCGGGTCATACAATTGATTTCTGAACTTTAAAAGCGAAAATTACAATTTTTTGTATTATCGCCCAATGTTCCCCATTATCGCTCACCCGTAAAATATCATATTTATCATATTTTCGGGTCATAGAAGTGATTCCTGCACTTTTAAAGCGAATACTACAAATTTCTTGCATTATCCCCAATGTTCCCTATTATCGCCCACCCGTAAAATGTCACATTTGCCATATTTTCGGGTCCTAGAATTCATTCCTGTATTTTTAAAACGAAAATTATCGCCCACTTGAAAATATCATAGAACTGACCCACTAACAACAAAATTACTGAAAAGACCAACCAGAAGTACTTGCATGTAACATTGTGCCCCTCTGCAAACTGAAACTTTGCTTTTTTAAGACGAAAAATGGAAATTTCCCAATTTTTAAAAGCTGCAAACTTCGAAGCGCGGTAGATTAAAAAATAAGTCGAAATTCAAAAATGGAAAAAAGTACTTTTTTGACCCCTTAGTTCTAGTTTCTTCATAAAAAATTTCGGAATCTTCCGATGAAAAATGAGGGACTAGATAGGGTTTTTCGTATTTTGCCTAAATTGGCAATAAAATCGCCAAAAATGATTAAAACCAAAAAAAAAAAAAAAAAAAATTCCTGATGCAGTAGAAGGTTAAAAACTCGTGCTTAAAATTTGGTAATAATCGGATAAAAAATGAAAAAGATATTCCACTTTAACTACTTTGTTTAGAAAAAAAATTGGAAATTTGCAAATTTTTAGAAGTTGCAAACTCTGAAGCTCAGTAGATTAAAAAATAAGGCGAAATTCAAAAATCGAAAAAAGCACTTTTTTGACCCCTTAGTTCTAGTTTCTTAATAAAAAATTTCGGAATCTTCCGATGAAAAATGAGGGACTAGATAAGTTTTTTCGTATTTTGCCCAAATTGGCAATAAAACCGCCAAAAATGGTTTAAACAAAAAAATAAAAAAATTTCCTAATGCAGTAAAGGGTTAGGAACTCGTGTTTAAAATTTGGTAAGAATCGGATAAAAAATAAAAAAGTTATTCCACTTTTAACGGTCGCGGGACGGACAGACGGACGGACGGACGGACGACACTTGTCCCCATCTGTATAGCCCTGTTGGCTGAAAAGCCAACTGGGCTAAAAAAGCACAAGCCGTATGCATGACCCTTTAGGGGTTCCTCATACAAACAATAAATGACATCGGGTCAAAAAAGCAAGAGGGGATACATTTTAAAATTTTTTCTTCAAAAATTCGCCAAAAATTCAAAAATCACCCGATCGACTAAAAAAGCACAGGCCGTATCCATGACCGCTTAGGGATGCCTCACACCAAAAATAATTGATATCGAATCAAAATTGTAGGAGTTGACGCATTTTGAATTATTTTCGAAATTTTTGCTTCAAAAATTCCCCAAAAATACAAAAATTGTTCGATCGACTAAAAAGCACAAGCCGTATGCATGACCCTTTAGGGGTGCCTCATACCAAAACTACATGACATCGGGTCAAAAATGCAAGAGGGGATACATTTTTAAATTATTTCTTCAAAAATTCGCCAAAAATTCAAAAATCATCCGATCGCCTAGAAAAGCACAAGCCGTATGCATGACCCCTTAGGAATGCCTCACACCAAAAATAAATGACATTGGATCAAAAATGTAGAAGGAGATACATTTTAATTTTTTTCCTTCAAAAATTCGCCAAAAATTCAAAAATCACCCGATCGACAAAAAAAGCACAAGCCTTATGCATGACCGCATAGGGATGCCTCATAACAAAAATAAACGACATTGACTCAGAGTTGTAGGAGGAGATGCATTTTGAAACAAAGTTTACTAAATAAACAACTAACTAACTAACTAACTAACGGACGCCACCGCAAACCGATAGGAATACCCCAGCTTACGTGTAACGTAAGCTGGGCTAAAAATAAGGCGAAATTCAAAAATCGAAAAAAGCACTTTTTTGACCTCTTAGTTCTAGATTCTTCATAAAAATTTTCGGTATCTTCTGATGAAAAATGAGAGATAAGATAGGTTTTTTCGTATTTTGCCCAAATTGGCAATAAAATCGCCAAAAATCGGATAAAAAATAAAAAAAGTATTCCACTTTTAACCGTCGCGGGACGGACGGACGGACGTACGACACTTGCCCCCATCTGTATAGCCCTGTTGGCTGAAAAGCCAACTGGGCTAATAAATAAAAAATAGAACAAAGAAAAAACATGGACGGAATAATAAAGTCAAACGTTTAAAAAAGAGGGAAAAAACACCTCTTTCGTGATTTTCGCTTTGTCTCGCCTCGAGCTCATCTATCTTAATGCTTCTTTTCAAAACAACATCCGCGATGGTGAAAGATGGTGAAGATCCCACGCTCGACAGATCCAAGTCATCCTGCTATGATTCAAACGCGAAAGATGAAAACTCCTTGACAGCTGAACACGTGCTCGTATTACTCGAATTTTTAAGCTCGTGAAAGCTTTCCTTGTGTAGAAATTGTACAACAATTGTTTCCTTGACAACAATCCATGGCATAGGAACAACTTACTTAAATGCGCTATTTTTTTTTTTAAATTATTATTATTCTTTTTTTTTTTTTTGGCGTATCCCCAGGAATTATATATCACTGCAAAATTGAAATTAGCGATTTAACATTGCTGTTGGTCAGTGCTCGAACGTACAAACATACTACCTGGTTTCCTACGACGCTGCTAACACCTGGGCTGCTCAGCACATTGTCATCTCTCCTGGAGAAGTAATAATTGAGAAAAGCCCATAATTACACTTGAGGATTTTCAATCCCTAGTTTATTGAATTTGTACGATTCGGTGAAGTGTTTTCGTATGATTCCAGTTTTTTTCGCCAAAACCTTGTCACGCGAACTCCTCTGAGGTAGGACTAGGACCGCCAAATTTGGGAGAGTTAGAATGTAACATGTCTAGTTGGTTCAGGTCATTTTTTAGGAATTCATTAACATTTTATATGCAATAGAGAACGATTTAGCATTATCTCGAAAACGGTTAGAGATAAAGCGTTTTTTTTTGGCTTATTTTCGGAGTTTCGGTTTACAAGACGCTATGTAAGAGGTACCTCAGTGATCATGACCTCATCTGACATGGGCAAGGTCAAAAACCGAAAGTTGACCATTATCTCGAAAACGATTACAAATAGAGCGATTCTGAGCTTATTTTCGACCGCTTGGACCTAAAAGACGTTATTTAAGAGGTGCCTCGGTGGCCTTGACCTCCTAGTTCATGGTCAATGTCAAAAACAGGAAGCTGACCATCATCTCGAAAACGGTTATAGATAGAGCGATTTTGAGTTTATTTTCGACCCCATGGGCCTAAAAGATGATATGTAAGAGGTACCTCGGTGACCTTGACCTCCTTGTTCATGGTCAATTCGGAATTTTAAGAGTTCAGAATCGTATTTTTTGTGGCCTGCAAGTGTAATTTTCGCTACCCGGTAGCGAAAACGGTCTAGTTTTCATACTGCCTCAACACACCTAATTTTTGCAGTGAGTGGTTGAATCAGACTGGTTGTTGAGTCAATTCGATAGGAAGGAAAGCTACTAACATGGAACGCCTACTTATGTAAACAGCCTTTTCTTGTAATACTGTCGCATACAAAGGCAAACTCTGCGTGTCCACAATAACTAAATTATAACATAAAAAAAATGTCAAGAGTAATCTGTTGAACAGTTCTACAGAATCTACGTCAATAAAATACAACTTTCTCTCTCAGAAATATGTTTAGTTAATAAACAGTCGTGACTCTTCTTTTTTTTAAAAATAATCCAGTACTTCCCACTTAAATCGACATCTGTTGATTTAGGGATTACTGCAATTTTTTAACTCAAACGATAAGCCTTAAGCCAGTAAATTGCGACTTAGTTCGCATTTCGCTATTGTACTAACAGGACATAAACTTAAGCACATGCGTTTTGCATAAATTTGAATGTAGGAGAGAAACGCCGCCCTTGACAGCGGGATACATGATCGTGTAAACATTGCAGCGGGCTGAAGGATGTGTTTTCTTCTCCTGCGGCAAGTTGGCTGCCATGGAAAGGGGGGAAAGGCGCGCGGGGGGGGGGGGTGGGGGGGGGTGTAGGGGGTTTGAGGTCCAAACCTATTCTCACAAAACATTCAGAAACTCAATATGCTAACTTGCGCACTCACATACACATAGTATTTTATTTTCTTTGGCATTGTTTTGATTCAAAACATGAAATTCATCACATAACATGAAAAAGGCAGATAAATCATGGTGAAACAGGCAAAATATACAAAAAACCCAGCTTCAGGACAAAGTCCTGTCGAAAAACACGAAACCTGGATTTTTGTTATTATTCCAAGGTTTATTAACGTTTCGATAAAATGCACTAAGAAAACTCCACCACTGGATTCAAAGAGGTTTTTAAAAAACCTATTACGTCGCAGTATTCAAATTTCAGGATTTTGTGTTGTACAGGAAATACAGGTTGTAACCTTTCATTTTTTTGGGATACCTGCCGTCGCACTGACATCATTGACTGACCTGATATGTACATCACAGGGTGGGGGGGGGGGGGGGGGGGGGTGGAGGAACAGCACTGAATGAAATCAACACCGAACATCCAACAAACAAATCCAAACCACTTGCCAATAACTAGATATTACTGTCTGGTTCTACCCCACTGTTTCTGTGAAGTAATATCTATACCAATACAAGTGGGAATGCCGGCGTAAAGCCCCCCCCCCCCCCCCCCCGGCGAAAACCCCCTACATTTTGCCACCCTAGGCGAAAAGCCCCCCCGGCGAAAAGCCCTACCGGCAGAAACCCCCCCCCCCCCTCCCCGAGCATTCCCATCGCATCGTTGTATTTTTCTTGTTTTTTTAGAGTGTATGTATATCCAGAAGCACATAATTTTGAACCACCTTTGTTATTTTTCACAATTTCCATTTTTTCACTAGCACATTTCACTGTTAATCAATCAAAAATTCTCACTATTTTGCATGAAACGGCCCATCTTATATATCCATCCTTACCTTAACTCGGGATACTTTCCGGAGCTTAAGCTAGTTTACTCGGGAGGCAACTTTTTTGAAGGTGTGTAGCTCAAATCCCTATGGACGGTGACGCCTTTGTGGTCTCCACCTCGATCAACTTTTTGTGCTTTGAGGTTTTCATATCCTCATAATAGGGAGGGGGCTCAGTGTGATCCAGCTTACTATAGTCTATTGTGCAGTATTACGCCTTTGTGGTCTCCACATCAATCAACTTTGTGTGGTTTGTGGTTTTCACATAGCATAATATTTGAATTTTGCCGAATGACCTACATTTCCTTGAAAATTATATTTATGAATTTAAAATATTTTTCAAATAATGTACTTAATAAAATGCCCGTGGGGGGGGGGGGGGGGGGTTCTGCCGGTAGGGCTTTTCGCCGGGGGGGGGGGGGCTTTTCGCCTAGGGTGGCAAAATGTAGGGGGGTTTTCGCCGGGGGGGGGGGGGCTTTTCGCCGGGGGGGGGGGGGCTTTACGCCGTTTACCTACAAGTGGTGATCAGAGGGCCAACCAATCAACTTGTAAACAATGTATGATTTAAACAGATTTTACTTAGTAATATTGTTCTTCGTCCCGACAGCATTACGTGATTTCTTCTAAGTAAAGATCTGCTACACAGTTTTTAAACTGTTCATAAAACCACCATTAGAGCGCATCTCTCTGTCTAAATAATTTCCACTTACACTGGTGGCAAATTTTAGCGGATTAAAAAACCACAGAAGCTGAGAGCAGTAGTTTAAACTGGCATGCATTAGACTCGGTGTATTGAGCGTCCAACTCTCAATGAAAGCCATGACAACATGCGTGTGCAAGTTTAAGTTGGCTGCAGCGTTTGGGTTTTTTCCAAATTGCTAAAGAGTGATGAAATTTGGCTCGCTGATAGAGCGTGATTAGACGCCGATAAATCCACATTTTTTAACCATGAGCTCAGAGAAAGATTGACCACGAACGATCGGCCATGGTCACTTTAAAAACCCGGAAGTGGGCTATTATCTCGAAAACGGTTAGAGATAGAGCGATTTGGGGCTTATTTTCGACCCTTTGGGGCTAAAAGACCATATGTAAGAGGTACCTTGGAGACTTTGACCTTCTCGGCCATAGTCAAAGTCAAAAACCGGAAGTGGACCATTATCTCGAAAACGGTTAGATATAGAACGATTTTGAGCTTACTTTCGACCCTCTGGGCTGAAAAGACGATATGTAAAGGGTCCTTGGTAATCTTGACCTCCTCGGTCATGCCCAAAGCCAAAAACCGGATTGGGCTATTATCTCGAAAGTGGTTAGAGATAGAGGGATTCTGAGCTTACTTTCGACCCTTTGGGCCTAAAAGATTATGTGTAAGAGAGACCTCGGTGCCCTTGACCTCCTCCGCCATGGTCAAAGTCAAAAACCGGAAGTTGACCATTACCTTGAAAGCGGTTAGATATAGAACGAGTTTTAGCTTATTTTCGACCTTTTGGGCTTAAAAGACGATGTGTAAGCGGTTAAGAGTTCAAAATCGTATTTTTGTGACCTCCAAGTGTAATTTTCGTTACTCGGTAGCGAAAATGGTCTAGTTTATGATTAACGTAATAACTTTACGTTTCAAATACTCAAATTTTACAATATGTCAATATACATCGTGAGATTCTTTCCACTAGTATTTATTTTCTAACACAACAAAAACTGATTTAACCTTCCGAATTTCTGAATTGGCAAACAGTAAGACCTAATACATCTGTGATACGTATTTGCCTCGTAAAAATTTCAGAACCTTCGCCCAATAATTTCCAGGAACTTGCATTGAGTTAATTCCAATGTCGCAACATGCGACAGATATATTTGAAATGTCCAGTCAATCGTCTTCACACTGAACACCCCAACCTCCCCCCCCCCCCCCCCCCCCACCACCCCAGACCGGGTACATGTTCTTAATATACAGGCGTTTAATAACACAGATCGATTCAAAATGAAAGGTCCTAATTCAGAGAAAATATAGTGTCAAACGATTACAGGTTGTTAAACGTGTAGAAGCATTCACCAGCGGGAGGTTTTACTGCATCAAATTTGAGAACCCTGCTTCCTATACTTTATGATAACAAGCACGGGCAGAGTATTGCATTTCGCATGTACAGATATTGGAATACACAAATATCGCAGTCAAGTCCCCCACAATTGAGGTAAGCCACCATTGGGGCCTTACACAACAGCACCAGGATATGAGTCCGGATGATGACAAAATTTCAAATTTTCCATATTAAACCGCGTGAATATAAGTAGCAATTCCATTTCCATTACTTCCTCAAACTGAATACAACTGTATATTTTGGGACATCGCTTTATTTTACATTTACAAAAAATCTGTAAAAATTAAACAGGAAGAAAACGTGAGCAAGGTGAGATCTTTACAGGATGATTTTAACTGTTTGAAAAAAAAAAAAAAAAACTAGTGTTATACCGGATATGAAATTCAAGTTCAGAAGATTGTAAGCCAAATAGATGTTATTTTGTTGCTGTAGTTAATGAGCTATTGCAGGTAATTTTTATCAACCATTAACAATAAGATGATTCTATAACGAAGGACTCAGCTTTCCTTCTCTGCCCAGTCCACATTTGTATGCAATTTTAAGGAATAATTTGCATCCACAGAAATTATGTACTTAATTGTGACGTTTTATTAGGAGGTCTTTTTTCTAACTGGGACGTCAAAATATGAGAAAGACCATGATAATTGTCGGGTGAGTAAAAATCAAAGCGGTTTTGGACAGATGATTAGGGTAGGAAAAAGGGGCGCGAACATTCCACTGCTGGAATAAGGCAATTCCCTCAAAAAGCGACCCGGCCGGGTTAAAAAAATTCGAGTAAAAAATAACTGACAAGCCGAGCGAGTGTATAAAATTCAAAAGTAAAAAAGGGTAAACAGGATGGTAAAAAAGGAGCAGAAAGGGGCCTTTAAGATAAAAAAGATGGCTGGTTCAACATTGTTTTTTAACCAAAAGCCATGCTTTTACAAGGTCGCTATACTTAGAGTAGGGGCAATTTAAACCAGGGCTGGCAAAGATACTATGGGTTTATGAAGGAACGTTACTGGGCATACCCAACCCCCACTCGAATCAGTCGGTCTATGGGGTACGCGCCGAGTTCATATAACTAAATCTTTCAGCGACGATTGTCTTGATACCCTTGCTTCCGAACCTTTGCTGTAACTCTAACCATATTTTACAGATATCAAACAAGGTTTCAGGAATAAAAAATAAAACAACAAGATGAAGTTCTTAGCAGTCACATTGTTCACCCTTCTTATTGTGATCAGCCAAAGTAAGTAAAATTTACTTCTTTCACGAAAAATTCCAATGATTTTTGTTGTTGTTGACAGATTAAATTGTGTCCGACTCCAAATCTAATGACAAACGGAGAGGAAGAGAAAGACGGCTCCCTAGATAGAAAGCTATTTAATTAACGAGTGAGAGACAGCGAGAGTGAAAAGGCGAGAGAAATACAGACAGCGAGAGAGAGACAGAGAACAGAGAAAGAAAAATGAGGGAAGAGAGAGAGAGAGAGAGAAAGAGAGAGAGAGAAAGAAATAGGGGAGAAGAGAGAGAGATAGAGCGAGTGACAGAGAGAAAGAAAGAGGGGAGAAGAGAGAGAGATAGAGAGAGAGAGACAGAGAGAAAGGGGAGAGCAGAGAGAGAGAGAGAGAGAGAGAGAGAGAGAGAGAGAGAGAGAGAGAGAGAGAGAGAGAGAGAGAGAGAGAGAGCCCGCCCATGCAATGGTAAGTAACATGACGTCATGGAGTATAACGTTACGAAGATCAGGTTCTCTCGCGCTTTAAAGACACAGACAAAATTCCCACTCAGTTTTTGTTTGCTTCAATTGTTCATTTAAACGTATGGGTGTGCTTTAATTATGGTATTTGACATATCATAGTTCCCACTTGCTATTGCGAACTACGTTTGCAACTGGGTATAAGTTTGTAGTTTTTCTGGAAGTAACTGCCCTTTTTTCGTATTTTTTTTTCTTTTCTTTTTTTCCGTTTGGATGGTTTCCAGAAAACTTCTCCTACAGTTTTTAACAGAGGGAGATGAAATATGGCACACATGTAGGGGGTGACGAGGTCTCGGTGAATCCGCAAAGTTTTTTTTTTACCTTGACCTCAAAGGTCAAGGTCAAAGTGAGGTGAAAATATTTTTCAAAACCCCTATTAATCAGGGAAAGTGCCCATAAAAAGTGCTCAAATCCCAGTTTGAACATATAAACCTTACTCAGTAGGGGGTAACCTACCATCCCGAATCTCGACCTTGAGGGTCAAGGCCAAAGGTCACGTGCCGTAAACGATAGGCCGACTCGTCTCGAAAACGGTTAGAGATAGAGCAATTTTGAGCTCAATAACAACAACGTTATATTAGTGATACCCCTTGACCTTCTCGGTCACGGTCAAGGTCAAAAACCGGAAGTTGACTATTATCTAGAAAACATTTTTAATCCTTGACTGAAATGACGTCAAAGAATTGGTACTGCGTGACTTTGTGCTTCATTAATTTAATACAAATATTTTCTTTAGTGGTTTCTGCAAGTAGGTCTATTCCGCTATCGAATTCTGTCTAGTTGGAACTTTTTTTCCTAACATTTCACCTGCTGTTGAAAAACTGAACTCCATTTGTTACTTCGCGAGATCAAGTTCATTAAGTGTATCCTGTTAATCGTTTTCATCAGATTAAGTCTTTTCTTCATTCCAGTGAGAACAGCAGAAATGAAGAAAACCAACACATCATCGAAATTACGCGAAATCCTGAAAAATAAAAACGCCCACTCCTTGACTGATAAGAACACCCACGAGTCGCCAAGTAGCCCGGATGTAGACAAACCAACATACAAAGCCACCGATGACACTGACGGCAGTGGTGACGGCAGTGGTGACGTAGAAGGAGAGGCCGGTGCCCTGACAGGCAGCACGAGTAGCTCCGTAAACGCTGACAGCAGCGGCGACACTGTGCATGCTTACAGCATCAGTGCAGTTTGCCTTGGCACAGCGGTTATGCTAGCTTTGCGCTAGTAGACCACTGGATAAAACCATCGTATTTCTTACTCATCCATCTTAATGCAGTGAACTCGATGAAAAAAAAAGGACTTTAATTAATGTTAACTTTAAATGTTAAAATGGCTTGCAAAATTAGCTGTAAAAAATTAGCAGTGTTGACTTAATGCTACGAAAAGCAATCATGGCACAGCGGACTCCTGCCACAACGACATCTGGTGTGCGATGGAACGTGGTGTTTGATTTAATGTTTTCGTTTATTTTCAAACTGCTACAGAACGAGTACAAAGCGAGTACAAAACAATGCTCGTGACTATTTATTAATGGGACATTTGTGTAGAATAGCACCACATACATTCAGCACAAGCGATGCCACTTATAATAATAAAAATGTAAACATATCTGTGAAACAGTAGACAGGAGAGGGAGGGGGGGGGGGGGGGGGGGATGTTGTATGTAGCAAATGTTATCATACTTGTTTGCCATTTGGTTCCACAGTAATTCGCTGTGAGTGGGCACTTTCGTTGATTTCCTATCAGTAACACATGTCGAGTAGGAAGGATATGGCGTCACTGTACAACATAAATATTGTCAAATTGTTTGTAGAACAGTTCACAAATAAATTAAAATATTTTTGCACGCGAATTTAATAAAATGAATATAATATCCTGGGGAAAATCATGTTTTACTGTTTAAGTATTTATATCACACCAGCAAGAAAAAAATTATGCTTCTCACCCCTTTTTTTCATTGGATCCAGCATCTTTAGACATGTTCAATACTTTTGGACAATATTAAATACATATAGGTATATAGGCCTATATTACCAGTTACGGCCTGTCCCAAAGAAGCTTGTTCAGAAAGGTCGTGCACAGCCTGTAGACGCTGATGCTGTGTGTATGAACCATCGCGTGCCGACAGATCAACCATTTGATACCTGTAGACAAGATGGGGAACACAAAATTTATGTAGTACCCCGAGTACCTATGCCGTTAGAAATACGCAAACTGAAGCATCCTTTTTTTTCAATAATTTGCATCCCCCCACCTCCCCCCCCCCCCCCCGATATACAATTAGTATAAATGTTTACGATATGTTTGAGAGTGAGTTTTAATATTTACCCACCCACCCCACCGCCCAACCCCCCTCCCGCACATGGATATACTGTGACTGCTTTACCTGTTTGAGATGTACTGATTTACTCCCCTCCCCCCCCCCCCCCTCACCGCCCAACCCCCCTCCCGCACATGGATATACTGTGACTGCTTTACCTGTTTGAGATGTACTGACTTTCTTCGTCTTCCGGTGAGTCATCTGTGTGCTGTGTTTCAAAGCTCCCTAACTGTATCTGCCACAAATCATATATTCAATTGCAAATTATCTTTCTTACGCATTTATGTTAATTATGTAACATTTACATGAGAAATATCGAAAACCTTGTTAAAATCTTTGTTACGAACTAAGTGACATTTTCATATGTGGCACACACATAAACACTGTATATTTATTGTCAAAATGTAAAAACTTAAGAGCAAGTTAGAGCAAAATATTTATAGCGTGTAAATATATATATATCTGAGGCGAAAAAAAACCGAATTTTCCAGGCATCCGCACGCGGATACCTCTCGTAGAAACTACTGCAGTGAAGTTTTTTTTACATAACATTATCCACACGTGTTACTTTAAGCAAATGCTTATTGACACCTCTTGCTTTGTGTCACAATCAGCTGGCTCTAGATGTCCTGTATCTCTCTGTTTCTTAGATTTAGCGCCGATCTTTGTACCACCTTTTCGTTTTCGGCCTCTCTTTGCGCGACTCTGAAATTAACGATCATTTTCTCAGTCGCTTCAAGTAATACGTGAACAACCACAATCTAAATCCTTTTTTTATTTACGGTAATTAAATACCAAAGAATTATTAGGGCTTTTTCGTAGAAAAGCAGAACTCAATCATTTTTTTTATTAACATTCTGCTGGTACATTTGAAATTTACATGTGATATTCAATTTTATAGATAGAATGACTGTAATAGCTAGAGCTAATCGGTGATCATTTAATCCCCAGTAACTTATCATTTAGCTCTCAAGTCACTCACAAAGACAAGGTTTGTCTTCACGACATGTTGCCCTCTGTCGTACCCCTGTCTTAAAAAGGTTGAGTTTAATCTTGGAAGATCTGAGCCAGAAACAAACCTTGGCTGGCCTTTTACTAGGAGCAGCTTCTTCTTTTGTCTTCTGGTCACGTGACCTGGTGACGGGGGGTTCGGGGATGGCAGCAGCGTGGCTTTGAGTGGGTTCTGTGACCTTGACACTTGCCTGCTGTTGACTGAGGGCTCTGCTGTTAGCTTGACCATTCTGTACCAACGGTAGTACAGTAGCAACGGGAGAAGGGGAAGGGTTAGACTTGCTGAAGAGAGCCTTGGATGTCCAATTTCTACAAGGCGAATAATGTTTTCTGTGCAATATGATACAAATATGTGAACTTCACAAAAACGTTTTTAATTAATATCAAAAACCCCAAAACTTTTTCTTTATAGTTGGTTAGTGCATACCAAAATATTGACATATTTGAAAATACGAAAAGTTTGCATATTTCAATGTTCAGGGTGATTTAACTGTAACTCCACGAGCAACATCAACAGCACTTATACATCAACATTCTATTTACAACATAACTTTAAAAAGCATACCTATTTGCCAGCAAAGGTGACACAAATCTTTGACCTGCGTTGGCAAAACGCGAGCTCCGAGAAACAACAGGAGGAACTGGATCTTTAAACTGGACCGCAGTATCAGCGGTACTTTCACTTACAGCGTGATGTGACGTAACAGACCCCAGTGAAGTGTTTTCTTTGGTTGTATATTTATTCAAATTTCTGCCCATGAATCCAAGATCTTTGAAATCAGTCGCCTTTCCACTGTAATAATCATTTTCTTTAAATTCGCTGTTAAAACTTGATCGTCTGTTAAAACCGTCATCTTTACCGGCTGGCCATTTCGCGATTGATGACTGACTTCTTGACCGAGGCAATTTTTCTGTTTGCGTCAATGTTCTATCAAAATCCTGAATAACTCTATGAGTGAAGGAACCACTCTGCCAAGAAAGACCATCAACTTTTAATGACTGTCCAACGTCTAGATTTTCAAAGTTAGATTCAGAGCAACTTCGCCGCATGGAATGAGCTAAACTTTGGGTAGAAAAACTGGTTTTCTTGTCAAAGAAATTCTCTCCGCATTGATCAATATTGTGCCGCTTCATGTTCGTATCATTCTGTTCATGGCTATAAATAAAAACAAAAAAAAAATGTTTTCACCATAAAGAGAAAACAACGTTTTTTAAAATGTATTCGCTTTCTCATAAAAGTGACGCGTCAAACACAAAAATCAAGCAATCAAGACTAGAAAACTCAAATAGTGAAAGTAAAACAGTACAAATATTTGAGGGTTTTTACCTCTTTTCTCTGAAATGCTAAACTTTGCTTAAAACTAAAAGCTCGTTCACTGATTCATTTCCAAAAAAAAAAAATTATTCTTAATAAAAAAAATCGCGCAATCCCGAGCGCGTCATTCAGAATTTTGCTGAGCTTGCATTAATTTTGACCCGCCGTGGGCATCTCAGCCTTTCCTGATCATATTAAATATTAATTGTATCCATATAAAACCTGTCATGGAAAAATGAGATACTACTCGTGTCAGCTCAGTTCCGGCCAGACTGGCTAGGAGGGCAACTTAAGCCTTTGATTTAAGTAATTGGAAAAATGCGTCCATACACTTTAAGTCCGAGGTCAAATCTTTCAATTTTTCCTTCAATTTAAATGTATAGCAGGGTGCGTAATACGTGCACGTATGCACCTTCGCTGAGTACGCATCCGTAATACGTCACACGGCACTGGGGTACTGCAGTTTGTAAACAGCACTGCTTCTGGTACGAAACTAAACAGTTCGTCAGAGTAGTGAGCTGCGTCAAATGCCAGGTCTTCTAAAAAAGTTAACGTTTAAATGTCTTACACACAACAAATAATCCATGTGGCACAAACAACAACATTTCTAGCAATAAACATGGTCGCCCGATGAACGTTAACTTAATTATCAATCACTCGTCACCACCATACATACGAACATTTTCCGTTTGCTCACCGCTGTGTATGCTTGTGTTCTATGAAATCTCTCTCCTGTTCCCTTGTCTTTTCTTTCCATATTTCCTCAATGAAATTCATTAATTCTGACTTCTGTGTGGATACCACGCCCGACAACTGAAAAATAACCAGTTCGTAACCAGGTGAACAAAACTTGCGTATACGGCAGAGCACACTGATAAGCGATGTGAAACAGCCGTAATTTATCAAAACGCAAACAGGAAGGACTCTTTTGGAAACCTTTGCAGTCATCATCCCTTCTCTCTCTCTCTCTCTCTCTCTCTCTCTCTCTCTCTCTCTCTCTCTCTCTCTCTCTCTCTCTCTCTCTCTCTCTCCAGCTAGCAGCCGTAATTTATCAAAACGCAAACAGGAAGGACAATTTTGGAAAGCTTTACAGTCATCCCTCTCTCTCTCTCTCTCTCTCTCTCTCTCTCTCTCTCTCTCTCTCTCTCTCTGTGTAGCTAGCAAGCGCTTCCCTGGAATCCCCCCGCCCTATCAATCCCACACCCACTGCTCTCGGCTTCATCCCTCTTAGACAGCATTTTTGGTTTTCTGCGTGTTTGTTTATAATTAACGCACATTTTCTTTTACGTGATCCAATATCTCCAACTTGCATTTGCTTTCTATTTCGATTAGCTGCTGCTGCTGATTTTCCAGCTGTTCTTTACGTCTCCGCTCGTTTTCTGTGTCAAAAATCTGCATCTAAGTTTGAGAGAAAAAAGATCATATAGTCTTTATGCAGGAGATATGATTAACATGTTCGTTCCTCTTCTTGTGTCATTTCTGTTTTCAATGACTGAGCTGCAAAAAAATTTAATGACAGCATTGTAATAATTTAGTGAAGCCCATTAACATCACCCTGTAACGCTAACGCCCATTATAAATACGAGTCACTGGTCAGCCATTGAACGCAAACGCCCGGGGAAACATTAACCTGCTGCCGTAAAATAGACCGCATTTCTTCCTTTTGAGCGTGCTGATTGTGACTTAGCTGTTCTTGGACTTGGTATCGAAAACTTTCCAGCTTTCCCTCTTCCGTTCGTCTTTGGTCTCTGACCTCTGCGCAGATGCTGAAGAAAAAAGAAATACTCACTGAATTGAAACTTTTAAAACTTTTTAAAAGCTTCTTAAAAGTTGCAGTTTTTTACCTAGATATTATCGATCGTACACAAGAAATTTCTATCTTAGTTTCAACAAATACGCTATCAAGATGCAAATTTGTACAAAATGCTCTCTCGTTTACGGTTAGAACGATGGAACATGTCGTATCGCTTACCGGCGCCCGATGTTGCTAAGGCCTAGCGACGTCTGGTCTACAACACTGTGAAATCCCTGGCTGGTTTTCTGCGCGAGATTTTCGTACTGTTTGCCGAGCTTCTCATTCTGTTCACTGAGAACCTAAAAAAGAAATTTGGGAGACAATTTAATCGCTATTTATATCTACTTATAAAGAATATTTATCTTTATTTTGTTTTATCGTATTTACTTAATACACTATTTAATTTATTTTATTAGCTTAGTATGTGAAGAAACACACTATTTCATACACTTTCATCTGTCTTCTATTTAGAATTGCTAACCGACTATTAAGCACAAGCATTACTTGTCGTTTTGGATAAAGCTCTGCTAGCAAAGCAACAATAGGAAAGCCTTCAGGAATAGCATAGTAACTGCTGTACCCGTACTAATGATTTTCATTCTGTAGTGGTCTGATTACACAATGAATCCTGTGAAGTTTTATAATGATGGCCATATTATATAATAAAAGCATGAGGAAAACAGAAGCGGAACACAACAAAAAATACACCTGATTGTGCGACTGATAAGCTTGATCTATGTGATACTTCGTATCCTGGCAATTTTCAGATAAGCTTCTGTGAAGTTCTTTTATGATCGACTGGTTTTGCTGTTCTCTGTAGTCCTGAACTGTTTTCTCAAGCTGTTCAATCCTTGAATCTTTCTGTTAAAAGAAATGATCATGTCCAAAGAAACAGGTAAAGTGTTCTTTACAAGACCACCTAAAATTACGAGCACCCAATACCTCTGTCCGCCCTTCCTGTACATGTGCTCGACTATCATCAAGAAACTTGATTTGTATCTGTGCAGAGCTAGTTAAAAATATCATATCAGGCAAATATTGTTTTTTCCCTTTAACTCTCAATCGACGAGAGGTTTTATTGGTAGAAAGGCGGGATGACTATATTTCTGGGTTCGTGAATATCGGTCGCTATCAGAACCAATCAGATAAAACCGCCACGGGACATTGCAAATGTATAGATAAACTAACCACTGCTAATTCCTGTTGTAACAACGACACCTTTGCCCTGACCTCGTCTCGGTCCTTGAGAGTTTCAATCATTTTCTCATTGTGTTTTTCTAGATTTTCTTGCACTGAAAATCAGACGGCGTGGAATTAGAACGTTTTAAAAGCAGTGTTTGAGTTATAATCCTTATTTATTAGATATTTTTATCTGAACTAGAAAGAACAAATAAAACTGTTAATTTTATGGTGTTATCTCTCCTGTGCTCAAATATATTTTTTTAATGTTTACAAGCCTTGAAACTTTACAATCGGAAACCATAAAATCACATACAGCCTTGCAAACAAACAGCCAAAGAATCGCGTGTGTTTCTCGAATCATGTTCAATGCTGCCTCTTATCTCGCTGACTGCCGTTTTTACTTCAGTCATACAGTCCCTCACACAGCTCAGCACGGCATTGAGATGCTCCCTACAGTCAGAGTATCAACGGAACTGACCCACAGGATGATGTAAGTTTATGACTATAAACATCACTAAATCTAAAACTAGCATATGAAGCGGGAGATTTTACATTATTAAGGAACTTGACCACAGAAAATTGACTCTTGTGAACTGATGGCTAAGAGGTACTCTAATTCAATAGAAATGTCCAGAGCTTGACAGGTGCTATATTCCCGTCAGATCTAATCATGTAAATATAGTTAGCAAATGATTAAATTAAACTAAAACACACCAAAACCTTCATTAACAAAAACATCTTGCCAAGTCATGGAATAATTTTAATGAAATGTGGCTACCTTTCATCACGCTCCTTGGCCTTGGCTTTCTGTTGTTGCAGATGTTGCTGGTAGGTGTTCGGGAGCCGTGACTGCACAGTATCTTTAGCAATTAAGCTGCTTTTCGGCGCATATCTACTACACGACCTCCTTCCCGGTGACTGAAATGCACACAAAATGGATAGGTCGATGAAGATCAGTTTGAATCAGTATTTTGCAAATATGCACCCTGACATTGAAACCAATTTGTGAAATAAAAGTTGGAATGTTAATGTGCATTAACGTTTTCACCATAGAGATGCCCAAAGCTGATAAATGCCATGAAGTGTTAAGTTCATGTGATCAAATCTTCTCTCATATATATATATATAGTTTTTTTCTTTGAAGAGAATTGTTCAGTGAACAACAGTTCGTCGTTACCTCGCTTGACTGCGTAGAAAACTGCTGCGAGTTCACATCTTGTTGTTGAGACTCGGAGAAATCCACTTGCGAGTATGGCAACTGGGAGTCTCTGAATTCTGAATGAGACTCCTGTTTGGATATATTTCTGAAGCAAATAAATGAATAGTAAATTGTGTTAGTACTGTTACACGTAATAGTAACAATCCTTTAGCCTTTATTTTAACAATGCAGGTGTTACTCTACAGAGCAAACATAATTTGAAGGCGTTAATACGTATTGCCCTTTTACCAGTCTATTACGTAAATCAAATATGTGTTGCTTACTTCTTGAGTCTTTGATATTATTAAACTTAACAATGCTGCTAAACATTTTGGCTCATTTTTTTTTTTTGGAGGGCGTGGGTACTACAGTTGGCATCTGTACTATTTAAAATATTAAATAAATACTATTTTATTAATGCCGTACAGAATTTAATCCATATGAATGCCATTAACATCACTGAATCATCTATTTAGCGTAATATATAACTGATAATTTACCTGCTGTTATTCGTCGAAAACAGCTCCTTGATGTTCAGTTGAGATGAAAACATACCCAACACGTTAAATCTAAATAATAAAATACAGAAAATGACACTGGAAATACCGCATTTCGCCTCGCAACCAATTTCGGCTCATATCGTTGCGCTTCATAGTAACTGCATTCATCACAAACACAAAAATACAAATCCACAGTATAAATCTCAAGAAAACATTGTAACAGCTCGAGGAGAAAAAAAAAGGATAAAAAAGGATTTTAAAGGATGATTTTTAGGGAAAAAAGGATGAAAAAAGGATAAAATTGTAAATTGTAAATTTTGAAGTCAAAATTTTTCGACTCGCGCCTTCGGCGGTCGCACTGAAAAAAATTGAAAACAAAGAATCAAATCAAAAAAATAAACAAGTAGAAAAAAGGACCAAAAAAAAAAGGATTTTTTATTTTGGTACAGAAAAAAGGATAAAAAAAGGATTTAAGGATAAAACAAGGATGATTTTTGGATTTTCAAGAAAAAAATGATAATTCTTTAAAAAACGGATGATGTGGCAACACTGTAATAGCCAGAACTAAAAATTTCTTGCAATACATAAAAGATGTCAAAGAGAACCACTTCCTTAAACAATTTTACACGCCAGGACCGTGTAGCCCGTTAGCCGGAGGAAAAACTCTACTGTCAGGTTTTCTCAATCATCCAAGACATTGGCACTGCCGACCTTACCACACAATAACCTCATACTCATCACTTTCTCCTGACACTGTGTCTATGGGAATCTTTTGTGTTTGAAAAATACACCTGGAAAATAAAGTGTAACTCATTACTTCAGGAACGTGAGTCAAGGTGTATTTTTGTTTCATTCCTTTTTTCTTTCTTTCTAGATTCCTATCTGAAGAATGAAAACTAAAACAAAAAATGTATAAAATAAAAAAAAAATCACTGGAAAAAATCTTAAAATATTCATTTTTATCATTATCATTTTATTTAATACGCTGTTAGTGTTCAAATGTTTATATACATTGCTTGATATGGTACGAGTAGCTCATACTTTCTGAATGTTACACGAACGGGGCAAACAATATGACAGTGACACAGCTATATAGAAATGGAACAAATCTAAACCTGATTCCGATTCTTAGCTGCTATAACTTCAATAGTAAGTCAAATGTTGATTTTGTTTTTTTTTATTCTTTCTTTCTTTTTTTTTTTTTTTGCTTTTTGAGACAAGAAATTTCTACATTAAGCAACCAAAAATATGCAACGGAAGTGCTATGCAAAACAGCTAGCTTTATGAAGCAGATGTTTCTTATTTTTAATACAGTTCCTTTGTCAAAGCGTTCCATTTCCATGGCAAATTTTCATATCACTTGATGTTAGTGGCGGTTTAGTGGGAGAAATCCCCCTCCCCCCATCCCATCCCAAAGACAAAAAAAAATACAAAGGTTTACATACATTTTAAATATATCAATAAAATACAATTGTATTCTAATGAAGGAAATTTGACAGTCTTTTAAAGATTATTGAAGCTCCCACAGTAAATACTGTCAAGCCGCGTTATAAGTCCCAAGTTGGAACCGACGAATTTTTGGACTTACAACGAGTTGGAAATTATAACGAATATCGAGTCCTTCGATGCAAATTGGTTCAATTTTTATGGGAAAAATCCTCAATAATTTATAAGTTCTACTTTTTATCGCAGTCAAGAATAGTCCTTTTTCTTTTTACGATCCATTATAATTTTGCTATTTTCCCCATTCACAAATCATTATCGACAACTAATAATGAAATAAAAGACTAACTGCTATGTTTATAAACCGAGCACGATTTAATCCCAAGTGGCCTTATCACCAAGATAATGCGCTATTCGCTGGAATACACATGTCTTGAATAATAAAACTCTCAATAAACACCCCATAGACCTATAAGGCGCTGTGGCTGTACACGCAGAATCGTACGCTTTAACTAATACGACTCAGAAATCGGTTATGATCTCATAAGCCTAATCACACTCTTGGTGTTTCAAATAAAAAACGCGATAATTTTGAATTTCGGATGCAAGGGAACCGGGTAAAAAATAAAAGAAATGAAAGAAGCAACAAAGGAGAAATAAAGCAGAAACAGGCTCATACTCCGAACACAAAAGAAACTGAAACTGAAAACTATTTGTTAAAACTTTAATAAATTTTTAAAATAGCATGCGAGTTGTTAAAAACACGATTCCTTACCCAAGACAATGTTGCTCTTTCGTGCAAGAGCAATTTGACATTTAGACAAATCTATCATTTGTTTCGTTTTTTTTACCCGGTTAGTTTGTATTCGAAACGCAGAATTTTTGCGCATTTTATTCGGAACGCCCAGTCTCACCGGCTTGTGTGGAGGGGCTGGCTGCGCCCAGTCAGCCCACGGAACACTAATTATCGCTCTAAATGTACGTATATCTTTAAAGCCGGGGCCAGGATTACAGAGTAAAAGAAATATGAACAACAGTTTATTATAATTAAATATATATAGCAAAAAATATTTAGCATCACTCAACAGACAAAACAACTTGCTTAAACTTCACACGCTACTTGGGTGCAGACGATTTTTAGGGAACGGCTATGTTCAATGGGTGGCTGCCATAACACTGCAGAGATTGGTTGCGGAACACGGCTGGCTGATTCCACATCATCTGAAGAGATATGAGGCGCCTCTTATTCCGCTTGGCTAGGTATGAGTTGCTTCTCATACTGAGAACCTTTATCGTGGCATCGTAGCATCGGGTTCGCGGAGTTGTAGATTAAGTGTCATTTCCAATTTATCTGGGGTCAAACCTATAGAC
This sequence comes from Protula sp. h YS-2021, assembly GCA_949752745.1. Classification (NCBI taxonomy): domain Eukaryota; kingdom Metazoa; phylum Annelida; class Polychaeta; order Sabellida; family Serpulidae; genus Protula; species Protula sp. h YS-2021. The sequence continues at coordinate 13,524,252 of OX457027.1, read as the reverse complement.
GCTGACCGTGATGTGGTCAGACAGTCTGAGTCTGCATGCTCGGTCGCAAATTCGTGTGTTCCTAGCCATTACGGTCTGCGGTGGAAAATCTTCCGCTGCTATGTGAATCATCAAGGCTTACAGAGACAGCGAAGAATCCAACTGTTCTGTACACGGCATTTGTTGAAACTCACTGATAAGGCGGCAGAGAAGGGTTTGCCGACGAAAATGGGTAATAAGGGGAAGTCCCGAGGTGATGGTACCTTTAATTCACTGGTGATTACAATAATGATTTGAGCGAAGTCTCTTCGCTCCTTGCTCTTCAAACAAGTAACCATCCTTTGATCGGCGTGTTTTTTTTATATCCAATGAAATAAAACCTTGTTTAAAACATCGCTGTCTGTGCAAGAGCTGTGAAGGGTACGCAGAGATACTCTATGATGTCTGAGACACGCCTTGCATAACTGGTGAAGGTTGGTGGCCCATTTAAATTACGACAGACACTAGAAAGGTCGTAAAACTTAAATACAATAAAGAAATGAGAAATGCAACAAAATGCTACAAATGTAGAAAATGTTAACCCACCCTTTTCCTGACAGCTTAAATGAGGCAGTGTGAAACAGCACAGTCATAGACAACCCTAGCCCACCCCTGTTTTAGTGTTTTTAGATAAATCACCGGGTTGGTTCATACGCTCTTTTTATTAACCCGAGCGATATGTAGCATGCTTAATTTGGATAATTTTTGCAGCAGCGAAAGACAAGAAGAATCATGCTAGATTTATTTCGTGTGGGTGTTTTTGTGTGTCTATGCGCCTCATTTTATATGTTGTACCATAACGGTACCCAGGGACGTGCACCATTTGATATGCGCACTGCTGGGTATGTATCGTCAAGTGTCTGACTAACCCTCTTCGACCATTTGCTTACACTAGGAAGATCTACCGATATTGTACGCGTGTGGCCGCAATGGATATGGTAAAACAAAAACTGTGTTGTCCTGAGATAGTGTCTGGCCTACTAGGGCAAGCGTCTATGGCTGAAGGATCAAATAGATCAAATGATTGCATGTAAGCGATACCTGACGACCTTGTCATATCTATCCAAATTTTAAAGTACAGTAAGCGTTCGGTTATCATTGCAAAATTCAATTGCAAAAGATAGACTGTTTTTGTTGCACATTTAATTTCTTTAAAGAACAGAAATTGATTATAAATTTTTGGCTCTATGCATTAGAATTTTTAGTAGAATCAACTTTTATGAGCTGCGGTTTATAGCTTTATAGCTCTTCACTGTTTTTTCATAAGTGTCGTTTTCTTACCTAGTAGTAATGATGTTTAGAGGAATGATCTGTTCCTAAAGTTTACTTGCTGAAACATATATATACTTTGCTTGATATGTTATCGCTTTCTGTTTATATTGTTAGAAAGCTGGATTTTTTTAAATAAAGGGACATTGAGGTTTTCAATGCCCAATTTCCCATAAGAAGCTTGAGTCTTTTTATGTGCGCTTTTCTACTGCTTTCGGAAATAAACATTTAAGTGTTTTTTTTTTTTTTTAGCTTTTTTGTCACAAACATTGCAAATACGGATGTTTGGCAAAGTAGCATTTACAGGAACATACTAACCATTTCATGATAAAATGTGCCAAATACGTGCTCGATATGGATTGTTAGATTTTTAATTAAAGTATTCAAACATTGCATTATACTTATGTATTCTTTCCACCTTTTCATTGGAACTTTTGAGAGCTTGACATATGTAGAAGCCATTCCTAAGAAATACCACTTGCTTCGCAATTAGTCAAATCATGATTGACAGCCCATGATGATTGGTTTTGATTGGTCAGAACTTGTGGCAACTGTTTACATTGTGGTAGTTTACATTGGATACGTAGAATAACTTGATGTAAACTCACTGAAATTCACACAAAACACTCGAGGGATTACTGTCGAATCCCTCTTTAGCTTCAATGGCTAAAGCAGAAATCGTTGGGAGCTGGGTGAGTTGCATCTTTCGTTGAGGGATCGGTGATCTGTTATACTCGTACACGTTGAAAGGATATTTACTGAAGAGCGACATTGTATTTAATCCCAGAGACTCATTGTAGCCAGCTGTGACTTGACTATGCACGAGTATATATTCGGATTACAGGCTAGACATGATGATAGTTATGGGTAGCTCCAGTTGATATCTTCATTATTATAATCGCTTGGTACATATCTCTGAGCAAAGCCATCGAATATGTGAAATAGCAAAGTACATATTTTCCCGTAACCCTCTATTTTAACGTACAAGGGAAGCAACCTGGAAATAAAGCAGTAGATCATATTAGTTTAATTTGCAGACTCGTCTGTCAGCCGAAGAAGGTTATCATGAATCCTATAAGTACAATGTATACAGTCTGTACAGCAGGCACTAAAAAAGTTAAGTTAAATAAGTAACCAGATGTGGGTTCTAAGTATACCAAAATGTTCAGGGTATGATTCTGAGCAAATTTTGCATTACACCCATTTTAGTGTTCTAAGTATTGACTGACTGTATAGTCATGAATGTACCATATCTTTATGCCATAACTACAGTTTTTCTAATGTGACGGACTGCATCGAAAACTTGTACTAAAATCCAAAACAAGGCTGTCAACTTGGTCTCAGCCTCGATAGATGACTTCAGTCCAGTCATATATTGTCTGTATTAGCTGTGTTTCACAGGTCATGCCGTGTCAAAAACCGTGCAGACTCGGAGATATAATGTAATATTTATTCAAGTAGTACCAAGATTTAGAAACTATTACATGTTTTTGTAACTTACACGAAACTACAAACAGAGACAGTGGTTGATAATTCTAAGATGGAGGAGAGGCAGCAGAAGTGTTGTTAGCGTGCTCGAATAATTGAAATTTCTGAAGCAGTCTCTTTCAAAAGTCTAGCAGAAAAGTCATCGGGTCCACTACTTTTGATTGGGTTAATGACTCTAAATAATTTTGTGATTGTTTCCACTCCAAAGAAAATCTTGGCCATATCTGGATATTTTTGATGTAGTCCAGGCAGGGAATCTACGTTTTGTTTTTGTAAAAACATGAAAAATGATCAAGAAGAATATTTGCTTTATCAGTGCCAGATGCCTGATATAAATATACCTGTTTCAGATTTTAATGCTGGAATACCGCTATAGTCTTTACGTAGTGATTTAATATATGGCAAAAAGGGTTTGGATTTTCTTGAAGGCTGTGGCTTATCAAGTCATTTACGTACTTGTGATGACTTTTCCTGGGCATGCTTCTGGCCCCTTGTTTTAACTGTTGAAATTTTCGCCACTGTTTAGGGTTCTTTTTATTTTACTGCATCGGCGTCCGCTTTTTTCGCGCTTTCTGTGTAGACGTTTCACTTCTGCTGTGATCCATGGTTAAGATTGTTTCACGATTTAGGTAACTTGTTCGGAATATGGTCTTCCATTATTTGATGTAGTTGTGTTTCGACAAAGTAATTATTTTTTTCTATAGTAAAACTATATGGATTCTGTTCAAATATTTTAATTTTAGCTTTTCCACTTCTTTTCTAACTGTGTCTCAGATTGTCGGTGCTGTACCTGCAATAAGAAAACTCGTGGTGACGTATGTGAATATAATAAACAGTTTGAATAAGCCTGGTTAATTGAAACCGGTGTACATGTCAAACTAGAAATTTAGACACATTTTAATTCTCAGATGCCGGTGTCAAGTATACCAAAATGCTCAGGGCTTGCCTCTGAGCAATTTTCGTACTTGCACCTATTTTGGTGTCTGAAGTGTTGCTGTGTAGTCAGTCACCGTGGACTAATGAAGGGTTTGATTTTATGAGAAGTGGAATTTCCAGTTTATCTTGTTTTGATTGTTGATGAATTTCTGAAATGATTCAGGATCAGTTTTATGTATCCTACAATATTAAATAATTTCACTATGCAAACGTTCATCTTCCACAAGCGTTTCTTCATTTATTTCTCACTTTTCAAAGATTTGGTTTGTGCGTTATTTCTCTCCGTTTCACAAGCGACCGAATGGGGTTTGTTATCCACGATAGCCGTTTGCATGAGGAAGTGTTTTTGAATGCACGTTTCACTTGATGGTTTCATGTTTAAAAGTTTAATAATATTCCCTTTTTTAGGGATCTCCAGTTGTAATATCATTGAAGTCATTTTCTTTCGAAAATGACCATTTGTCGTTTAACATGGTTCCAATGTCTCCTCTGGCACAAAATGACAATTTCATGTTCCTGATGTAGTGCTTCGGTCGATCGAGTGCATTTCGGGGAAATCGCTGTCCCACTTGATACTAAATACGACAATTCCTGATACTGTGTGACTGTCTACAAGACTAAATCTCGAAACATGTCTCGAGATCTCATATTACTCCCAAAATTAAGCAAAACGTTTGGTGGATTTTCTTCGACTAACAACATTATGAAATCAGTTGGTTATGACAAATATTGAAAGTGCAAACTTGTGACCGGCAAGCTAGAAATATTATGTTTTGAAATTAGAGTTTGTATTTTCTTACAGAAACTTTTTCAAAAATTTACAAAATGACATGAAATTACCGGTAATGTTTTTATCTGGTATAGTCGTTTCTTAAACCATCAAGCTATACTTTGTGGCACAAAATAATAGCAGAAAAAAATGCAATCTGTCTTGCCTATTTAACAGTTTATTCTCCAGGTCCCGGCTCGCCACATTCCCTCTATATGGTTTGTGTTTGGTGTTTAGTTTATGAATGGTTTATCACTCAGCCTCTCCAAGGACTTTGCTGTTGTCGTAGTCCCACGCAGCCAATTCTGATAGTACTACTTGTTCCCAGTCTCAAGTAGTTCTTTTACCAGGAAGAAACCTTTAGGACAAGCACATGGCGTTATTTAGTGAACTGAAACAATCCATTATTTTATTTAAACAGTATAATACCGGCTACCATGGCCACTTCCGTAGCAAGTCCAGGAGTGACTTCATCAATGAGTACAGGTACCTAGCGAAGCCTCCTCCACCGCAAAAATTCATCAGGAGAGCAACGGTAGGTCACAGCACAAAAAATGTCTTGTGGTGGGGGGAGGGGGGGGGGGGGCAGAATAAAAACTTGTGAAGAAATGCTGAAATATTTCACCATATTCTGTTGGGTTTCACTCATACGAGTTTATTAGAATACGAGAAAACATTGTGGTATCTAATAATTTGAAGTGACGGATTTCTTACTAGTGCTACGTCACTGAATTCTTCCACGAAACACATAAAAAAGTAAAACCATTTGGGTTAACAACAGTTTTTACTCTCTAATTTCCAGGATCCAGTCAGAGTTCATAGCTTTTCTTTACATGACAACAGAAACTCGTTCCCAACAGATGCATTATATTTTGAGCAGGTAAGAGAAAAATGATACAAAAAAATTATATTTCGGATTTCTAAAGTATTGCTGTGTCTCTTAGCAGGGTGAGCTTTTTTTCTGACCGCCTTAAAAGCTACTTTAACCTGTTGTTTATGTAGGAATATTGATTAGAACGTGGTGATAAAGTCAGAAGAGAATTCAATAGTTGCTGGGCTAAGACTTTATCTTTTTATTAATTTATCTCTATTTACCGCTGAACTTAAGTACACAACATCTTATTTATCAACCACTAATAGCGGATATATAATTGATTGATAAAATACCAGTTAACATTACCCATTTCAATTTTGTAACCAGGGATTAGGTAAAAGGAGATTCAAGGAAAGGAAATTTGGATTCCAACGTGAATTTTTGACCTGGATGCCGCTGAAGAAGGAGCTTGATAAATCTGGTCCCAAAACCTCTATGTATAAAGTAGACTACACACTATCAGGGGAACCAGTCAAGCAGCAAATAGTAAACCGGCCCAAGACGTCATTTGATGTGCATTGTGGGGCTTCTACTACATATCGTTATGCTCACGGACTTGAAAATCCAAACAGAGACACATTAAATGCAATGAGTAACATAGGCTTGACCACAGACCAAACGCGACGACAGAAGAGCTCGGTTATTAGCGGCAGGGAGAGTGTGGCTAGTTGCATGTCTTGGTATATCCCCAAACCGCCGACGAAACCATTGATTCCTCAAGCCACACAGACCACGTCATGCAAAGGCATGACACCCGCAGCTACACAAGTCACGTGTCCTCAAGATTACAGTCCAGCTTCCGCAGAACCCGTATGCATGTCAACCACAGCCCACACCTCGGTACCCCCTCCCATGCCGATTAATCCGCAACCAACGGAGTAAACATTAAACATAGCATACAAGCAGTGGGTATTAAAGAATAAAAGTTGCGCTATGTGGTGTTATCTGCGTAGTTAATAGTCAAGTTTTGTGAAAGAAATAAAAGTTGTATGTTGCTGTGCCATGATTTGAACAACACCACTTTTAAGACACTTCAGTTTTTTAGACGTGTACACTGTTAATATAGTTTTTTTTCTGTGAAGCACACTCTGCCAAATTTATCGCTGCTTAGTGAAGTCAACTGATATTGGTACACAAGAGTTTATCGTAAAGCAGTCTAGAAAAGCACTCACATTTTGTAGCTCAAGGTATTTCTTAATTGTATATAGACAAAACGACCGAAAGGTATCTCACAAATAATACTGGTGCAAGGCAATGAATAAATTATAAATCTTCATTAATCACATAGAAACATATGCACTTGTTAAGTAATAAATATCTGTTGTTTGTAAGTGTTATATAATTTCTGCAAGTTAATATTCATACGGGGCATGTGGGTAGCTAAGCGTTTGTTATGTCGAGGCAGAAGATGTAAAAAAAATACTTACTGTTCGTCTCTGTGCAACATTGTTTTTCATACTGATTTCGTACTAAGGGGCTGATGGTAACTGCTGTGCAATCAATTGTTTAATATTGTAATGTAGTCACAAAGCTTGCTAATCCAAAGAATAAAAAAAAAACATTTTTTTTTAATTGGCATATTAACAGCTGAATAGAAAATCGCCAGAGGAAACATTCTCATCAAAAGTAATAAATCACTCCAGCTGATTGCTCGAGTAATTAGGAAATTTTTATTAAAAACAATTCTATAGCTTTGTAGATTAAATTCATTGATATCCCTGACTTGTTCGCTGAGTCTGCTGTAGTAAAATGGAACTAAAAATTGCGAGGCGCGCGACATGTCTGCTCTGTTGCCAGAGACAAAGCGTAGAGTCGTAGAATTGCTACATTTTCCCTTCATAGCGTTGTTATTGAAAATACAAATTTGGAGAACTTACTGAAGATATTGTCTGAAGTACCACTAAGATTATATCTTCAAAAAGTATGTGAACGATAATGATAGCCGGCTAAAATCAATATATTTTAATAATACTGTGCTTAAGATTCTTTTTACGCTCCAGTAACTTGTGTATTTCGTGTGTAACTTTCAAAGTATAAACATTATCTTATAGAGTCGGTGTATGGGTATTTTCATTCCGTTTACGGTTACTTGTTACTCAATAAAGACTTTAACCAATCGATTTCTTTCTTTTATGTTTTCTTGGCACCTGGCCAAAATCAGCTCTGGGAGGATCATTTAACATTGGCGCTGTTGACTCATAAACACATTTGTGTTTACACCCTTAATTACACGAGCATGCTCTTCGTTTGTTCTTTTTTTTTTTTTTTTTTTTTTTTGGAGAAACCGAAAACCCATTTGGAGTGAAAATAGAGGAAATGCATTGATTGTTTGCACCTCATATATACTATGCACAAAAAGTTATTTGTATCGATGAAAAAATTCGCCGTTACGCCTCAAAACTAAATGAAAATGAAAGAAAACCAAAAGACTTTTTTTCAATATGTTTGCTCTACGACATAAACATTTGAAGTTCGGAAACATTTGGTAAAAGTCAGGGTTTTGCGTATAAAATTCCAAGGGTCAGTCTACAAAAAAAAAAAAGACAAATTCAATGTTCAGTAATGGGGTATGTCCTCCTTGAACCGATCAATATGATAACCAATATTATTGTTGTCACAATGGTTATCTGACTACCCAAAAAAGGTCCTCACTAGAACTCAGTTCAACCGGATTTTCACACCTTAACGTAGAGCAGCTATATGGAAATTGCACGGGTACCACTGGAGATTAAAGTACATACGAACTGAACGAACGGTGATGAAAGCACTGAGAAGTCTTGCACTGGTCCTTCACGCATCACTCAATTATACACTTTTTCTCGAACAAAAATTGTTTCATTGAAATAAATTCTTCGATGACGGTCAAGTTTTCCTTTAACCGCCATCCCCCACCCCCTCCCCCCACAACCCAAAGTGGCTTAGGGTTAGAGGAAAGACCCTCAAAATTTTACATGTAATAATTTCTCATTGGAAAACAAGTATCAGCTTGATGGCATTAATCAGTTAATCTTCATAAAAACAAACCTTTTTTTGTTCATTTCATGCTTTTTATTTTCGTAGAAAACTCGAAGACAGTCATTAGCGAAAAGCTATAAAATGACGCAGAAGAATATCTGCAGTTATATTAGCACAGTAGACCCTCTCTGTAACGACCCCTGTTTAAAACTATCGGTCATAGCGACGCGTCGATATATAGATTTCTCGACCTCAGCTATGTCGTCATGGCGACGTTATGCTGTACAATTGTCGTGGTACCAAAGTGCACAAAAAAGCTGCAGCCAGAAACATCACTGCAGAATGTGGTTATTAAAAAAAACCTCTACCGAAAAAGCACTATATACTTGTTTATGTTTGCATACTTCTTTACAGACTTTTATATTTGTTTATGGTACATGAGTGCTGTCATTTCCCATATCATTGCTGTGAAGTTTATTTTCCGTATGAATACAGTGTTACTCAGCACCTGTGCTGTTCAGTGGTTTCGGACAGACAACACAATTTGAAATCCTGACATCTACCAAATACAGGTGGAACTTGATAAATCACAACAGCTGACGATGCCGTAACCGGAAAGACTTCGCCACGCGCATGCGTCATCAGCTCAGATCGATTCCCTGTCCGGCTCTGGGTTACTGTGGCGCTTATATTTCTTCTTTCTTAAGAAAGGCCTGAAATAATTGATCAATACTTGCATTTATGGGAAGAATATTAAGCGGTGAACAAGTAGATTAATGGATGAAATTAACTGTGATTTAAATAACTCACATGTTATAAGATGACACGCAAAATTAGATGGGTGCTTCAAATGATTTCAAACAATGTATAGTAAAATATTTCATACATTGTTGACACGCATGAAGATAAAATATCGAAATATAATGTTAACCTTGTACCTTTTGGTAATATTTACATAAAGACAATACTGGTGTAGCGCTATCTCTTTACTGCTTCAGCCATGTTTTGTTTTCAAAATTTGAGTATTACGTTGTACGTTAACCAACTACAACACTTAACACAAACTCGTGCATTCAGGCGGGGTTTTACCTCAACTTCAAAATCTTTGCGTCCCAGGGACGCCACGCTTTCATAATTTTGCGTTCCTTACGATTTTTTTGCGTCCCCCAATATGCACCCTGATTTGTTTGGGACCCCTTATTTGAATAAGCACAATGGGTGTGTGTTTGGGGAGGGGGGGGGGGGGTAAGAGATCACGCGTACAGTTGCAGTTCACTATCTTTTATGACCAAACCAAGAAAATTTTAAAAGCAATGAATTCTCATCTAACCAGGCCTGCTTTTCATATTGTTAAACAATCTGGCAGCGTCGGGAAAATCAAATTGTTTTATGGCTGACCCTTTCAAGGTTAATGAACATTAAACGGTTCAATCGCTCAGGGTTTGTTTCTTATTTTATTGCGTTTTAAACCAAAAATCTTCCTTCACATGGAACAGACGAAACCGGTATAAGCAGGGCCAGTTTACACATCAACGCATAATCGGGAAACTGAATATGGAATCGCTAAAGAGCATTTTTACAAAAGTGGAGCTCGAAATTAGCCGGGGCCCTGTGGCCCGAGGCCACAAAATTTCTGCGAGTTTCGAGACTTGGGACCCCGCGGGTCCCACGATATTTTTCGGAAAGCCTATGTTAATCGCCAATATAAACGATTTTCACAGAAGAGGAAATAGGGGTGTGCAAAGAACTCGGAGTCAAAATATAATAAAAACAATAAAAAGACAAACTGAAGACTTTGTATTACCGGTATGTGTACGAATAGTTAAGAGAAATAAATTACATTTACGGGAATATCATCATTTTTCTAATATTATAGCCTATATCTATCCGGGCCCAGATTTTCGGCCGGCCCCCAAGAGATTTGGTAAAAATTTTTTTTTTGTTTTTAATAATAATTTTATTTTCTTAATTACAGGACATAACAGAGACGTACATACAATTAGAACGGAACGTCACTACACACACACAAATAACATTAATTTGTTCTCATTTCGCCACCTGATTTTTCCCCACTGTAATCTATGTTCACAAGTAACTCTTCACTTTGTGTAACTAAGTTTTCAAATTGGCAATATTTTTTTTGGAATCTCTCTGCCGACATTGTTCTTTTATCAACTACAATTCTTTTAAATATTTCGTTAAGTAGAGAGTACAATGACAGTTTTTTCTTGTATGTTCTGATATGACAAACATATTTTTTTGTGAGCAATAGGATCATATTTACTGCCGGGTTTTCGGAACCGAAAAGAAATTCTGCCCTACTTAAATTTTGAAATATTACATTCGTAGGATCTACAAAATTAAATAATTCTTTTGTGAACATTTGCGTAACAGGACATTCAATCAATGCATGAACAATCGTATCTCTCAAATTGTTATCACAAAATTCGCATAAATCATTATCCCTTATTTTCCACCTTTTTAAATTAGTCCCCGTATTGACGATATTATGTATTACTTTGAATTGGAATGATAGTACCTTCGGCTCTCTTATACTTTCCCTACTCAGTGGTAGGCTGTGATAAATTGTTTCTTCCAATATATTTTCTTCAGCAAACCACATTCGCGCAGATGCTGGTGCGGTTGACTCAAGAAACAAAAATTCATTATAGAACATTCGACTTTTTGCCATTGAAATATCAAATTTTTTCCCGCTTACAACCTGAACACATTACTTTTGAAATCCATGGATGGTCTAGGAGTATTTTTAATATCTTGCACTAGCCCAGAGTGTTTAATAGCCGATATAACCCCTAAGTATCTCAAAAAATTTGTTCTGACGTGGAAACAATTTGTAAACTCTGTAAATGATAAGAAAGTTCCGTCTATTTTGATAAGATCTTGGATAAAAACTACCCCCTTGACAAACCAGTCCCTTAAGAATATGCTTTTACCTTGAACTAGAATTTTGTTATTGTTCCACACAATATTTTCCGATTCCAGGGAAATCATGACTTCTTTCGCAAAATCTAGCATTCTCCTATAGAATGAGGGAAGGTATGTCAAACATGAGGTCTCATAGTCGCATCTGAGCAAGAACTTAAGCCCTCCAAAAGGTATAAAGGACTCTTTGGCATAGTGGTTCCAGCCCTCTCCCCCTATTATCCTCCATATCCATTGCATTCTCAAAGCCTTTAACTGACATTTTACATCAAGGCTTTTAAGACCACCCTCATCATAATCGGCTATTAAAGCACTATGCCTTACTTTTGGTGGTTTGTTGTTCCAAATAAAATTGTTTAGTACCTTTTGTATTTTCTGCTCAAAATTGTATTCAATTTCTGTGGTTGACATTGGATAAATAAGGTTAGAGATGCCGAAGCTTTTTGAAATTGTAATTTTTCCCATAACACTTAGATCCCGTTGAGACCATATGTTTAAAATTTTAGACATTTTTTCTAGCCTTGTTTCGAAGTTAATGTGATGCCTTTCTTTGTTGTTTCTTCCAATTTGTATGCCCAACATGTTGAAAGAGCCTCTTTCGACAGACATGTTATGAACAGTTTCATCTTTTTCTCTCCAAGGGCCTAAAAATATCAGGACAGACTTGTCGGTGTTCAATTTTAAACCTGACATTTCCGAAAACCCGCGTAAAGTTTCAATTAATGTATAAATAGAAATTATATTTTTTAAGAGACACACGCAATCGTCAGCAAACTGTTTTAGCTTGTTGACTTTAGTACCGGTCTGAATGCCTTTAATATCTGCGTTGTTACGGATTTTATCGCCCATCACATCGGCACAAATTATAAATAATAAACAGGAGAGACCGCATCCCTGTCTTACTCCACGACCTAGCTCAAACCATTGCGACGAGAATCCATTATTAATAACACAGCTATATATATTAGAGTAACAACATTTCACTAAGGAGATAAAGTCAGGACCCAAGTTACATTTACTGAGGACTGAAAACATGAAAGGCCATTCAACAGAGTCGAACGCCTTTTCAAAATCAAGTTGAACTAGTACACCTGCTTCTCCTACCCGGTCGCAATGATCTATTAGGTCTTCTACAAAGCGAATACTTTCACCAATATACCTTCCCTTTACGAAACCAGACTGATCGGGATGTATGATAGTTGATATCACTTTCTCCAACCTTCTCGCCAAACTTTTTGTAAAAATTTTGTAATCAGTATTTAGCAGACTTACTGGTCTCCAATTTTTAATTTTTGTATTATCTTTGCCTTTTTTCTCAAGCAACGTCAATATTCCTCGGCGTTGCGAAGTTGAGAGAAAGCCTACTTGTTTAGAGAAGTTAAAACATTCAACTAGTTTAGGACCGATGATATCCCAAAATTCTTTATAAAACTCAGCAGGCAGGCCATCACTTCCAGGTGATTTATTTGGCTTAAAGCATTTTAAAGCTTCCCAACATTCCTCAACTGTGAACGGTCCTTCACATGTCAACATTTGTTCATTTGATAATTGTCTATCAATCGTACATTCTGCCAAAATATTTTCGACATTATTTCCCTCTGGATATTTTGAATTATAGAGGTTTTGATAAAATTCCTGTAGCTGATGGAGAATTTCTGATGGGTCAGTTATTTCGTTATTGGCATCGCTACATAACCTGGATACAGTTTTTTTTTCGAAAGACATTTTTGACCTGTTTAGGAAGTAAGAGTTACTTTTTTCATTTTTTTCTATGTACTCCAGTCGTGATCTTATCCAAGCCCCCCTTGCCTTTTCCTCTTCAATTGCACTTAGTTGTTGCTTAAGTTGTTCATATTCATCGATTTCATTGTCATTGGCAATCTCGTTACAAATTTTGATGTCTAACATTTCAATTTTACGAGTTATATTTTGTTCTATATTTCGTCTTAATTTGGCTCTTTCTTTACAATACTTCATAGAATACAGTCTCACATTATATTTCAGCCAATCAAACTTAACAAGAACATTACTAAAATTATTTTCTTCTTTCCAAGTTCGTTCTATCAGGTCCCTGATGTCTTTATTGTAATTTGGCTCCTTAATAATACTTGTGTTGAGTTTCCAAAATCCAGGACCTCTTCTATCTTTATTAACAAGCATTTTTAACTCTACAATGGAGTGGTCACTTTTAATACTATTCAGTATTTTTATACTTGAAACCATTTTTATACTTGTTCTTTTTATTAAAAAGTAATCCAGTCTACACATAATAGGGGGATGCTTTTGAGACCAGGTGTATCTTCTTGTTTCTTTGTTTTTATATCTCCAAACATCTACAAGGTCATGTGTTTCTATTAAGTTGTTCAGGCCTTGTTGACTTTGTGGACATTTCTGTACACCTCCTTTTTTATCTAAAGAGCTGTTTAAACGATGTTAAAATCCCCACCTAAAATAATTTCATCTCCATAGTCGACTGAACTTAATATCTTGTCTAGACTTGATATAAATGCTAGCTTGTCTGCTTCGTGGTTTGGACCATATATACTAATTATTGTAACAGTTTTATCGAATTTTTTAAACTTAATAAGTTGAACCCTGCCCGGTACTAAAACCGTGTGCTCTAAGATGCTGAGATATTCCCTTGAAATAATGGCTTGCCCTGCACTCCTAGTTGTACTGTTGTTTAAGAATACATTTCCTACCCCCCAGTTTAGTCTCCACCATTCAAGATCCGAATCTTTGGTGTGTGTTTCTTGCAGCAGGTATATTAGTGCTTTTTTGCTTTTTAAAAACTCAAATATTGTCATGAGTTTGGCGGGGTTGCGGCCTCCCCTTATGTTAAAACATTGTACATCTAAGGTACATGTGCACATTATCGTCGTGATACAAAGTAAATAACAGTGGCTTCGTAAGAACAGTACAGATGGATAAGTAATTCACAACTACTGCAATGATACAAGAGACTACACACACAAACAATGAAACTAACGCACGTAAAAAACACAAAGTTTCAGAATGATTAGATAACATAATTGGCCTAATGGGTTTGAAAAATGTGAGATAAAGATCGAACATGGAATTTAGCGTATCCATAAATAACTTCGCGGTGCCTATGGAATTGCAGGGAATGTTACTGAATCTTTGAATTCGTCTGTTATAGTTCAATCCTATTTATACTATCTTTTTGGTACATCTTATATACTTGTGCCGCTTTTATGGGCAAGCATACCTTTAATTAATGCACACCCTTATACTTTATAACTTTTTTTTACCAGCTGTCCTAAAGTTGTCGAGGGCTTTCCATCGTAATCCATTTATGCCATACACCCACACATATTTCGACCACGGTAGCAGCTGAACTCCCTGTCAATATTTACACGCAGACACCTTGTTTATTATAATCGCAGGATAAGATCAAGGATTGTGCCGCCTCTTTATATTATGCAGCCGTAATAGATCGACCTTCACCTTCTGGCTCGCACCTACATAGTGGGTGAGAGTATTGAATTAATGTAAACAAGCAAGCCGCAAAGGCTAACGCTTTATTTGGTTATTGGATTCGTGCGAGGAGACAGGAGAAGATGTAGCATAACATTAATTCAATATATAACCAACGCCACATTTGTTTAATAAGATGCCAGTGCCCGATCTGCTCACAACCAAACATATCTAACGCCACCTCTGGCTTGTAAAAGGCCATCAGTTGATATGGGGCCATAAAAACAGGCCCGGCTAATTCGCGACTTTCACTGCACTCCTTGCGGTCCTTAAAGGGCCACTGGCATGAGCATGAACAATTATTAAACGATTATTGACCAAGCCGTGGCATTCACTGCATCCCCTTACAATAGTTTAAGATCAAACACCTTATTTTTTCATTTCCTAAATTTGAGCCCAGATCATTCTGCCATGAAATAAATATAACTACTTATGATACTCAGTATACTCTGTTGACGAGAGTTGACTACTGGGGCCAGTGGTGGAAAATACAGACACACGTGACTTAACATTTTAATCGATACGTACAATAATGGGGCGGTTACATGTAGTATGCAAGACGAATTGACGCCAACTGGGTATTATTAAGGGCCAGTTACAGTATGGTACTCACGTAATACTATTAAACAGCTGGCACCACCTTTGGTCTTTGATAGGCCAGTATCAAGGAAAACCCTTTGATACGTGAACATGAAACCTCAGTCAAAGACTAAATAAACAAATGCCTCATTGGGGCCATGAAAGGCCAGATAGGGATCTCCTGTATGGTTCACACGAAGTAACTATTTGACAACTAGCGCCACCTTTGCTCCTTGATAGGCCAGTATCGAGGAAAACCCTTTGATACGTGAACATGAAACCTCAGTCAAAGACTAAATAAACAAATGCCTCATTGGGGCCATGAAAGGCCAGATAGGGATCTCCTGTATGGTTCACACGAAGTAACTCTTTGACAACTATCGCCACCTTTGCTCCTTGGTAGGGCAGTATAAAAAAAACAATGAATTTTATAAATAAATCAACGAGAAGAAAAGCTGCTTGCACCAACGTACTTTACTGACTTACATACCACATAGATTAACAACTTTCCCCCCTTATGTCCCTGTTATGTTTTTTCTTACATCTTGGAGTATGTTTCCCATCTTGTTCTGCCCCTTCCACCTGTCTGGAAAGGGTATATCCTCGTGATATTTCCCAATTCCAATTCCCCAGTAGGCATTATTGGGGTTCGCTTCAGCAAGGCGTTTTGGCGCACTGTTCACAAGCGTTTTTCTTGGGGTTTCACATTGTTGAAATTTGTTGCTCACCAGATTGGACATTACTTGTAAGGCCTTTCCACTACTGTACCAGTCTTTATCACCGATGCTGTCTCCCTTGCGTTTCATTAGGATTGGGTCTTTGATTTCCCGAATTTCCTTTGCCAGTTCGGGGAAGCCGCAGTACATTGCTTTTGAGTACTGGTATCCCATCTCAACGCACGTGTAGTGTTCACCATCACATGTGAACGGGGCTGGGTAAAAGTTAGACAGGGGAGAGTAATTTCCCAAAAAGGCGTGCACGTTTTGAGACACATTGGCTCCGGGGTCCGCCGAGTCGACGTGGACCAACAGCTCCGGTGCATTTTCAACCGTGTACCTCTTGCCTCCGTATATGATGTAATCTTTGATCAGCTGCGCCGGTTTATTTTCTTTCCTGAGCGCGCTAAATATTGGTAATAATTCGCTACGTCTTTGCAGTATTTCTTTTGGAAAGTGTTCCTCCATAATGATCGGCGTTCTCTTTAGCTTAGATTTTGCTTTCCACACAGCCATCCGGTCAGGGAAATAGGCAAAACGCACAATCACTGGTGCTAGCTTGTCTGTTTTGACGAAGAGCCGGTGTACCCTGTCGAGTCTGATAGATTCTACATTTAATATCCCCATTGACTGGAAAATTGTCTTTATTTGTTTCTCCAGAGATATTTCTTTCTTTTCTTGAACATTCTTGAATATCAAATTATTTCTCATGGAGTAGCACTTATCGTTAATTTGAGACACTCTGATTTTCTCTAGTTCACTTTGCAGCCTTGAGATTTCAGCCGCTTGCTTTGCTGATGTTTTTTCAAGAAATTCAGTTTTACCTTTAAGTTGCTGTATATCATCGTCAATGTGCTCCTGGTAAGTTTTTAAATATTGCACTTCTTTTTTTAGCTCCGAAATGTCTTGCCTAATAATTTTCATATCCGCCGATAAACTAAGTAAAAGTTCTCTGTTGGATGGCTGTTCAGATTTGCTATTGTCAGGGATAATTTCACATTCTTCAGATTTCTCCATTTTGTCGTTGACCTCTTCTAAATTGTCTAAATGGTGAAACAAATTCACTCTTTTCTTTTCTGGGGTAACTGATTCACTCCCACTTGAATTTCGTTCCTTTCTCTTATTCTTTTTCTTTGTCATGTTTTACCATATTTCCTTATCCTTCCATATTTACTCCCTCAGCTGTTTACATATATGTCGACAGTACACAATGAGTATAATTAGTACCGCGTCACGTGATTATAATGAAGACAATATTAATCCATGATTCAGATCTTTAATGTTCAAATTATATAACTTTCATGTTGGATGTATTGCTCCAAATAACTAGTTTCTGTCCGCGGGTAAGTTCTCTAAAACATCATGCAATTTTTATGCCATTTTGTTTTTCATTGTGCCCCAATTTTGACATTTTAATGGAGCATCAACAAACACGTCTCCTTCATCGATAAATATTGACATATCGGTAAAAATGGTTTATTTCGAGCCCTGCAAAAGCCTCAAAAGTCAGTGTGTTATTGTAGGATCGTAAAAAGTGCTTAAACTGTAGTTTTTTCAGTAATAATGCACGTGTGGAGATTTTTTATGCGTCCCCTGGGACGCAAGCCCAAAATTTTTTCCGTCCCGGGCCAATTTTTTTGCTACAATGACGCGCAAATCCGCGTCCCGTAAACGTCTGCATTCAGGACTTTAGAACTGAAAGGTTGTTACAGCCTCAACTAAATGACATGAACGTCAGAGAGACATGATCCCCGTGTAGCGCGGATGACCTATACAATCGGTGCTGGAGTCGGTTTGAAAAGTGACATACTACTACCACTTTCACCACGCTTTTCACAATTCTAACAGTTTTGCATTTCTGAATTTCAACAAAAGCTGTTTTTTTTATTTTAAAAAAGTTATTTTGATAATTTTTAATATCTGTTTTATTCGTGTGTGAATTAAAAAAATTAGAATAGTTTTGACAACACGGTCTGGAAGACACGTTCAATTGCGCAGACAAAATTATATCAAAATGTGGTTTTACCCAATTTCAAAATACTGTCATTTTGACAATTTTTACACAAAATTGAACAAAAATACGACGCAGCACACCTGCAATATATGCTCTATCCGTGTGTGAAATTTCACAACGATCCAACCTGCAATTTCAGAAAAATAACCAGGACACCATTTCATTACGCGACAAAATTAGATGAATGCTAACGTTTACCGAATTTCTAAACACTGTCATTTTGCCAGCTTTTTATGAATTAGAATTCAATACGATGTTTCACACTTTCAATATGTGGTCTATCCGTGTATGAAATTGCAAAACAATCCGTTTAATAGTTTTGGAGATCTAGCCTGGACATGACGGCAAAAAGTTCCAATAATCGAAAATATACTGTCATTTTAACAATTTTTCATGAATCGTAACAAAAATATGACACTGCACACCTTTCACTATGTGCTCTATCCCTGTGTGAAATTTCAAAACAATCTGACCTATAGTTTCGGAGATATAGCCCGGACACGCATGCGGACAGACGGACAAGCTAATAACTATAACTATATCCGCCTGTTACGCGGAGGATAAACGCTTACTTGTGCCTAAATGTGTGAATAGTTTCACTAAACATCTTCATTAACTCCCTCTGTGAAGGCCCACTTGGCTTCCTGTTTCCCTCGTACTCGGATAAATGCTGCACTTTCAGGCGCGAATCTCCCTGTTTAGGCAAATCTGCTTTTTATTTTTTACGATAAAGGGCAATGAAAATTAGATTCAAACAGGAACATAGAAAGATAAGTTTTGTAGTTACATCCCCTTTTCATTTAAAGTGATATTACCTGAGCAATTCCTAACCACAGTTCATGTTTGGTACCTCAAACTTCGAAAAGCAACAGAATGCTGTAACTTCAACGTGGTTTTATGATCCAGTGAATTCAAAGTAATTTCTTACTCGATAACTCGAATAGTCGACAACTCGATTATTTAGTTTTGGTCTGGGCGTAGTTACATGCCTACTGTATCAAGATATCGGTGCGCAACTTACCAATCGTGCATCTAGTTCATTTCTTGGAACAGGCTGAAAATTCAAAAACACTGCGTTAACATTTTCAATGTTACAATGAAATAATCTTAATTAAATTTCGGCTAGACCTATTTTCGCCATCTTGTGGCGATAAATTTTCTCCGGAGTGTGATAGCGAACCTTTTTTTCGCAACCATTGCCTGCGTTGTACGATATAAAACCGCCTCACTGCATTTGCGGCGATCCAAATACAAGGGTGCCGTTTTGAGGTCAACTGCGATCCGGCCAATAGCGTTAAAAGAATGTATGTAAAATCGTAACATTTTAAATATTCCAAGGCATTCTTATGTATTAGATACAGCAAATAATCGCACATGCCAAGAAAACACAACTGGTCTTTGGTATATGGACTATAATACCACTTGGTTTTACCCGCATTTGCTTTCTGCACTACGGCTCAATTATGCTTGCTGCTATAACGCCATCGTACCAATATTGTGCTAGCTAGAGCAGTGTGCACAGCCCACATATTCCCCACAGGAACCCCATCAGTTAAACATAGCCATCAACAGTCAATCACGAGCTGAAATTTTCCAAGTCCAGTTGGTGCATTTTCCTTGCACGAGCCTACCCCATTTACAATACCGATCTGTGTTTTTTACCATAGAAGCAACATACCAAGTTTCATTAAAATCCATACAGTTGGTGTTGAAGTATCCTGTTAACAAACTCATTCCGATGCTGATTAATTTCCAGGATTTGGTAAATTTCGAAGTCCATTTGGTTCATTATCCTTGAGCCAACGTAACCCATTTACAATACCGATCCTTGTTCGTGCCCACAGAAGCTACACACCAAGATTCATTAAAATCCTTGCAGTTGTTCTTGAGGTATCGTGTTAACAATAGTCAATCAAGAGCTGAAATTTCCAAGTCCAGCTCGTCCATTTTACTTGGACGAACCTGGCCCATTTACAATACCGATATGTGTTTGTTTGCACAGAAGCTGTTTCATTAAGTTTCATTAAAATCCTTTCAGCAGTTTTTAAGTTATCGTGTCAACAAGTTCACACAATAGTCAATCAAGAGGTGAACTTTTCTAAGTCCAGCTGGTCCATTTTCCCTGGACGAACCTGGTCCATTTACAATACCGACCCTGTTCCCATAGAAGCTACATACCAAGTTTCATGACAATCCTTGCAGGAGTTTTTAAGTTATCGTGTTAACAAGCTCTTGATGACAGACCGACCGACAGACACGCGGTCGATCGCATATATTCCCCACAGGTGGAACCTGTGGGGAATAAATTAAGCTTCATGCACAGAGCTTGCTGTTGCATTGATGCAGTGCTATACGATGTCATGGGGTCATGGGCCCCCCCCCCCCTCCCCTCCCCGAAGGCTCCAACCCTGCAAGAACAAAATAATTGGATGAAAGACGGGCTGCGAAGCACCGCTTTCTGAATATAGTTTTTTTTTCAAATTTTCTTAAAATATTAAATGCTCGTAAAACGCTGGTCCAACTGTGGATCCTCATAAAATCTGTCATAGAAAACAGTTTACAGGGTCTTTTTTATACTGTCATAAGATCGGGTCACAAATTTATGAAATGAAATATGAAATCATTTATGAAATGTCCGGACACTAAGAAACATTGATGATGTAAAATATAATCACGTGACCACTTTTAATTTCAAAATTGCCTATAAGTTACCAGGGCAGTACATACTTGCAAGACTGATCCATGCTTCAAATTTCAATTCTCTAGCTTACGTGGTTGCGGAAAACTATGAACACAATTTTTTCACTTTTGCATTGCTGCACTGATCACACAGAGGTGGAAGGGGTTCAGCACGCGCCAACCAATGGTGCAATTTTTTAAAATTGTCAGGCAAAAGAACGGCTGTCGTAACAAGTGCAGTATGCTGGGTACCACTGATCACACAGGGAGGGGACCAGCGGGAGCGAACGAATGATGCACAAGTGCAGCATGCTGGGTACCACTTATCATAGAGGGAGGGGACCAGCATGACAAGTGCAGGGTACCACTGAATGCTTCCAAGCCTAGGCGGCCCGCCACCTGTCATCTGCATGCGTCACAGGTGCGTCGACAAACATTGAGAACGCTTGTATATAAAGGCCAAAAAGAAAAAACACCCATCACATTTTCTTAAACACCCGTCCGGCTTAAAAACAATTCGAACAAATCAGACAATTTTTTCGATTTCTTAGTTTCCTAACGCGAATGATTTTAGACCTTTCCGTGTTATTGTCCCTGCCAGGGTATGACCAAAAAAGGTTATTTTTTTTCATCACCAAAGCTTCGTAGAGCCAATAATAATAATAATAATAATAATAATAATAATAATAATAATAATAATAATAATAATAATAATAATAATAATAATAATACAGTGGAACCTCGGTATCGGACCACCTCCCTGTTAGGACAGCCTCTGAATTAGGGCACATTTTTTTCGGTCCCGAATGTGCTCCATAGACTTCAATGGTTAAAAAAACTCCCAATTGGGACCAACTCGGATCGGACCCCTTCGGGCCGCTTTTTTCGGTCCCGAGCCCTCAAAATGCCTGAGATCGGACCACTGTCAGTCAGTGGGGAATCCACTGTATTTTTGCGGAACATTACTTACAACACTGAGCATGTTGTCGTTTTAGATATTGTTGCTAGGGATTATGGTACCAAGTGTGCAACCAGACAGGGGCTTAGTTTTGTTATCTATACTTTTGTGCCTTGTCTAAACAATAGAGGCTGACAATATACAAACCCGAGGCATCTTAATTTATGTGGTGCCTATTCTTTTAGTATTTAGGGTGACTAAAATGCCACAATTAAATGTCAATTTAAGCACATAGAGGTAATTTAAATTAGAAAAAAAATTGTTAAAACTTTCTCAAAATAGAAAAAGTTAAAGGAAAAAGAAAAGAAATTAGTCTCAAAGATAAAATTGAGATAATTAATGTGTTTGGACATCAAACTTGAATCTGCGGGCAACCCGCAAAATTTTACCAAAGTAGGACCAAGTCTCCAAAAAGGGGCCACCTCTGAAATACGGCGCATTTTATCCGGCCCCAAGGGTGGTCCGATTTCAGAGGTTCCACTGTAGTAATAATAGCAATAATAATAATAATAATAATAATAATAATAATAGCAGCTAAATAAATATGATAATAGTAATAATAATAAATAAGCAAACAAACAAAAACTCCCCCCCCCCACCAACTCTAGTTTCATCTTTATGTCGTTGGTGCAAACCGCGCAAGTAATTAACAGTTATCAATTAAGCTCTGAGCTTCACCTTTGTGTGTTCGTAGGGGTATTCAGGTTCTGGATGCCAACACACCACCACGCTCCCGTCTTCCGACACAACCACTAAGTTGTTCCTAATAAACACGCGCAAATGTTAAATATTGCTTCTCAAGCTGAAGAAATGGTTAGCTTCAACATTATGATATATTATCTTGTATTATGAATACATATCCAAGTTAACACAAGCTTAGCCTTTTGAGCACTAAATTTTAAAACATTAAAACTTCTACAAATCATGAGCTGAGATTTATACTAACTCCTGAGGGCCATTTTTGTATATCTTGTAATACAGAACAACATCAGGCCCATCCACGGTCTTTTATAGGACTGTGAGTGGTGGGGGGGGGGGGGGGGCAGACGGACCGGTATTCTCGCTGAAAGGGTCTTACGGTGTTACGATAACATTTTGGTTGACGCGGGTATTGTCTGTTTCAGACTCAATTTAAAATCCTGAAATACTTCAATGTCTATTTCATTTTACTTTCCACTAGCTGAAGCTCCATATAAGACACGACTGACCCGTGAATACAGTGGAGCGAAAGCATTGGGTTAAAGCCGGGATCATGTCTGTCCCAGGGTCGGTTCACCTATATCGATTTCAGCAAATTTAATTTTGTTGTGCACTGGGCTTCACCATTGGTCTCCTCACAAAACACAGCCAGCCTGTTTGTGACTGACCCGTGAAGAAACGAGGAGTAAAAAGCAAACTTAGAGTTTCAAGCCGTAGTCATCAGCGCCAATGCTCTGTTTGGGGGCAACGCAGCCCCGGGGTCGTCCGAACATCTATAGGAGCGGCTTCGCAAGTGCGAAATGCGCATTGACATCGCTACCCTCGGGTAATAGTTTTCTGCGTTGGCTAAAATCCTGAAATACTTCATTGTCTATTTCATTTTACTTTCCACTAGCTGTAGTACTTTATGTGAACACAGTATTAGTTATTGACCAAATTTATTGGCCAATTTCTAAAAAGTTAACAATGATGATAATCAGTTAAACCCAATGAAAAAAAGAAATATGCACATCATCATAAACAGTTGACAAACAGAGTACTGACCCGTTTCATGGAAATTTTGAGCAAAGTAGGAGATGCTTACTTTGTGGCAGTGTTCTTTGTTGTGATCATGCGCACGGAAGAACAATAAAGCTGACCCCTAACGATATCTGCAAATAAAGAACAGTACCTGTTCACTTATGCCTCAGTCACACTGCCATCGATTCCGGACAATTCGCCAGTACGGGCCATATATGGAAGGGGAAAATTGGCAAAATTTCAGGCAAAGGGCGTCGTGGCATTTTTTGCCTTCTCGTATGGCGTATCGCCGAGTTCCTGATTTGTCGTGGAAGTTTTTAAGGGCCATATGCCCGTAGACACGTCGTAGACAGCATCACATGGATGCCGTAGACACGTCGTAGACAGCATCACATGGACGCCATAGACACGTCGTAGACAGCATCACATGGATGCCGTAGACAGCATCACATGGACGCCGTAGACACGTCGTAGACAGCATCACATGGACGTCGTAGACACGTCGTAGACAGCATCACATGGATGCCGTAGACACGCCGTAGACAGCATCACGCGGACGCCGCAGGGCCTCCGCAGCATTCAAATGGTGCGGGACCCGTATGAGTTCCAAGATCACCTCTACGATTATCTTATGATATACGTGCAAGTCTCTAACGAGCACCATACGACGCATAACAATCTCACTGATATGCTGTGGGGCGTTCCAGCTGCCCTTTGCGGACCCGGCACTGCGCCCTCGCGACCTTGCCTTGTTGGGCTGCCCAGCATTTATATATTGCCATACTTCACTGCAAGATCAGTCATTACTTTGCACGGGCGTCACGCTGCGGCCACCACAGGGCGCAAGGCCCCCCCGCAAAGTACCCACAGGTATCTGCAGCACCCTTGCAACTTATGCACGTGAAAAAAAACTCGCTAAATATGTGACTTCAACAAACGGATGTCCGTACAAACAATTTCCTGAAACTACAAAAATCAAGGTAGAAAAATTAGCACTGTTTCAATAGTGACTCCTAATTCTGCAATTAAGCGGTGATTCCCATTTGAACGAGGAAAAGCTTTGCCTTTATCCGGTTTTACGATAAAGCGGTATGCAATTATAAGGTTAAAAATACATAATTTTATGCAATCAACCTATTTATGCGTTTAACCGGTATGCGATTCAGTCATTTTATCTGTGTATGCATTTTGACGGTGGTATTTGTTACATTAAAGGAATAGATATTACGCACAGCCTGGAATGTGTGTTTTTTTCTAAGTGCTTTGAAAGATTTAAAAAATTTCAATATTTCTGAAATATTTCAAAAATTGCAAATTTCATGAAATGTTTAAAAATTTCGAAATTTTTACCAGCCCTGCACATTATCGTAGTTCATATGTAAGAAAATAAGCATGTCAACATTTTCTGCACTGAGTCCTTTTCTTTGTGATAATGTTTCTGGCTAAACAAAAAATACGTTTGCTCGGAACTCTCGAGGCTCTGGCGCGCGTCACCTCTGATGCCACATCCAGGTAAAGCTTACCCTGGATAAGGGAAAGTATCTGGCGGATTTTAGATCTATAGTCCTCTGCAATCGATTAAATCGATGATTGGCACGGTTTTTGGAAAAGATGATCGATTCCAGATTTTGGACCGATCGCCCATCACTAATAACTTCTGTGTTACGTTTTCTTTAAACAAAATAATACGGACATAATCACAAATCTCCAACAAACTTGGCATTTGTTTGTATGCAGGGAGCATAGTTTATTACATGAAAAACTTTTGAATTGATATTTCGAAAAGAATGTAAAAAATAAAGTTAAAATGTGGATGTACAAGGAAGAGACAGTAATTGGAACAAAATTATAGGTTTTTAATGATTTTAGGAAAATAACCCTCCAATTACACAGACCAATTATATACCACTGACAGAGGAGGCCAAACCAAAACATAACAACTCCCTAATGTACGGAAAATAAAATACACAAAAGTATAAATTGTGTTTCTAAGGTAAACAATACACAAGTTTGGGAAATAAAATATCGGCCTGAATGTTAACCAATCATCAACAGAGTTACAAACGATGTCGCAGAACCAAGATGGCGAGAGTCTGCACCTGAACCAATCACCAACAGCGATACAAACGATGTTCCAGAACCAGGATGGCGACGTCAACAAAAAAAAAAAAAAAACAGCTGATCAATCTGGCTAATCTTATTAATTTTTCTCTTGAACAACAAATGATACTTTTTTTTAGTTTTATGTTACAATATTATGAGATACAATTTCTCGAGTATATGGTTCTAATGATATCCATTAGTAAAATGAGTAAAGCAGGTTTAAGCCCATCTGTGTCTAATGTCCCATTCTACCATCCGTCCCATTCTACGGTCTGGGCCTTGTACAAAATAAATTTACACATAATTCTGCATCTATCAACTATTTTAGTACATATTTTACAAATAAACTATAGCCCCTTTAATTAAATTTTTGGTCACTTGACTCTGGTCACGTGGAACTTAAAGGCCGGAAGGGTTCGTAGCTCTGACAGAGAGATATGCGATGCTATACAAATCAGATGTGATTCGGAGCTATACAAGGATGAGACAGTAATTGGGACAAAATTGTGGGTTTTTAATGATTTAGTGAAATATCCCTAAACTTGCATGTGAACAAATATATACCACCGACAGAAGAGGTCTAACCAAACATTGCTAATACAAAACACAGCAACTTCCCACTATACGGACATTAAAATACGCAAAAGTATACATTGTGTTTCTCAGGTAAACAATAGACAAGTTTGGGACATAAATGTCGGCCCGAACATGAACATGAACATGAACCAATCACAAACAGCGTTACAAACGATGTCCCAGAACATGAACGAAATCACAAACAGCGTTACAACCGATGTCCCAGGACCAAGATGGCGACGTCAACAAATAAACAGCTGATCAATCTGGCTGGTTTTATTAACTTTTCTCTTGAACAACAAGTAAATATTTGTGAAACACACGCAGGCCCTAACCGCCCCCCCCCCCAAAATCATAGGGGTATAAAGCGATGACTGACAGACGGACGGACAGACACCCCAAACTATAGGCCCGAGTCCGAAGGGTTGGGGCCTAATTATGGCGCACAGGTTTTATGGTCAGATAACAATTTTTTACTGAGAAAAATATGTGTGTTCTTGAGATCAGGATACCGAATCCCTCATTATCGCCGACAACAAAAACAAATCCACACAAGCAAAATCACGCTTTACTCTGGTTTGGGAGTTTCGCTGAGGTCGAAAATAATGCGTCAGGGTACTTCTCAGTGTTCTTTTAAAGAACAAGTGGATTTTTGGCCAGTTTGGTCAAGATCACGTGGCCGAATTTGGCCAAAATGGCCAAAAGGCACATCTACAAGTCGAGACCTTTCAAATGAGCCCAACATCAAGTCTCTAGGCCTATGCGTTCTCGAGATATCGCCCGTACAAACAAACATCGATTTTTTGCGTTTTTTGGCGAATTTGGCCAAGATCACGTGACCGAATTTGGCCAAAAGGCACATCTACAAGTCGAGACCTTTCAAATGAGCCCAACATCAAGTCTCTAGGCCTCTGCGTTCTCGAGATATCGCCTGCACAAACACACGTCGTTTTGTGCGTTTTTTTGGCCAATTTGGCCAAGATCACGTGACCGAATTCGGCCAAAATGTCTTTCAAATGAGCCAAACATCAAGTCTCTAGGCCTCTGCGTTCTCGAGATATCGCCCATACAAACACAAGTCGATTTTTTTGCGTTTTTAGCCAATTTGGCCAAGAGCACGTGATCGAATTTGGCCAAAATGGTCAAAAGGCACATCTACAAGTCGAGACCTTTCAAATGAGCTCAACATTAAGTCTCTAGGCCTCTGCGTTCTCGAGATATCGCCTGTACAAACACAAGTCGATTTTTTGCGTTTTTTTGGCCAATTTGGCAAAGATCACGTGATCGAATTTGGCCAAAATGGCCAAAAGGCACATCTACAAGTCGAGACCTTTCAAATGAGCCCAACATCAAGTCTCTAGGCCTCTGCGTTCTCGAGATATCGCTTGTACAAAAAAGCGATGACGGACAGGCAGACGGACAAACAGAAACCCCAAGTCTATAGGCCCCAACCCTGTAGGGTTGGGGCCTAACAAATGATACTTTCAATTTTATGTTACAATATTATGAGATACACTTTCCCAAGTATGTGGATCTAAGGATATCCAATAGTAAAATGAGTAAAGCAGGTTTTAGCGTATCTGCATCAAATGTCCCATTCTACCTTCCGTCCCATTCTACGGTTTGAGGCTTGTACAAGGGAGAGGAGAACGAATGGCTACAGTAGATCCAAATTGGTGAAGCTGAAAAGACCATCTTCCGTGGCTGAAAACAATTTTTATTTGTCAAGTATCACAGAATAAGGAATATTCGAGTATAAAGGGTCGCCAAATTTGCATCTGGCTAATTACGTTTAGTAAGAATTGAACATTTTGTTGTCACCAATTACGATCTACTCTAACCATTTCTATCTCCTCTCCCTCGTACTCATACCGTATAGAATAAAAAGTTAAATGGGTATTGCGTGGCTTCTAGTTACAAATAATCCCTCAATAACCGGCGCAAACGCTATTTTACATAAAAAAGTACAGTTTCGCCAATTTCGATGTAACGTTTCATTTCATGTTTCTCTCCTTGTAACCCAGGCCTACCCCGGTACCTGAAACACTATATTATCGCTCAGCTTTCGCCAAAGGTTGAATAATCAGTTCAAAAAATAATTTGTACTTGTACGCTATTTTTAACCAAGGGTGTGTCACAACACTCTTACATTTATAACACGAACATGCCGCATTTCGTAACATTTCTGCTACCGAAAAAAATCTGAACGACTGGTCGAGTTTTTTTGGTCTATTTTCATACGCTTAAAACATGCGCGAAAAGCTGTGGAGAGTTTGTCTTAAAACAGCCGCCCCACAATAACAACAAAATACTGTCGTAAAACAGAAAATGGCTGTCGATGACAATGACGAAGCTTTACGTACAACATAACTTTGTGATTCTTCAAATATTCAAAGTATCATGATAAATGTGTTATATTGCAATGAAAAACTCAATAAAATCTAATCGGGATACATTGCAATTTCTTATTTAAAAACAAGGTTGTTTGTCGCCATTCTGAATTGAGAGGCCAATTGCGGCTTTTTACGACAATCTGATGTGTCTCAAGGTTTTTCTATTAAGACGTTTCAGAATTTTTTGAGATATTCAGAATTCACGCCCCCCCCCCAAAAAAAAATAAATAAATAAATAAATAATAATAATAATAATAATAATAATAATAATAATAATAATAATAATAATAATAATAATAATAATAATAATAATCAATGCTCTCAGAGCCTGTGTTTTATTGGGCAAGGATAATGTCTCGAAAATGTTTCGGAAATCAGAAAATATTTCTTGGCCTTTCGATAATGTCTCGAAACATTTTCGAGTGTATCGAGCTTTACATTCAGATAATCTCCCCATAATCCTTTCTTGCGCACGTGCGCGCCATTATGGCCCAAAAGTGAAACAGTTTTGCTTTACTTACGTCGATTCAGAACTGACATACGACAGCTTACATTAAAGCCAGTAGAAATACAACTATTGACAATAGAAATTCGCAATTTGGATTGAGAGAAAAGCACCAAAGCTCCCGGCAGCCATTTTTAGTCTCGAAACATTATCAGAAGTGTTTTATTGGGATATTTCCGAAACATTATCTGGATTTATTATTTTTACATTGCAGTTGTGATGGTATTATGTTTGCAATAGCAGTTCACACAAAATATGTAATCAAGAGCTCATAGCGAAACAATTGCAAATGATTTTGGTATGGTTTAGTTATAAGTGTTAAAAGTTATAGTTTTGGTTGGTGATTTAGTTTTGTAATCTAAAAATCGAGATAACCGAAAAGATGAAAGTGCAATATGGATTGTTTTGGCCCAATGCATTGCTATTTAGTTATGTAAATTAATAAATCAACTGAAAGAGATTAGATGCTTTTATTTTTCGATGAAAAATGCCGGGGTGGCAGACGCTTTGGTGGCGAACGTCACAAGTGGCAACTATTCCGGCGACAATTATCTGGATGACATCTCCTTAGACTAGTTTTAAGACGCAATTATAATGAAGAATTGTCAAAAAAATTATGTCAACCTTGAAGTATTGTCGTGGTGAAAAAAAAAATAATGTATATGATGAGTAGGAAAAAATTGGTTCTAAGTGAAAGCATAAGCAGAAAGCTTGAGGAAATAAATAACGTCACAATTATCATGGAAACAAAAATGACGGAACAGTTGTCATGAAAAAATTGCATTCTTTTCAACAAAAAAACAATGGCAAACTTCAATGACCTAGAGGATAGCCATGGCTGCCTTACACGGAGAAACTTTAAGATTTCCACAAAAATTAAATACTTCAATTTCATTAAAAATATCTGCTAGTGGTCTTCAAACTCGATACGTTGCATTGCCAATCACGATCAAGCATGCACAGTTTCGACGCATGGCGTAGCGAGACATAGTTGGCTTATTTATCCAAGGTAAGAATAAATATGCGTTGGATATACGTGTCATTGCGAGACCTTATTCCTCCACTACCAAAATAATTGAGATTCGGCATGTTTGTTTTTTTCACACTATGATAACTTTCAGTTTTGGATAGGTTTGGAGTTAATTATAGTAAAGGTGTTTAGATGGTCAAAATCTTCCGTACATGTTTAAGATACTTTTTACCTAACATGTGTGTTTTAAATGTACACAACATTCATTTCAAAGTCCAAGTTTATCGTACTGGTTTTCAAACTAATTGTTTGTTTTCACCTGTCTCACTGATGTCGTAGTCTTGTAGCGTCTGGAAATCACTACTAGGTTGTGATTAACCTTTTACTTGGTTGTTTAGATGTTTATGATCCTTCATAGATCTTCATGATACATTCTACTTGAATTGTTCTTTGCTTACATTTCACAGTATAGGCTTTGATACTGATTTTCTGGCTGGTTTCTTATAACGACTCTGGACACTCAGTGCCACGTCTGAACACGATTCCGGGTTATAATTAATCTTTCACGTGATTTTGCCGGGCTCAATGTACACTAGCTTTTGCTCCAAATGCCTTCTTTTCAAATTTACCCCACGTCGGTAGTAAAAGTGACTTTTCCTGACTGGTTAGGAAAGCGTGGAGCTTCACTTTCAAAACTGAAGCAACGTGGTGCCTTCCACGATCAGACAGAGGCATAGGATCTCTCCTAAAAGCTGCCGGTCAAGAGGGACACACTGCTTAAGGTCGCCATACACACTGTAGGAACCAATTGGTAATGTAGAGCTGTATGTTGACTTATCACGCAGTCAGGTCTTCTAAATGTCAGGCGTCTCTATTCGAGAACCCCGCACTGTCGGACGAAGCCTTTGGTAAACCTCATCCACAGATGTCTCTGCAGCTCTTAGCACAGAAATAGACTCAACTCGGGCTACCAGATAACTACCAACCAAACAGACAGGTCTCTCTGAGGCAAAAAAGAACAAAGAAGATGTCAGTGGCTTTCGGTTATGTCTGCTTTGGTAAAAAGGAGATCAAAATGCGTTGTCATTTGGCTCCGCCAGGTTAGCCTGGTTTTTAGCAGGATATTTTTGTTCTAATCGGGTTGTTAGATTGGCATCTGATTAAAGATCTGTCTGCAGGTAAAGTATGCCAGGTGGATGTACCACAGATTATAAAGAGTGCACCGATGCAAGGCAGTGGCAACCGCCTACTGCGACCCCTACCCGACATTCAAATGCATTCGACGGCATTAAAGTTTTTGTAGGTTTATGTATGCGACTGGCAGTTCTGGTCTCGAGCACTTCCACTTGGTGACTCATCAGCACCGTATTCCTTCATTGACGTAATGACACTTTAAAACATTTAATGTTCGGGTGGAATGCTTATGTTTTAATATTAATACTTAGACGATTGGCTGCTGGCCCAGATAGACTACTCAGGAATAGTGCAGCTCATATAGCAATGCATAAGCCTGTGATTGCTGTACAGTCTGATCAAATCAGAACTCCATGAAAAGAAACTTTTTGGCGAACAGCTAAAGTTGAAGCTAATTTGTGAGCTGAGATCAGCGCACCATTGCGTTTTCTTGTTGCGATTGCTGATGGATTTAGTATTTACAGGGAAACTGATTACCGTAGGTGGTGTTAAAGTCCGATTGTTTTAGCCTTAGTTACGACAGCTTTGAGACAAGGTGCGAGATACTTACCCAAATGTTAGTCATTGGGTTACAGGCACAACGCACAGCATTGGTGGACAACCCACGGCAACACCACTTAGGAAGTAGCTTTCTATTTTGCGTTCACCGTTACAAAGGCGAAGAAAGATGCCTGTCATGACAAGTGGTGTTTCTTTTCAGAAAGCTATACAGAAAGGCGGCAGGTCCGCATATGGCGATAAAGAAATATACCGTGGTTTGTGCATTAAATTAGAAGACGGAACATGGTCGCTAGGCTCTGATGCTTACTCACAGCCTTTATGCAGTTCCATTCTACTAGTAGATAGTCAGCTGAGACCTTAAAGAAAGTGAGTGATGGATTTCGCTGGTGTGGGGTACCGGTTGAGGATGTGTTTGCAAACAAGCTTAACCATCACCTCGAGTGATAGCCTCACTTACAGCAAGTGAATTCGCAGCTGCGTCCGCATTCAAACATGCAATTCCTGGAGTTAATTGGTTTTCTCACCTTTCTCTGACAGAGGCTGTACAAGTATAAGTATGTGGGTGAAAGAGGAGGTTTTGTTTTGAATAACTTTTTAAAAGTGCAGAACTTTTCGATTAGATTAATTTGATCAGTGGATATACAAACATGGTGTTTCAAAAACCACTTCGCGAGCTTTAGTTAGCCTTTGTACTGCTGCAAAAACAGTTTGTTTCTACTGGGTGTTTCAATTCTAGTTTCTTGACACGGGATAATTTTGTCATGCCCGTAACTATTTTAATAGACTCGTAAATAAACATATGATATTACTCCGCTTATACTATATTTTGTTTTACTGCCTAACAAAAACACGTCTAGTGCTCTTCTCGAAACTGGGATCCCCTACCCAAGGGCGTTGATTTATTCCTTGAGACATTTTTTGGGCGGGACTCGAATTCTCAGACAGGGTACTTTTACCTGCACTTTCTGACTTCATTGAGCAGTTATCATATACCAAGCTATCAGTTATTAATATGTAGTCGTTTGGAAACACAGCCAACCTTCCTATTTCGGATATTTAGTATGTAAACTCAGCTCAGTCATGAAACTCACATACTCCAATTGTCTACCCAACGTTCCTATTTTACTATATAGATCAGAATTAACCGTTATGACTGTTCCTCTCTCTATCTGGCTATCTTAGTAAATACTAATTAAAAATCTTAAGGGCACCAAATTATCTGTTGCTTCAAATATCTATTGCTTCGTAAAAATCGAATTAGCTAGAAAAACGAACAAATGGCGGGAACACCTCAATCAGATGGGTTTTTTTTTATCTAGCTAACAAACCTGAGGAGTTTATTATTCCCTTAAATCTAACAACCTATCTGGAGAACAGGAAGAACAGATACATTTTCCGAAGTAAGAATGATATTACTTGATAATCAAAAAACCATAAGTTCATCAAAACAGACCGACAAATTTGTGTGATTATTTAGAACATAAACACAAATACACAAAAATCTGTGCAATACAGAATAAATAAATATAAAACATATTCCTGTGATATTTTTACTGTAACAAAGTAAGCTGTCAAATTTAAACAAAATCTAGTTCATTTTGCACTCTGTAGCCGCTATCTAACAAAAGGAATAAACAAACTGGAATAGATCGTACTTATTTTGAACTATTCAGCGAAATACAAGGAACTACCTGTTAACTTTCATTACAGCAGTAAACTACAAAATATCCATTTACATTTTAATACTTGATTTTGAAATCAAAACATAATTAAAGATATCACATTAATTTATATTTTCCTTGCACGGTATTTTAGATAGCAAAACTTTATGTTTGAGACAAAAATAATTATGATAAATACAAAAAACCTGAAGGAATGTAAACATTTAAACAAAACTTTAACGAATCCTCAATAAGGTATTGGAAATTGAAAAATGAATTATTAAGATCATTAACATCACAAATATTCTGTATATAGGGGCTATTTATTTTCATTAACAGACTTTTGTTTATGAAGTTTAGATATTAAAAAAGACTCTTGATATTTTGACATCAAAAGTTATTTTTCATATAAAAATTCAAGTGCAGATTTTATAATATATTAAACAGTGTCTCATCCTAACAATGTTTTATCTGAAATTAAATAAATAAAATTGTGATACTGAAAAAAGAAAATAAATGACTGAATTCAAAACTGTTTCATTTTTTATTTCAGTATTTCAGGTCTGCTAGCACAAATCTCTAAGTATATATTGGAAATACAATTTATTTAATAACATCAAAATATTTAGTTATATAAAAAAATTAATTCTTGAGATCGGATTTTTAGAGATACAACATAATATGTGAAAATGGCATTCCATAGTAAGCTGGGTATACAGTATGCATGTTTGAAAGAAATAACGTTGTTTTATACCTGTTTTCCAGTATCCTAGCTTAACTTTTCGTCTCGTTGGATGTACCTTACTTTCTGCTCATTAATGCTGATTTCGTTTTGTTGTATGACTTTGATATAGTAAGATCCTTTTTAGGTAATTGTCTATTTCTCTGTTTTTTTTTAATTTGATAACTGAAGGTTGTTTGGTGAACGTTAATAGAAGGCAGCACTTTCAAAAATAATACACTCTATATTTCAAATGGAAGGACCTATCCTACAATAAAAACTTACCTTTTGCTTGATCTATTCTCTGATATCTGTTCCTTTTGCTAGACACCTACACTGTCATGTCCCTTTTGCTAAATAGCTGTACTTGATCAAGGAACAGATGTTTTAAAGAGAAAAAAGCACCAGCACCTCTTCAGAATTAAAAGCTCACAAAGTAGGTAAATAAAATCTCAAACAGTACCTTCTTTTGAAAAATCAATATTTGTGTAAAACTTGATTACAAAATTGTGAAATGTGCTTTGAAAATGGACACTTTACTAATGTGCTCAATAATGCTTTTGCATTGTGGCCAGCAATTTAGTGGATAAGCTTAAAAAGCATTCCTTTTTCAAGCCAGTTTGAACCAGATTTGTAAAAAGAAATGGTTATCGGAAAGAAAAACTATGTAACAAGTCCAGACTGCTGATGTCATTAATGCTTAAAAAGAAAACAATAAGTATAAAAGTAGCGTCTCTCGCATATGAGATATTGAAACGTGTTACTTATTATTAAATAATCAGCTATTTTATCCAAAATCGCATCCATAGAAATTTTCAATATATATGTATATATATATATATGTCTATGTATATGTTGTTAGGTGTAGTTTTCATAAAAGTTGCTATATAAGCATTGGTTTAATAGCCTGCCGAAAGAGCCTTAATACCACAAATTACGAGGTTGTCCTTTGTAGACACAAGATTTGGTTTGGTTTGAATCACATTACGTAAAGTCTCCTTTAAAGGAAAAAATGTTATGTCACATACTTCAGGAATCATTGCTATTGTTAGGTGATGTTAGATATGTGGGTGTGCAATACAAAAACCCATATTTTCAGGTTGACCACTTCTTGATCACTTGCAATGTACATTACTCAATAACAGAATTTTAAAATTTTTTTGTGATTTCAAGATAATAATACAAAAATGAAAATAATACATTTTTCTCCTAAAATGTAAAAATACTGCTTTTCTGTTCACAAAATATCATTAGAAAGCTTTGTAAGTTATAGCGTAAGGGTTTATATTTCGATGAATTCGGTGAATTCTCATCAGTGTAAACACGTACTCAAGCAGATTTGTGGAGTTTAACCTCTTCTGGTTTCTAAGAAATTCAATATAAACTTAAGACATCCCAGATTAGCCAATAATCATGCAGAGTTGTGCTCATATGATAAGTGAGCACGTACATGGCTATTTTTATGACTGAATGGTTTCTGTTTTCATTTCTGGTTTTTTCTGTGATGGATATCGCCCTTTGAGTTCTTGATAGATTTACTCACTTTATTTTGCACATTTACACTGTCATTATTTACAAACATGCTTTCCTCATGAATAACATGTGTAGAAATTACACGGATTCCAGGCAGTCTGTAAACTGAAAAGTCTTATCCAATCTCTTTATTTTGCACATTTACACTGTCATTAGTCACAAACACGCCTTACTGACGGATATTATATGACCTGTGTTGAAATTACACAGGCTTCAGACTTGTTGTAAGCTGACTAATCAGTTTTAACATTTTCGTTATATTTCTGTAAATCTACATCAAAGTAAAAGTAAAGAAAAACGCATTTGATCAATATGTCTTTTGCAGATGTTATTTTCGACATGTACTGTAAGTAACTGGGCCTATTTTTTACTGCCATTCCTAGAACCTATTGACGTTTATGCTTATAATTCTGACCATATATTTTATCAACGCCACTTAACTGATCTTCTAATATTTCGCTTCTTTATATTCTATTATGCCGCTTAATTGGCCTAATCAAGTCAAAGGGTCCTCAATCCTCGTCCCAAAATTTTTTCGCTCGGTGTGACCTTTGTAACAGTATGCGGAACAGTTCTACAACTGAGTTTAACATGTGCTGAACGCTTAAAATATTACCAGTCTGAACCATGCTATAAAACTATAATGTGTTCAATATGTGATTGATGCATGTGATGAAAATAAATACCTCAATTCATTTATCACACACAGATGGAATCCACCTCATTTTCCCATTTTCTCCTACTTCAAATAGGAATCTGTAACTAACACGATCATGTATCCCTCTATGGGCCCACGAAATGTACATTGACCCACACTACTTGGCATTGCGTAGTATTCACTGTAGATGGAACAATTTTATATCAACAGTTCCCTGTTATTAATACTTGGAAACAACAATACACACAAGTTAATGACTTTTAGAATTCGCCAATGTTGCCTATGTAATAGATTTATATTGATACATTTGAAGATAAACCGCTGTTTATGGTTGTTGCAGAGATGTTTGACAAACTGAGTGTCACATAATGGGATTCACAAAACTGTTAGATTTTCAAGTGTCGTGGTATTAGGTGTATTTGTTATTTCAATTTAATTCAGAAATGTTATGTCAATTAAAAGTTTTGGTAAAAAGGCTTTAGAAAATTTAAGAAATTGTTAAATGCACCGTTAAAATATGTTTCACCTGAAAAATGTGTGGTTTTACCGAGTATCCGGCGTCTTTAGAATATTTGCGTATTGTTAAAAACTCCAAATTTTTGCTTCGCTTTGAAGTTCTCAACAAAATTCTAAATTTAAAAGCAAGCGCGTTGCAAGCATGAAGCATTTTTAACAACGCTTGAACAGTATACAGTGAAACCCCGATAATTTGGATAAAAACTGTTCGCCAAAAGGTGTCCAAATTAGCGGATGTCAACATTTAAGGGGTTGCATACAAGATGGCATATCACACAGATCATGTGCACTCATACAGTTCATATACACCCATACAGCTACTGTGGCAAGAAAAAGTCGTTTATATTGCTTTGAACAGCTTTCATCCTTTTGGCAGCCAGTCTTTCGTTAATTAGGTCTTTGGCGGCATTCAGAACGCTTGTGAGCTCTGGCATATTCTGAGCGCTAGAATACGCTATAAGCTTTTCTGCAGCCTCACTGGCTTCTTTGTGTCGTAGTGGCGGTACAGTATCTGGATACTCAGTGTTTTCATCCATGTCCTCATATGAATTTGTTGGCACTTATTTAAAACTAAATAAAGACATGTAACGTATTTGCGTGCGTTTTTACTGTATGAAAGTTAGTTAACAAAACATCTTATTTTCATAGTGGTTTGTGTGTCCACTTTCATGCATTGCCGAACAAAATGACCAATCCTTTGATCCTACTCATCTTGCGTAAGCCATAATCGACCCCACTGCACGATAGGTAGCGCCTTATCAGTAGCACAAGATAGCTACCAAACATGCTCAGTGAGGGGTAATCTTGGCGATGCTATTAACACAATGGTACGGTTTATGCAGCACAATACAGTGCAACCGCTATACAATCGCTGTATATAGTTTTTCTTAGCGGTGTTCGTAAGTACACAAAAGGCCACAACCAAAGTTAATAACCTAGCACGGCTTGCATCAGTGAAATCATTGACAACTTGATATGTATTCGTTAATTTAAGCTGCTGTGAACTTATAAATGCATCAAAACAATCTCGGGTTTGAATGTTCCAATATTCTACACATCGAGTGAAGGAGAAACTTCATATCACCCTTTTAACTGTATCACAATTCTATAATGTCACTCATTTGTGGTATTACAATCCGTGATGCCCTCATCTAACATCTCTCTGCAATACTCAATGCATCCCGAATTTTGAATATAATATAAATGATCAATTTAACTCTAGTTGTTTCGACCACCCATTCAGTGTAATATATATTACTATGCTGGTAACACATAAATAAACTAGTTTCGGGGTTACAATCGCACTTCACCAATTCTGCACAGTACACTAGTAATCTTGATAACATACCAGAATGTACATTTAAGGTTGACCTCTACAGACTATTTTGAATACATACCCTGGCAAAGTTTAGCCAGTCTTTAAGTTATAGTTGCTAGCGAAACCTTCTTTTGCAATCATGGAATGTGCACGTCCAAGCATGGGTCAGAGTGCAACAAGTTTGTCTCTAAAGCGTAATCCCATAAACCAAAGATAAGATGCAATTCTGGTTTTGGATCATAGTGCGATTCCTGTTCATATACAGCAGCAGAGTTGAGTACTTAGTCGTAGTGTGGCTTGCTACCATTTGCTTCACAGTTACCCCTAGGGTAGAATTTTTGCAAGGAGCCCTGGTCTACCTACTTGTTAGTGGGTCCACGATGGGACAAAAGAATAAACAACGAGGTCCTGCCCACACCCCAATAAATCGCTTTGGTATGCCTGCAAAAACCTGGCAAGGAGCGGAGCTGCTAGTGTAAAGCACTTCGTATTATCAACAGCTGACCAGCACAATGGACACATCAACGGGCAGCATCGTTTGATTTGACGAAATTTATCGTAACTTCCAGCAATTGTGACAGAAAATAGACAGGAGCTTTTTAGGGCCCTGTCCAGGAGAAAGAACCTTCCAAATATAAAATGACATCAATGAGTTTTAGGGGCTTTAGACGAGAGAGCGGGATTTTCTCTGTACAAACAATTCTCTCTTATTGCTAGTGCAGGTAGTCGTGGCAACCGAAAGTCCTGCAGCAATAAGAAAGTTTAAACGGAAGCAGCTGGAGCACGTCGCGAGCGCCTCTAGTCACAACTTTACACACCGGCGATTCAAGGGTGATGTTCCCTCGGTTTAGACCAGGGGACAAATTGGCCATTCGTATTCTCCTTGAACGACAGTGCAGGCCTTTAAGGAACAACACTGCCTCCTCCTTTGGGAGATGGGGCAAGAAAAGGACCCCTTAACATCACCTGCCCTCCACATACTCTACCAGGCAGCTGCGCCTGGTTGAGCATAACAACACGCTGCAGAAAGAAAGAAAATGAAGGGACTGATTGTATGAATGGAGTCTTGAGAACATTGATTGATAACATCAGCGGGATCAAAA
This sequence comes from Protula sp. h YS-2021, assembly GCA_949752745.1. Taxonomy (NCBI): domain Eukaryota; kingdom Metazoa; phylum Annelida; class Polychaeta; order Sabellida; family Serpulidae; genus Protula; species Protula sp. h YS-2021. The sequence continues at coordinate 13,485,085 of OX457027.1, read as the reverse complement.
GAACTGCAATCATTGCTAATTCACTGCAAGATTATAAGGTAAATATGGCAGCTCTGAGTGATACTCGTCTATCAGAAGAAGCGCAGTTGGAGGAAGTTGACATCTGCTACACGGTCTTTTAGAAAGATAAACTCCAAAGAAGGCCTAGAATTTGAAGCGTGAGCTTTGCAATTGTTGGGATGTCGCTAACAAACTAGAATCACTACCAAAAGGCATATCAGATAGACTCATAATCCCGCGACTTAAACTGGACACCAATAATGACTCCCAGATGAAGACATAGAGGCCTTCTAGGTTGATCTAGCACATGTGATGAACTCTCGCACACTATAAGTTGATAATCTATGGAGATTTTTATACCACGGTAGGCTCCGACAATCTGACGCGGCCCAAGGTGCGTGGTAGCCATGGCATAGGCAAAGCTGATTCCAGTGCTCCGCCACACCTTTCCAAATGCGCAGAACATCAGCTAGTCATCACCAACACGCTATTCTGGAGAAGGTTCAATTGTTGGTCTAATCATCTCCTTGTTAGAAGCAAATTGAATCTGTCTGATTCCACAGAAAAGACAGGAAAGCTGAAAAACAACGTTTCACAAGAAACTAATTAAGCTTTGGCCAATGACGCGATTGTTGAGACAGCATGTAGGAAATGCCGAGTCACTGTGCACCGCGCAACCTGCAGTACGTAAATGATAAGAACTCTCAATGGAGGAAAAATTAATATTTTTTGAAATAAAAGCTGAGGCACAGAAGTATTTACAAGTCATTGAAAATAAGTGGTGCGATGCAAAGCTCAAGAACACAAATCTATTTTGATGGTACTTCAGTAACACATTCGTTTTTATTTACTTGCGTCACACCTACTCTATTTTGAAGTTCTTTCATGTATGTCGCAGCAGATTTGTTTTGTGAATGCATTAGATTGAGAAATTTGAGGCGTTAGACTCCTGGAATCATTCACCAATTTCGCCATATCATCGCAACACTTATCTTTTAGCGCCAGTATGTCTTTCATAATCGAGTATACTTTGACCTTTGACCTGTCGTTTATTCCATTGCCTCGAAATACTGCATATGACTCTCAATATTGTTTTCCATTTTTCCGCGATTCTTCTGAATCGGAAAGGTTTAAAACACTACAACATTTACGATTTCAAATCACCTACAAAAGAGTTGACAGCGGAATCATCTATCAGTTCTAATTCACCATGCAGACATGATTTGAAATGACTTTTCTGCTTCATTTCAGGTTCCATCCCTGAAACAAAAACCAAAGTTTATATTGATGTACATATTAAATAATTATTTCAGCTATAACAAAATGTTAAAAATTGTTTCTTAATTGCACGTTGAATATAATCTCATTCTGGTCCCAAAAATGATCACATGCCCTGTACATTGTTCTACAACAATATTTTATAACATGTATTGTTTCTGATAAAACATCTTGCGATTTCTAGGATATGAGTAACACACCAAAACTATAATAGTCAATGTCATGGTTTATGTCTTCAACTGCGATTTGTTTTTATATGCTGTAGATTCAGCCCTCTTGGCGTATGTTTGAACCCTCTCGGAAATGGAAGATTGCTTAAAGAAACTTTTTAATCTCTAGCTGTCTGATTAGAAATTGTTTTGAAATTGAAAAAAAAACAGAAAGTATTTTTGTCAGTAAACGGCAACTGGAAATAATCACCACTTTGGTAATCAATGAGAATAATGTTCCATTGAATCTATATGATATGTTTAGTATCTCAGCTTAATTTTCGATAAAGAACAATGTGAAACCTGACTTTCAAAAGAAAAAGTTTCGTTACTAGAAATAAATAAAAGTGTTGTATTCCAAATTGTTACAACCTTCAGTCGACTTCTCTTTAGCTCTCACAGTGTTATGGTATTACAAAATCCAACAAAAATAAACATCAAATATTTTAAAATAATATAATAATATATATTTTATATTTAGATCGAAGTGTTGTGTACAAGGCTGTTTCGCCTTGTGTACGGAGGCGGAGAAGCTAGTGAATGAACCGCTGAGAGAGTGGTTATTTTGACGCCATGGTTATTTGCGTGTAACTGGGCAAGCTTTCTTTGTCGCTGTCAAAAGAATAACATAACACCAACTCACCCTGTTTTCTAAGACTAATAGGTTCCAGTGTTAGCTTAGAGATCACTGTACTTCATGTCTGTTCTGCTGCCAACTTTAAACTTCTGTCTTTATCTGATTATAGAACAAAGTAAAATAGTGTCCTTAAGAATATGTCTTAATCAAACATATTGAAATTACGTACCAGACCACATTTTAAGTATTTACATATTTCTTTTTTGTTTACTTCTGTGTTATCTCCTAAGGCGACAAATTAAGTACTCAATTGTTAACCTAAACTATGGTTGCGAATCATTTAAAATAGTCTGTTAAGCCACTAAATAGCTATCTCGAAAGTTATTTAGGCAAAAATTTGTTACTTGTAACATTCTTCACGAATCTTAAGGACGTTACACTAGATTTTTATCCTTTACTGATAAAGTAGGCACTTAAAAGCAAAGTTTACTTACTTTATAAATCAATTATATTACTATACTAATCTACGGCGTTGTTTTTAATCACTTGTAATGTAACTTTTACCAAAACTTTAATTTTACTGCAAATTGTAATAAACGCAGCACCCGCGTAACAGTTATGAAAGAAATATGAATTATGATTTAAATAAGTAAAATAACATCATAACTTACAAGTCACTGTGAAATGACTTAACTGAACTACACGAAACATCAAAGTTAGTCCTGAAATCCGCACTACTTAGGCAGAACTACCTGATCGCGACTCCGCGAAGCCAATACTAGGAGTATCAGTTTTCTCACTGGAATGGAGTTTGGAATATCAGGGGAAAATTCTGGAATTTAAATTTTCATTGTTTTTTAGCCAGAGGCAATCAGTTTGTCACTTACTGGTTTATTAATCAACCTAGAGCTTTTGCTATGTGGCGTAGCTTGATCAGTACTCGATTTTGGCCTGGTAGTCATTTTTTGCGTTTCGTGTTTTCTTTCTAACACTGAAAGTTTTTAGGTTGATTTAATCTTTGGTCTTTACATTTCGGTAGACGACATCTTTGAGATTGGGTTTCACTAGGTAGAACAACACATCAGGGGAAATTTGGATAATTCTCGTGCATTGCCCAGTGTTCATCTTTCATTGATTTTAGAGATGATTTCAACGAGTTAGCCATTTGTTCCGCTAGCCATTAGTTGACGGTTTATAAACGCTGGTTGGTTTGTGAACAATTCCATGTAAAAAGAAAAAATTCTCTTGAAGGCATCAGAATGGAAGCTAGCACCATTGTCGGTACAATCACGTTGCATATTCCATAAGTATTAAACAGTTCTGACAATACTTTTATCATTTCGGATGCGGTCATTTTTATATATAACGCTTATGGCGGAATCCAGGTTTATTCTTTTCCAAGGTTGATTTAGCCTTTCCCAGGGGTGAACTGTAGCTTTCGTTGGTGATCTGCTTATGTCCAAATATGAGGTGCACATTTTCACTTGAGTTCTGATATCTTAGTCGATGTTAGGCCACCAGGTGTAAGATCTGGCTAATTTCTTAGTTTTTGCCGTACTAGGGAAGGCACTATGGAGCGCTTTCCTAAATGCAATCTGGAATTTCTCGGAAACGACTTTTCTGTTTCCTAGCAGAAGACATTCCTGAGAGATTGACAACCCAGACTAGGCCATCAATTCCTGATGAATTCGGAAACGTGTGACAAACTAGATCTTTTCTCGTAGCCTGAGCAATCTGTGTAAAAGATGTTGGGATATAATCCAGAAGCGAAGCGCGTAAAATACCACTTCAGATGAAGCCTTGGGTTTTTCCCGTAAATGGCAGTCCTTTCAAACCATAAGCATTCCGCTGATCACTGATCTTTCGGTGTTTGATCTGGTATTTATATCCAGAAAGAAGGATTGCACATCGATGCATTCTTGAAGTGGAGGTTGTTGCTCTACCTTTCTACGGCTGAAATTGGATACAAGCACTTTGTAATCGGTGAGGAACGAGAAATGACGTAAGAACAAACACATATTGACTTTTTCATGCAGCAAATTATGCTAAGAGCTTGTAAATCGCTCTAGGAATAACTTGCTCAGCTTTTTGACCGAGTTCTTTAGGCAAAACAAATTCATCGCTCATTCCTAACAGAGGTAGTTATTAGAAATAACGCCGGAAATATCTTTGTGATATGCACCACAATGCAGCATTAGCAGTAGATTTGCATCATACAATGCCAAACCTGAACCTGGAGTGATTAATTCCTAATGAAGCCTTTTGTGAAAAGGATGCAGACTATCAAAAGATTTGGCAAAATACGATGATAGTGGATGACTAGAGTCGCCTAGTCTCTCAATTCCGATCCCTTTCCTTAGGTAGGTGCTTTGGTTACTGTTTTAATCTTTGCATTGGTTTTGTGAATTCCGTGTTTATCTGCAACATAATCACAGAATTCGATATGCCTGATGAACTCACACCTGTTGGAGTTTACACATAAGCCGAATTTCGGTAATCTTTCGAATACCTTTTCCAACGTCGGGAAATGGTCATTGTCGTCAACACCGGTAATAGTCATATCATCCAGTATATATTGTACTTTGTCAATTCCTTTTCAATACCTGCTTATTGGCCCGTTCCCAAATTGAAACGGCATGTGTTATTCCGTAAGCTCGTCGGTTAAAAACAAAAAGTATTTTTCATGTTAATTGTAAGCTATTTCCTTGATTCTCGTCCACGACCAACGAAGGAGGTATGCGGTTTTGAAAACTCTCCACCAATCATGGTTGCAAACATATTTTCAATCTTGTGTAATGGGTAGGAGTGAACATTGAGTTGTGTGTTCCCGGTAACCTTAAAGTCGCCGCAACTTATCATATCTTGCATATCTTAACCATATCTTCCAATTCTTTGTTAACTTGTTCTTTAATGGCAAAAAGGGCTTGCAGTGATCTGCAGGATTTCGGTCTCTTCCAAATGCAGGTTTGCCGTTATACGTTTAAGCTCACGTAGACCGCTGCTGAAACTCCTTAAAAGCTTGCCCAGGCTTTTCTGCCCACCAGTCGTCCAAACTAACACAATTTCTTTCCAGTCCAGCTTGATACGGTTTATCCAATCCTTTCCAAACAAGGGTGAACCATGGAGAATAAGTAAAGGCAAACCGCCATTCCGACCATCGCATTCCACGGTTACATTGATATATCCTTTCGCTGCCCTGTGTAAGTCTTCAGCATCACGTTTTTTCCGCTACCGACGTTTTTAAAGATGGCGTTGATAATCCTGTTTCGATAGTATCAATGGCGCGGATCCAGTATCAAGCTTCAGTCTAATTTTCTTATCATTTATCCTACGACTGATAGTAATGGCGTCGCTTTGCCGCTCTCTAGTGCTGTTTAAATAACATACAGCATCGGTGTAATCCAGATCTAAGCCGGAAGTACTCCATAATGCATTTCTTCGTTGTTCCAGATCAACATTAAAAACGTTCCTCTTTGCCTTTCGAGGAGACAAACTGATCCGATTCTTAGCCTTTCACCTACGCTTGATGTAGCCTTTCTTACTGCAGTTGTTGCAAGTCTCATCTTTAAAATGGCAATCGTTGGCGCTGCAATTGTTTCCTACACACGTTAAGCATCGACTTCCACTACTTCATTCACTTTGTTGCCACATATCTTGACGTCTTGACGGATCACTTTCGGACGCATCTTTAGTTGTCCATAGCGATGCTATCACTTTGATCTTCTTGTCCGTCTGGTTCTTCTCTTAAAGCAGTCTCTTTAGTGTTTGTTCGCTTTTTATTCCAGTGTTCACTCAACTTCTGAAGCACTCCAACATTGTCCGTCAACGTCTCACCTGTATGTTGCTGGCACTTGTAGAAGCGATACAATTCAGCAATCACATTTGTCTTGGGTCTTAAATGATCTTTGAAGAGTGTAGTTAGCCGATCAAACGTCTTGGTTAAAATTTTATCCGGAGTACACAGCCTTTGCAACAAAGAAAAGGTCTCCTCGTCCATCAGACTCAAAGTAACAGCTATTTGCTTTGGGTCAGCCACGTCGTTTGCAATAATGTTTTGTTCCAGTCTCTCCTTGTAGAAATCGTAATCCTCTTCCGTCTCGCCAAAAGGCTCCAGCCGGCCGATCAAAGTAGCCATGCCAAGAAAATTGACAAATCATTGGTGTCGTTATAGATTCAGAATCGCAGCACTGGCATTAACCGTCTTCACAACAACAACAGTAGGGGAATGTCGCAGCACAGCTTACTCGTTGGCATTTGTTGTGTAGAAAGATGCACTGAGAAATGTATGTTTAATGCAACTGGCAAGCTCTCGGTGTCTCACTCAGAAGGATTACATAACACCAAGAACATATCTTTATTTTTTCTCAATTTTTTGGAAAAAAACTGGCTAAAGATTGAATGGAGGGAGAGTTTTTTGTAGCTACACAATCTAAATCTAGCACTTACATTCACTTATATTCAACTAGAAAGAAATCAACGTCCCATCTTATTCTTATTGTACAAAGGTGTAAACGCTTTTTCTTTAATGGTCATAAAACATTAAAATTTCCTCACTATAATAGTAGGGTAAAATGGACAGTTCGAAAACAGGAAGTGACGTCATACTGACGTCATAGGGTGTTTTCGGACTTTCATGGGGATTCGAAAACGGGAAGTGACGTAATACTTACGTCATAAGGTGTTTTTGGACTGTCAAGGGGATACGAAAACAGGAAGTGACATCATAGGGTATTTTCGAACTGTCATGGGTGTTCTGGAACAGAAAGTGACGTCATACTGACGCCCCAGGTGAAGCAGAACTGTAATGGGGTTTCTGCGACAGTATTTTTTGGATAGAGCGCGCGCCTGTTGGAATGACGTCATAATGACGTTATGACGACGTGATGACGTCATAAGTCACGTCATGATGACGTGATGATGACGTCATAACATGAGGACGTCATGATGACATCATGATGATATCATAACAACGTTAGCCTGTCTTGCAGAACCCTAAGCAAAAGGGTGCGTTATGAATGTGTATGATGACTATGCATTATGAATGAGTATATTATGAATGTGTATTATGCATGTGATATGAATGAGTACATTATGGATGAGTACATTATGAATGTGTATTACGCATGTGTATTATGCATGTGTTATGAATGATTACATTATGAATGTGTATTATGAATGAGTACATTATGAATGTATGCGTTATAAGGTTATATGGCATGTTTTCACAAACATTCTGGTTAAGTCCGGAATAGCTCAGTTGGTAAGACTTCTGGCTGGAGGGTTGGTGGTTTGATCCCAGGTATGGGTATCCTAGACCATGGTATATGACTATGTGACCAAGTCACGTGACCCCACCCCAGGATATACTATGTTCCGACCCCCCGCCCCCCTAGAATAACTATGTGCCGAATCCCCCTCCTAAGAGAGCAAAATTCAGCCAATATAGCAAAAAAAAAGACCACTTTCCAACCAGTTCAACAACGGCAGCCAGTTCGGTGAACTGTCAGAGGCTATTTAAATTGATAACTTTCGTCATGTTCAACCGATTTGACTGAAAATTTTACTGTTTGATTCAGTTTTATGTGTAGTTTTGACTAAATTAGTCTCAGGCTATTTGCACATGTTGCTGTAAACATAATTTATATTTTAGTATCTTTTGAAAAAAGTAGATAACTTTCGGCATGTTCAACCGATTTGAATGAAAATTTCACCGTTTGATTCAGTTTTATTTCTAGTTTTAATATAAAGTAGTCGCAGGCTATTTGCACATGTGGCTGTAAGCATAATGTATATTTTAGTAACTTTTGAAAAAAGTAGATAACTTTCGCCATGTTCAACCGATTTGAATAAAAAATTTACCGTTTGATTCAGTTTTATTTCTAGTTTTAACATAAAGTAGTCGCAGGCTATTTACAAATGTGGCTGTAAGCATAATGTATATTTTAGTAACTTTTGAAAAAAGTAGATAACTTTCGGCATGTTCAACCGATTTGAATGAAAAATTTACCGTTTGATCCAGTTTTATTTCTAGTTTACAGTGGGGGGGGGGGGGATCGGAACATAGTATATCCTGGGGTGGGGTCACGTGACTTGGCCATGTGATTTGATCACATAGTCATATGCCATGGTCTAGGTTGCCAATACCTGGGCTCGAACCACCACCCTCCAGCCAGAAGTCCGACGCTCTTACGAACTGAGCTATTCCGGACTTAACCAGAATGTTTGTGAAAACATGCCATATAACCTTATAACGCATACATTCATAATGTACTCATTCATAATATACATTCATAATGTACTCATTCATAACACATGCATAATACACATGCAGAATACACACTCATAATGTACTCATCCATAATGTACTCATTCATAACACATGCATAATACACATTCATAATATACTCATTCATAATGCATAGTCATCATACACATTCATAACGCAAACCTATTGCTTAGGGTTCTGCCAAACAGACTAACGTTGTTATGATATCATCATGACGTCCTCATGTTATGAAGTCATCATCACGTCATCATGACGTGACTTATGGCGTCATCACGTCGTCATAACGTCATTATGACGTCATTTCAACAGGAGCGCGCTCTATCTAAAAAAAAAAACTGCCGCAGAAACCCCATGACAGTTCTACGTCACCTGAGACGTCAGTATGACGTCACTTCCTGGTCCAGAACACCCATGACAGTCCAAAAACACCCTATGACGATAGTATGATGTCACTTCCTGTTTTTGAATCCCAGCGACAGTCCGAAAACACCCTATGATGTCAGTATGACGTCACTTCCTGTTTTCGAACTGTCCTTTTTACCCTAATTATAATTATCTAACAAATGCCAATATATCCCAGTTCGTCAGCTCTATTTCTTTAAGTTAAGATACTCGAATTTCTGGTGCAGTCCTTTTTGTTGCGAGTCTAAAATTAGCAACGAGTATAACTCTCTTATATCTTAACATTACTTCCTTCTTACTTTTTCAGTGATGTTACGCTTCTATGTGGAATAATTTCAAATATATCAAATCAAAATCAAATCAGGGTAAAAGGGCCAATTTCCACGTGCTGGGCATCTACTCCATTGGTTTATAACCAAAATCAAAATAGCGTGAAGAGCTGATCGAATTTATTTTCCATTTCATTATTTGGCGAAATTCTTATCTACTTCATTATTAGGCTCCAAGCGAACAGGCCTACTTTGTATTTACATCCGGTGTAGAAAAAAAATAAGTGCTCCCGTGAAGACTTAATCGTAAAAAAGTGAATGACTTCCCTTGTATCTACATTTCCAAGTAACTAAAAAATGAGAATCGTTGCAATTACCCAGAAACGATATATCTCTCGATATATAAAATTCCATATTTTCTGTTCAGCTTTCTCTGTTTCAAACTGCGCATGCTCAAGTGTTAATTTGAGTTGTCCACGGTTTGATTGGCACACCTTGAACTTACACACCAGCACAGTTTTCAACGCCAGAAACAGACGAACGCAGTAGGAACGAGCAATTATCATTTTTGGGAACATATATAGGAGTACATCTCCTGTTTTCTTTCAGAGTAAGATTGCATATTATGCAAGACATTGTGAAACACTTGCAGACAATCTGTTGTTTTGATGTACCCGCATATGCAGGGGAGAGTAGATAATGGCAGATCATGGAAGAAGTAGCTAGGATTTGTGTAGCTCTGAGTCCGCTCTTTCTTAAGTTCCTTTATATATTTTTGTGTCAGAGCTACGACGCCTTCCATTATTCTGCCATTAAGGGGCAACCTCATATGTTCTGAGGTACGAATCTTGCATACCAGACCTAATTATTCAAATGTTTACTGAACGTTCGTGCACAATATACCATTAACCTAGGTAGATTGAACCCGCGTGTGCCTGCAGCATCGCCACCTCCCGAAAACAACAGTTGTCCCGGAAACGATATTTTGTGCCGAACCTCCCGACAACTGCCACTGGTTCTCCAATGCAAAATACATGAGCTGCTTGTACACATATTAAGTCAGGTTTATGCTCACATGTAATCCTAATAGCTGTTGGAAGTCATTTTGAAAAGCGAATTGATAGTCTTACAGTTTGCACTTAAAATTTATATTTCGGGATGATAGAATTAAGTGGCGAGTTACAACTCGAAAATCCTGCCCGAAAAAAATACATCGGCCTGGCATTTTCGTAAATCATGACATTTTACTTCGCGCATAACGGAAAACTTGTGTAAAATCCTGTATTTGCTACATACAAAAGCATATCCGGATCGCTTCTAAAACACGAAAGTTATTGCGCAAAAACCATTAAAAAGTGGCGAACGGTTCTAGGTTAACCTTTTGGCAGAACAAGCACAATTGTTGATCAGCTGCATATTTTTTGTTTCTTCGTAAAAGTTCGCTTCCGCACTCACCTGTCAACGTTTTACTTAGGTTCCCGGCTTGAAACGTCATATGACCAAAGCGAAGTGACCGAAAATCCAAAAGGATTGTGGATTATTTGCAAAATATAAACTAAAATAATTGATAGATTCAGAATTAGGTATACATTTATTTTGTACACCCACAGTATGTAAGTTTTTAATGTCTTCCATGCTTTTTTGAAATATCAATTCAAAAATTTTGTTGGGTGATTTTAAAAATTAATTGTTGCTTTTTCAAGTAATGAACTATGCTCCCAGTATTTAAGCAAATGTTAATTTTTGCGGGAGATTTGTGGTTATTTCCGTATTCTATTCTTTTAAAGAAAGCGTGGCACTGGAATTGCAGCTCAATATCCACCGTGTAACTAGGGGATATAGGTTTTAGCTTGTCCGTCTGTCCGCTTTCGTGCGTCCTTGTGTCCGGGCTATATCTCAGACAGTATATGTTGAACGTGTGCAATGTCGTATTATTTTTGAAATGGGCCAAAAAGTACGACCAGTCAAAAAGTGGCTGTTTTCAGGAAATTTGTCAGCACGGAGTTTTGTGCGGACGAGTACTTCAGAACTATTCGATCCAGCGTTCTTAAATTGTGTGCAATGAAAATATGTATATTTTAGATGTGCAACGTTTCATTGTTTTTGAAATCGGCCAATAATCCTAAAAAAAACGACTTGTCAAAAATGTATTTTTTATGGAGACTTGTTTGCACGGAGATAGATTATGTCCAGACGAGTTCTCCAAAACTATTTCATCCAGCGTTATGAAATCTTATGCAGTTAATATATATATATATATATATATTGTAGATGTGCGATCGTATTATTTTCGAAATCGGCCAAAAATTGTCAAAAGTACGACTTGTCAAAAATATATATTTTTTATGTAAACCTGTTTGCACGGAGATAGATTTTGTTCAGATGTGTTCTTCGAAAGTATTCGATCCGGCGTTCTGAAATACTTTGCAGTGAAAATATATATATTGAAGATGTGCAACGTCGTCTTATTTTTTTAAATAAAAATTGTTAGGCAATGTAGTGGTTTCAATTTCATTGAATTTACTAACATCCAATGACATTATGTGTTACACGGGGGATCCTGCCTCACTGAAGCTCTAGTTTCTAGTGTACCGCAAGGATCTTTGTCAAATGTCAATAAAGACTTTTGGGTCGTTGAATCTCAAACAAAATCGCCACAGAAGTGCCTCAAAGCGAGCGAGGTTGACTTGTATATCGTTGTATAAGAGGAGTTCTCCAAAACTATTCCATCCAGCGTTATGAAATCTTATGCAGTTAATATATATATATATATTGTAGATGTGCGATCGTATTATTTTCGAAATCGGCCAAAAATTGTCAAAAGTACGACTTGTCAAAAATATATGTTTTTTATGTAAACCTGTTTGCACAGAGATAGATTTTGTTCAGATGTGTTCTTCGAAAGTATTCGATCCGGCGTTCTGAAATACTTTGCAGTGAAAATATATATATTGAAGATGTGCAACGTCGTCTTATTTTTTTAAATAAAAATTGTTAGGCAATGTAGTGGTTTCAATTTCATTGAATTTACTAACATCCAATGACTTTATGTGTTACACGGGGGATCCTGCCTCACTGAAGCTCTAGTTTCTATTGTACTGCAAGGATCTTTGTCAGATGTCAATAAAGACTTTTGGGTCGTTGAATCTCAAACAAAATCGCCACAGAAGTGCCTCAAAGCGAGCGAGGTTGACTTGTATATCGTTGTATAACGAGGATTTGAAGCGGTAGCCGATCCTTCTAGTAGCTAGATCTGCTGTATCTATTCGTTTTGCGCCCTCACGTATATCCTGCCTGCAGCAGCCCTGATCAGCTGACAAGTATGTATATTTATCAGATCTGATTTAATTGAAGATTCCCTCTTAGTTCTCGCGGCCCTGGAAAATCGTGTAAAGTCCTGGTATTTTGAATGAGTCTTGGAAGGTCCTGGAATTTTGTGAAGGAGCTGTGGAAATTGAAAATGTGATTAATTAAAATAATAAGACGAACCAAGTGGCAATGTACTCGCTACGAAGGAATAATAAGTCATTTATGCGTCATGTAATCGCGTAGGAAAGTTCTCCACATTCACTCGAACGACGTTGATTTAAGCCTACGCGAGTCCTGGAAATTTTCCTCAAAAATACCTGTAGGATTTTTTTCCCAAAAGTCTTGAAGATTTGTCTCAAAAAGTCCTGCAGAGTTTCCAAGTGGAAAGAGCTGAAATCCTGTGACTTGGAATTGTGCAAACAGACTTCGTGGATGTGGCTTAAACTGGTAAAATAAGTTTCAATTAAAGCATTTCCTGAAACTAAATTAAAAAGCGCTTTTGGTGTTGGTGCGATATTTTGATTCGACTGGTTAAAAAAATAATGCTAGTGTTGTCGAATCTCGAAGTTTTTTTTTCTCGTGTGTTGCTTCTGTTACCTTGATTTATATATTTAATCTGACTGGGAAAAAACCAGTTACCTTGTTTGCAAGTCAGTAATTTGAAGGGTAACCTGATATAAGCCTGGTTGCTCAAAAGCCTTCACAGTGGGTCTAAAGCACTTCGAGTATGCTGGAATGTAATGTATAATGTATAATGGAATAGGATGTATAGTTAGAATGACTGTACAACTAGAATACGCATTTGAAGTACTTGCAGAAGTAAGATGTGTATTGAAAGAGCTGGCACAATTAGGTTGTAGAGTTTGAATGTGTACACAATTGGGATGCCAGCACAGTTAGGATGTGAGTGATAATTTTGAAAAGAGTGGTCCAGCCAACTGATAATTGAATTGCAATTATAATTCTCGGGTTCTAGTCTAGAACTTCTAGATTTATAATTATCATGGCAGCAGTCGGCATTAGACAAGTTACAGTGCTTGAGAAATCAACCGAATTTCAAATTAATCGAAGTAATTTCAATAGCAAACTGATCTGAATTGTGCTGAATGTGAATGGTTACAATTTCTATTTCAGATGGTAAACGGGACATAGTGTAAAACTGGAATGTCATACACTGTGATTCATAAAACTGACGGGTTCATTCTCCGGTACCTTCCTTCATCTTTTGTATGAAAAATTGAGTGGAAAATGATGTATTAAGCTAATAAGTTATCCTTTTTTACCCTCCGCCCCCCCACCTGTACGCAGTGCGTACGCAGTGGCCTTGACCCCCCTCCCCCCCTGTCCGTACGTAGGCAGTATGTTGTGTATTGTGCTATATTGAAAAAAGATTAATTTGTTGTAAAAACTATAATGCCAATTAATCAGTGAAAAAATTGAACGTGTTCATGCTAACATACATTAAAATGTAAATAATATAGCCATTGCACTAAAAAGAGTATAGTATTTAGCTTTTGTAAATAGATATATTAGGTTATTTAATTACATAAAATATGTTTGCGTTTGACAAATACGTACGTACGCAGCAGCCCGGAAAATACATGACTTCGCTGTTTATGACGTTAGCGCATTAAAATGCTTGTGCGTAGATTGTTAAATTCTGAGATTAGCTAATAACTGCACAGACCAGAGGTAACGTTCCGTGGTCTGTGAAAGCCTCACTAAACTTAGAAGCCAGTTTCTACGCGCAGGGTGTGTTATTTAGAATTTGGAAGCTTCGTTTTGAATATCTCCATAAATATTAAAATTTCCGAACAGTTCACTAGGGTGATACCGGAACGTACCACCATTTGTATGATACCGGAACGAACCACTCTTTGTACGGAACGAACCACTCTTTGTAAACACTTTATAACAGGGGGGGGGGGGGGGGGGGGGGAGTCCTCATGGCGAACGGCAGTAACACAGATCTTTCGCAATAACGAGATAGTGAATGATTGGGACAAGCATTCGCGTGCTATTCCAGCCTCCCCCATCCCCACCACCACTGAGCAAACTAAACTGCATACAAATATATCACAGCTGTATATTGTGTTTTGTTTAGACTTAGCACAGCTGGGAAGAATAGTACAGCAACAGAGGTGCCGGGATGCCTGTGGTACGGTTTCACCCTTATCACGGGGTGAATATACGCTTGCTGGACGATGATATGGTGTCGTATAGAGAACACAGCTTTGCCCATGCTATTAGCTTCAGTGAGAAGCCGCTGCACCCAATGGAGATATTCCTCATTGAAATTGAAAAGAACGAGCGTGGATGGAGTGGGCATCTAAGAATTGGGCTCACACAACTCACTCCCAATGACGGACTGCATTTACCACAATACGCGTTACCGGACCTATCGAACTATGGTAAAACGTGGATCTTTGCCGTCACAAAGTCGCACAACAAAGTGATGGGACACGAGTCGGGACTGGCGTCGATTCTCGGCGAAGGCGACTACGTGCAAACCTACAACGGTGCTTTGAATAAGAACATCCTAAAACCCATGCTTGTTCGCAAGCTCAAATCTCGCGAGGACGAGACGGCCAATCCACTCAATCTTGACGCCAGCTCAAGCGAGAGTAGTGACGTTTCGTCAGACGGGGACATTCTGCCGACAGATGTCGGTAGTCGCATTGGCATCGTGTATGTGATTAAAAACAAAAAAGCGGAAATGCATTTTATTATCAATGGCGAGGATCAAGGGCCGTGTGCGAGGGATATCCCGTATGAAGATGGGCCATTACACGCTGTGATAGATGTTTATGGTACGACAAAACAAGTCAGAATCATACAGTTGTATGGAGGTAAGGTATATTTCTTACGTTAAATTATCAGTAGAGGATTTTGGACGTGAAATATTAAGCATAATCAGTGTGATCTCTGTTCCACTTTTATTTACTATAAATTGTTTAAATAGTTTATTATTAAGACACGGCTGAACATTAATAAGCCTTATGATGAAGAAGTAGCATGTCTTTCGACTTATAAATACGCGCACGAGGGACAGGAGACAAAAAGTACCGGGGACCCCTGATAATTGGCTCGGGATCCCTGGAATTTGACTCTGGGGTCCCGTGGGACCCCAGAAAAAAGGACGGTGTCCTCTTGCGACTGTTCAGTATCACCGCTAAGATCGAAAATGATTGATTTTTTCATTGTTTAATGTAGCATCGTTCAGTGTTTCTTTTTTGTTGTTAGAAGTAGAAGCTTTGTGATTTGCATGATATCACTAATCGCGTTTATTTTTTAATTTTTTTTTTGTTGCAATAAAATTGATTTTATAGATTTGAACTTTTTTGTAATGCCCGAAAATGTCGGGACCCCACCACTTTACCTCGGGACCCCTGGTTTCAGAGCTTGGGATCCCGCGGGACCCCGAGCTGAAAAGTAAACTTTTTGCCCCGAAAAGTGGTCACAGTATATCCAAGCTGTTTACAACAAAATGTAACATTCCGACTCCAACGCTTTCACTCGAACAGTCCTTGTTAGCGCAGCTTCGGCTTTGTCGAAGAAGGGTTTTATCCGTCAATTTTCCCCGTCGGCGGTATGTGAGTGTGTTAGACAATGTTTTCTCGAAAACTACCAGGGGGAGTTTTTTGATATTATACATGATTGTTCCTTAGGTAAGTCCCTCCCGAGCCATAAACCAGTTTTTGGCATTTGACTAAAATTGACCAAATTGGCCAAAAAAATAAATTGTTGCAATTTTGAAATTGGCACATCACTGAAATTCTCAGTAGAGTTCTTACTGGAGAATTACTTTTTTCGGCCGAAAAAGGCCGAAATAACGGGACTTTGAAAATTTGTTTTGCGATGCTTGGCCTTTTTTCAAACACGAAAGAAGTGCTATTTCTTTTCACCAATTTGGATCTACTGTACCAATTTGTTCTCCTTCCGTTCGTACGGAAATCGATTTGGAGGAATTGGCACATCAGCCAAAATCACCTTTTCTCATTCGAGAACGTGTTACAGTCATGTCTGTGTACTAAAGTACTGATTTCATTTCTTTTCAGTGGGCACTTTACAGAATTCGTGTCGAGACATCATCTTGAAATGTGTGAAGAAGGGCTGTGTTAGTCAGTTGCCAGTTCCTAACAAACTGAAGGAATATTTGAGATATGAAGCAACGTGATAACAGAAGTCCAAAACTTTTAGTTCTATTTTATTTTACGTTTTTTTCTCCATGGAAAAAATCAGCATTTGCACATGCCAAACCTGTTTCGAATCGCTGTGTTTCTGGCGAAGTGAGCAGGTTAAGAGCTGTAGAGACACCTGTTTTCCCCATCACATTTCGCGTTATTCACTTTGACAAATATTCTCTGTTGTTACATGGCTTGTGTAAATGCTGTAATCTGATTGGTCAATTCCCAAATTTTTCAATATTGACCGATACGTAAACGTCTATAGATCTTGCAGTTATTTGTAATCAGAACCTAGAGAAGTCATGTGATAAAACCCATATTTTGAGTTTTCATGAAGAGGTATAATTGACGGTCTTGGGTCAAGTCAACCCACGACCAAGTTAACCCTAGCAAACTCAACCCACCCTGAAAGTCAAGTCAACCCACCTTTTCATACCAACTCAACCCACCCTGAAGGTCAACTCAACCCACCCATTTTTTTCTTAAATTTTATTACTTCCGTGTGCACCTCTTGCCCCTAAGAGCTAAATAAAAGAAACACACGTACTCTAAAGCAATGATTTATTTAATAAGTTGTTTTTTTTTAGGCGAAACCTTGAATTTGAACGTAATTTTACTGATGCAGTAGTACACAGATACTAAATATATTTTATTTATTTGTAATTGCTACCAAGTTTTATTTGTTGTTAAAAATAGGTATGTAATGTCAATAGCTAAAAGTTAACATTCTTAAGCGGCTGAAATACTACCAAGGAAAGGTTGCGCAGTCCACATTTTACATACCACATTTTACACACCATAAAAACATCCTTTTCATAGGGATCTTCCCCCCCCCCCCCCCCATCCCCCAGTTTGACTTTCGGTGGTTTCTACACAAAATTGTGCAAATTTACCTTTTTTGCGCGTTGGTACTCTCTTTGAGAAATAGTCGATCCACATATCCGATATCGCAAACCAGAACAATACACACATTTTACAATTTACTGTCGAGGCCTCAAGTCCTGTTTACATTTAGTGCATTTATCCGACATTTCAAAGGTTTGATTAATTAAATTTATCCAAATAATAACGATTCCATGCAAGTTCACTGGATGCGTCCGGTAAAAACAAAATTTCAGACCATTCTGTCAAGAGCTTTTTAAAGTTAAAACATTGCATAACTAATCAGGAATAACCAATGAGAAAAGTCAGTTAAACTTTAAAACATAGCATATTACGGCGTAAATTGCAATTAACTCACACCACTGAAATCTTGCGTTTATTCGCCATTTAGAATACCAGAGAACACGCCTTAATCCCAATTGCGATTTGGAATCAACCCGTAATGCTAATCCCCCTACCCCGACATCAGACTAAATCCCTACTCAGCGTGTCATTCCTAATTGCACACGATAAAAGACCCCCTTCATTATCCCCCGTGAAACGGAGGGATATAGGTTTGAGATTGTCCGTCCGTCCGTCCGTCCGTCCGTCCGTCTGTCCGTCCGTCCCCTCTTCAAGCTAAGGACTTTGTGGACACCACTTCTATATCAACGAAGCATAATTCAGCTTTCATATTTCATACAGGCAAAATATAGGGTATAAAGATGTGCAACGTCAAGGTTTCAGTTTGATCGAAGCAAAATTGACAAATTGACAGGCTTTTGAAAATCGTCGAGAATAGACATATGTGCACATGTATAGGACTTTGTGGACACCACTTCTATATCAACGAAGCATAATTCAGCTTTCATATTTCATACAGGCAAAATATAGGGTATAAAGATGTGCAACGTCAAGGTTTCAGTTTGATCGAAGCAAAATTGACAAATTGACAGGCTTTTGAAAATCGTCGAGAATAGACATATGTGCACATGTATAGGACTTTGTGGACACCACTTCTATATCAACGAAGCATAATTCAGCTTTCATATTTCATACAGGCAAAATATAGGGTATAAAGATGTGCAACGTCAAGGTTTCAGTTTGATCGAAGCAAAATTGACAAATTGACAGGCTTTTGAAAATCGTCGAGAATAGACATATGTGCACATGTATAGGACTTTGTGGACACCACTTCTATATCAACGAAGCATAATTCAGCTTTCATATTTCATACAGGCAAAATATAGGGTATAAAGATGTGCAACGTCAAGGTTTCAGTTTGATCGAAGCAAAATTGACAAATTGACAGGCTTTTGAAAATCGTCGAGAATAGACATATGTGCACATGTATAGGACTTTGTGGACACCACTTCTATATCAACGAAGCATAATTCAGCTTTCATATTTCATACAGGCAAAATATAGGGTATAAAGATGTGCAACGTCAAGGTTTCAGTTTGATCGAAGCAAAATTGACAAATTGACAGGCTTTTGAAAATCGTCGAGAATAGACATATGTGCACATGTATAGGACTTTGTGGACACCACTTCTATATCAACGAAGCATAATTCAGCTTTCATATTTCATACAGGCAAAATATAGGGTATAAAGATGTGCAACGTCAAGGTTTCAGTTTGATCGAAGCAAAATTGACAAATTGACAGGCTTTTGAAAATCGTCGAGAATAGACATATGTGCACATGTATAGGACTTTGTGGACACCACTTCTATATCAACGAAGCATAATTCAGCTTTCATATTTCATACAGGCAAAATATAGGGTATAAAGATGTGCAACGTCAAGGTTTCAGTTTGATCGAAGCAAAATTGACAAATTGACAGGCTTTTGAAAATCGTCGAGAATAGACATATGTGCACATGTATAGGACTTTGTGGACACCACTTCTATATCAACGAAGCATAATTCAGCTTTCATATTTCATACAGGCAAAATATAGGGTATAAAGATGTGCAACGTCAAGGTTTCAGTTTGATCGAAGCAAAATTGACAAATTGACAGGCTTTTGAAAATCGTCGAGAATAGACATATGTGCACATGTATAGGACTTTGTGGACACCACTTCTATATCAACGAAGCATAATTCAGCTTTCATATTTCATACAGGCAAAATATAGGGTATAAAGATGTGCAACGTCAAGGTTTCAGTTTGATCGAAGCAAAATTGACAAATTGACAGGCTTTTGAAAATCGTCGAAAATAGACATATGTGCACATGTATAGGACTTTGTGGACACCACTTCTATATCAACGAAGCATAATTCAGCTTTCATATTTCATACAGGCAAAATATAGGGTATAAAGATGTGCAACGTTAAGGTTTCAGTTTGATCGAAGCAAAATTGACAAATTGACAGGCTTTTGAAAATCGTCGAAAATAGACATATGTGCACATGTATAGGACTTTGTGGACACCACTTCTATATCAACGAAGCATAATTCAGCTTTCATATTTCATATAGGCAACATATAGGGTATAAAGATGTGCAACGTCAAGGTTTCAGTTTGATCGAAGCAAAATTGACAAAATGACAGGCTTTTAAAAATCGTCATAAATCGACATATATGCAAACGGAGTGGACTTCAAGGAAGGGTGTCCAGTTTCCTGTCAATGGTAATCCATTAGCTTAGATATTGCATAGGGGTAATATTTAGGGTTTCACGGGGGATATTGCTGCTCTCTGACAGCATCTAGTTTCAGATGTTTCCTGTGATTTCGAGTTGACAATGGATCACAGAGAAAATCAGATGTTTGGGATTTTTTTCGAATTTTAACTAAACCTATTTCAAATTAAGATTTAGATTCATTTTTGTTTTCTTTTTTCATATTAGAACGATTTAATACAGGTGGGTTGAGTTGGTTTTGGGGTGGGTTGAGTTGACTTTTAGGGCGGGTTGAGTCAGTATGTAGGGTGGGTTGAGTTGACCGGGACAAGGTGGTTTGACTTGACCAAAGTGGGTTGAGTCGGTCGTGGATTGACTTGTCCCAACCCCTAATTGACTAGTTACGAAAATGTCCATCTAAAGTTAAACATTTTCTTACGGGTCTAATATTTCATGCTGTGTCAAAATAAGTCAGTGTCCGCTAATTTAGAAAGTGAGCTCTTAGGTTTGTATGAAGCAACCCTCGCAACGTGTCACGTGTTCGTGTGTTTGAGTCATGTCACAGTCCCCGAGTTCTTCCCTTGTCAAAACATAGTTTCCCGACGGTAGGTGTCATTTGCTTAAATATGTAAAACCTAAAACCAGAGCCATGTTGTGAAATTCTCCCTTAGGGTTTAAATTTTTTCAATTTAGGTTTAACCCTTGTTCTTGTGAGCTTAATTGTGGGAAATAATGTTCAGACTTACATCGAGAAATTCACCACCGACATAATTTGCAGGCAAAGCAAACTGCCGTTTCGTTATCGCAGCCTCCAAAAAGTTCAGTTGTGTAATTATGTTAATAATTTATGTTGCGATGTATATATATATTCGTTTCTTCTGTCACGTTCTGCTTTGTTGCACGTGTTCCAAGCAGAAATGACGTAACCATGGAGACACGAGTTGTGTAAAAGACGAGGGTAGGAATCTTATCATGTCCGTGGTTCCCATTCGCGGGATTGTGAAAATTTCTCGCTATCGGAAAAGTAGTTTTCAATGGGGCGTCGTTCAACTTGTGTGCATTTTGATAATTCTGTCCACAAGAAGAAAGTTTCCGCTTCAGTTCTAGAGTTTAATGTAGTCTTTCTTTTTTTTTTTTAATCATGTTCAAGTTTTTACAAGAAATGCGTGTCAAAACCTGCAAGATAACCTGTTACAATGATGTACAGTAAATTATTTTATTATATGCCTAGAGGTCCGCGTACAAAAAAAATAATAGAAAAAAAACGAGCATGCAGTTTTCATAGGCCAGATTGCACGGTGCCCCCTTATAAGCATATTCATAATGCGATCAGATCTGAACAGTAAACAAAAAAAGAAAAACACGTGTTTTTGGACTTGAAAGTGAAGAGAAAGTGGGTCACAATCAACTGCAACCGTCCTCAAAGTCGATAAATGAGTTATTACTGTGACGATATTTACAGCACAGCCTGAAAACGAAACGTCATCTAAAACAAATGTCATATAATTACGCCATTTGTGTATTTGTTGCGTTGTTATTTCGCGATTTGAGTTGAAATAGGTTACTTCCGTTGTGTACTATCACTGATGACAGAAAGGAAGGCATTTTTGAAGGTAAATATTTATTTTAAAGGGTAAATTGCTGGTAATTTTACACACGTCCTTCGGGTGATTTTGTGTGCATTGATTTGAAATTAATAAGGATGTAAGTGATATAATGCCGCGGCTAGGGGGGGGGGGGGGGGGCTGGGGGGTATTACGTCAGAAATAACCATTACATGTAGCAAATAAATACTTAATATTTATTTTCTTAAGTGCAGAAACCGAGTCAAATATCAATGCTCGCTGACCGCAGTACCGATTACGCGTCACCCCATCTGAGCATACTGAGTGCAAAAGTAGTGCGTGGTAAAATTTTGAAGAACGACATAAAAATAGCAAAAGTAGGCATATAATAAAAGTAATACATCATTCCGAGTGCGTACGATATTGTTTTTTGCCTGAAGCCTACGGGCGTGTACGGACCTACGGCTTCAGGCAAAAAACAATATCGTACACACTCAGAATGAAGTATTACTATTGTAAAGTGATGCAAGGGTGATAGAAAGGGCGTAGATACCAAATAAAAGATGAAAAGGGAGTAGTTATTTACTTCTATTTTTACTGCGAAACTAAAAATGAAGGTGTTCAATCATTTAGCCATGTTCCAAGGGAACATTTCAGTTAAACTTGAAAATTGACTGTATATTAACTGCATTTGTACTGTTACCCCCCCCCCCCCCAAAAAAAAAAGTCACTCGAAAGTTTATTTTTGGAATTTAGAATTTAACTGTTGGGTCAATGCGTTCTAAAGAGTATGCGGGCTTTTTCAAGTTCACTTCAGTCCCAGATGTTCAGACTTGCCAACAAGAATATTCGGCGTTATTTTTCGTCAATACGAAATAAGCGAACTGCGTTTGAGCGAGATCGAAGACAGCCTAATATTCTCGAGATGTGACTTGACAACAGTCTTACGTGGAGGAGGGTATTTTGTTAATCTTATTTATTTACTTTCTTTTCTGGTTGGGCTAGGGGCGTATAATGGAAATGCTTGACTCCTCTCAGTCATGATACTGTCGATGGTATTGCCAAAGCCGGAAACAAAATCTTGTAAAAGATAAACACGAAAACAACTTTCCGTTTTAGCTTTTATTTCTATAATATCAAAACTAGAATTTAGCGGCAGTGTCACTTGACGGAATAACAAATACACCACGCGGCATCAAACTCGGAAAATTTTTTCACATACCTGTGTCGTCATTCTACATAAAGGTTTATGTATCCCTATCCTTACATTAAGCCAACTCTTCCTCTTTTGATCACGTTCTATGTACCACAATTGAGAATTAACAAATTTTTCACCGGGGAGCATGAAACTACACAGGGCCAGCGACTCAGCATTCATTGCCAGCGTCTCCGCAGTATTTGCCAGCGACTCCGCATACAGGGCCAGCGACTCCGCATACAGGGCCAGCAACTCCGCATACAGGGTCAGCGACTCCGCATTCAGGGCCAGCGACTCCTCATTCATTGCCAGCGACCCCACATTCAGGGCCAGCGACTCAGCATTCATTGCCAGCGACTACGCATACAGGGCCAACGACTCCGCATACAGGGTGAGCGACTCCGCATACAGGGCCAGCGACTCCGCATACAGGGTCAGCGACTCCGCATTCAGGGCCAGCGACTCCTCATTCATTGCCAGCGACCCCACATTCAGGGCCAGTGACTCCGCATACAGGGCCAGCGACTCCGCATACAGGGCCAGCAACTCCGCATACAGGGTCAGCGACTCCCCATTCAGGGCCAGCGACCCCACATTCAGGGCCAGCGACTCAGCATTCATTGCCAGCGACTACGCATTCAGGGCCAGCGACTCCGCATACAGGGTCAGCGACTCCTCATTCATTGCCAGCGACCCCACATTCAGGGCCAGCGACTCAGCATTCATTGCCACCGACTACGCATTCAGGGCCAGCGACTCAGCATACAGGGTCAGCGACTCCTCATTCATTGCCAGCGACCCCACATTCAGGGCCAGCGACTCCTCATTCATTGCCAGCGACTCCTCATTCATTGCCAGTGACCCCACATTCAGGGCCAGTGACTCCGCATTCCTTGCCAGCGACTCCGCATACAGGGCCAGCGACTCCGCATACAGGGCCAGCAACTCCGCATACAGGGTCAGCGACTCCGCATTCAGGGCCAGCGACTCCTCATTCATTGCCAGCGACCCCACATTCAGGGCCAGCGACTCAGCATTCATTGCCAGCGACTACGCATTCAGGGCCAGCGACTCCGCATACAGGTTCAGCGACTCCGCATTCAGGATCAGCGACTCCGCATTCAGGGCCAGCGACTCCGCAGACAGGGCCAGCGACTCCACATTCGGGGCCAGCCATTTAATACGTAACGTAATTCTGAAATGTCATCACCATCCGAACGCAAAAAGTTCACCGCATGGCTTTTATACAAGTACCTATTCGCATCCAACGAACGAGTGCGGGTTTCACCACACTACGAGGGGAATCAAATTTGGCCTGGTTCTATTTTTTTAATGCTTACGTCACAATAGGCGAAGGGCTCCGGGATGTCAGTTCCCGTGCAATCCCACACTGACGTGGAGTCTCCCTAACAGATAAGCACACAGTTCACACGGACACAGAAAGTAACACTGGTGAGAATACACAGAAACAAACACACGGACGAATGGACAGGACTGCGACAGCTACTGACTCATGACACTAGAGGAGAGTACGGCGGGGGCGACACAATCTCTTCCTTGCTTTCGTCCATTGACCACCATCACAACAGGATTATCCACGCGTATATTCTTCAGATCAAAACTCTGAAATATACCAGATAAAATACCCTACAAAATATTCACAAAAGAGCACATGTGTTGTGAGCATACAGTGCAAAAACAACTTTCTTTTTCTTAATGCAGTCCTGTTAAAAAATTAATTATTTCAAAGAATTTCAAACATTCTATACATCAGTAGGTACTACGTTGACGAGTGGTCCCGAGAATCGTGACTCTATACCTTTGTGAACTTGCGCCAAAAAAAGGCCCTAACACGTAACATAATGACTATTACTTCGAGGCAGGGAACATTCAAATTGAACAGTACATCGAAATTGATTAGTTTACAAATTGATTTGCAGAAGATTACAATGGCCCATAAGAAGGATGAGCGAATTGCGTGGGTTCTGGTTTGCAAATAAACCTGGAATTACTGTTGCAAACACTTTTTTCACATTAAAAGAACACATTTCCAGTTTTGCCAATTTCAATGTACTGTTCAACTTCACGTTTCTCTCCTTGTCATTATGTAGCAGTTTATGAATGAAGTTCAAAATTTTTGTGATATATTTAAAATAAGTAACCAATAAACAGTAAAAATTTCAAATACCCCCGAAAGGAACCACCAGCCGTATATGCTAACATCTCTACTCACACGTTCCTTAAAATCAAACTTGATATGTTCTACCCAGGGCTCTGGAAGTGCTACGGAATCGCCTATTTTCACGCCATATCCCGAAGCAATGTTATACACCGAGACGGCCATGCAGCTACCGTCTCTGTCCACCATACCAAACGTGCTAAAATCAGGAAATAAACATGATATTGTTAATACTTAGTTTATATAGGGTCTGAGCGATTTTATTAGAGAACATTATTGCGATTATTTTACTTCTTTTTTTTTTTTTTTTTTTTTTTGATGTTTTGACCCTCCGTATAGTAGTGTGCTATACGGGGACGCAATGGTAACTCAGGCTCGAAAAATTACGAAGTACAGCAAAAATTAAAAAAAAAAACATGTGTGAATGATTCTTATTGTTATTTTGGATTTATTTTTCAGTTCATACTTTTATGAGTATTCTGAGGTAGTTTAATCTTTTCAGTTATTTTTAACCTGTAATTCTGTAACTTGACATTTTCTTTCTTGGAACAGCCGTTGCTTTTCAACAGCATGTGCAGAAAGAAACAGAGACGTTGCTGTAAAATACGCCACGTCTCCGAGACCCATTCAACATGCGTTTCCAATGCAGGAAATTTAAGCTTTAACTAAAGTAACTATGCGAGTGAGTTAAAGAGACATATTTGACAAGAATGTCCAGGAACACTGTGACCAGATGGCATCTAGTTAATCAAGTATGAAAAACGTGTAGAATCGCCAAAACGCTTTTCTTTCCATTGAGGACAAAATATGAATTGAGAGACATATTTAAGGGTTAACGGGCAACTATAATTGCAGCTTTCTTACAAGGGCACAGTTTCTTCACTCATCACGGATCCTATGACCCTTCCTACAACCACAGCCTCGGTGTTCAGGCCGGTTTTCAAGTCGTCAAGGACTGTGTTTCGTAGCTTCATGGACTGGCCCTTGGCGTTCGTGTATTCGCCCCCGCCGTACACACCCAGATCTTCCTCTTTGATTGAAGAAAGTAAGGACTGTAACTTCTTCCCTTTAATTTTACCCTGGGAAAAGAAACAAGAAAAAAGATGAAATTGATATAATAAATTCGTCTCTTCAGGGCGCTGGCCAAAAGTTTAAAGGTGCAACAGGCGGCACTTGAAAGCGCCAGTCAGAATCACCTTTTATGGATATACAAAATAACCTTGAAGAAATTTTCTTAAAATTTTCCTGTCACAACTTTTTCATTCCCGACATGACTCAACTCCACCAGTTTGTATTTTCAATAAAGGTAAAAACAGAAGCAAAATGGTAGGCCACAATATTATGTTTTTAAAAGCTTCAATTTCGAGCAAAAAAAAAAAAAAACCCGATACGAAATTAGACAAAAATCGCAGCATATGTTTCTCATAAAACATGTCAACTACCTTTGTCTGAACTAACTTGGTGGTGTTGCTGAGATATGCTACAATATGTTTCTCTTTCTGCCTCGGCTCCTCCCACGTAGGGTCCAGGGCGGCCGCTTGGGAGAAGCCCTGAAGAGCTGCCAAGTAATGTTCATTGTACTGGTGAACCTGTTCACAACACAACACTGCTTTGTCTTCAGCATCGAAAACTGCTGTTTTTATTTATTTATTTTTTATATTTTTTTTGTTTTTTGTTTTTTTTTCTGCTTTTTTTTTGTTCTTTTTTATTGTTGGGTCCCTTTCCTTAGGCTCTTTTCTATGCAGTTTCACTTCAATAACTTTATAAGCCAATAAGCAACGCTATGTTGTTGACGCACACGTGGAAACGGGTAAGCATAAAAGCCGCATTGGGTCCGCCCGTCCTGTACCAGGGTAGACACCTTAATTAAAACCGCTTTAAACTTTCCTAATACCGGGGGTTTCCGAAAAAAGCCCATTGCTTCGTTTTGGAAACTGGCCAATTTCAGGCGCTCATTTAGAAAGCAAAACAGTTTCCTAATTAGAGCCCCGGGGCTTCTATTTTTATTTATTGGTTTTTTATTAGAAAAAAAAAGAAAATTTACCATCAATCTTTTATTAAAGTGCTACATGCTGCGGATATCCGCACAAAAAACAACAAAACAAAATAAAATAACAATGCAAAAGTTCTAAAAAGATTTGCAGGGAAGGAGGGGCAACATCACGCCACCCGTTTCAGTACTCAGCCTATTACATTTCCAGTAATACTCCGGAGTAAAGGTGGCAGTGGGGAGGGGGGGGGTGTCTGTTCGCCTTGTGCAAAGCACAGGATTAAGTAACGACGAAGAACATGTCTAGGGGCTGCCTCATATCAAAGGATTAAGTGCACCGTGTTTGCAATGCGAGTAAACACAAGTTCTAAAAAGACTTGCAGGGAAGGAGGGGGCTTTTAGTGGGAAACGATTTTCTCAGGTCTTTATTTTAACTCTAAATGGAAGCCGCAGGGCTTCTATTGGGAAACAGTTTCAGTTTCCTAATAAGAGCCCCGGGACTTTTACATGGGGGGGGGGGGGGGGGCTTCTTTTCGGAAAATCCCGGTAGGACTTGTACTGATCTCAAAAAATAGCCAACTTGGAATGGGATGGGGGGGTGGGGGGGGGGGAGACCGAAGAGTCCGGTGTCTGTGGATAAGATTTAAAAAACTCTGTTTATCAGTTTGGTATGAAAATACGGGCTGCGCTTAAAAACGATAGTAAAATCTTTTCTTTTTAATTCTGCTCCTGCACTTACTATGGATCGATTAAAATGGAGATCCGGATCGTTTCGTGTGACACAATCCTTTTCCTGTTAAAACACAAGTAGGAATTAATATTTACTATGATCTTGTAAACTACAGTACATAAAATATGCAGACGGTCCTGCGTACGAATCTCCATAAATACATGCCATAAATATAATTAATTAAAACAAAAACAGTTCACTTTCTACCAAGAAACTTCAATACACTTCACAAGGTTCAAAACACTTCATAAAATTAAAGAAACTAAATTTATTTCTTTAGACTGATAACCGAATATTGAAAGATACTCGAACAAATCTGGCAATATTTTACATAGTGTAGGAAATGGAAAATCATCGGCTTATTTCGCAACAGTCTTATAGATTCTATGCTGACTGTGGGAATAATAAAACCCTCTCTTCTATTAACATCGACCGGCGTCTAAGATATTAAGACACGTGTATCTACTCACCGCCTGGCTGTACGCACTTGAACACTGCTGAAGTACCTTTGGGTCTTGGTTTGTGAAAAACTGGGAAAGGTACGCGTTGCCAAGTATCACTGAAATGAAACAAGTAAATCATCACTCGTCAGGGTTTAAAGGATGCTGCAAGGAAATCACCATTCGGTATATCATTGGTATGTTTTGAACATTACGTTACACTGACTGACTGGCGAAAAGGTGCACGGTTTTGACATCACTTTTGGCTAAATGCTTGGGCTTTGATTCGACCAAAACCATTGGCTGGTGAATTTAGAAATCCATGATCCAGCATGGAGTCTTTTTTAAAACCTTTCACCGACCACTTACTGGCCTGATATGTATCGTATTATACACCCAAAAGTAGACTGATACACGACTTTATCACACAACTCAAAGCTCAGCAACTGTAACATTTCACTTTATAGTCTCATAAATGTGAGGTCTAACGACTTGAAAATGACTGCAAGGCGACGTACACCAAGATTTGCCATCCGCAATGTCAAGCGACACAGCTTCCCTCGCCTTTTCAACACCATCAAGAATATTCTTCATTTTCTCTTCAGCAGTAGAGCCGAGCTGCCTCACAACCATGGACAGATTTCGAAGCGCCCTCTTATCTTTGCCCTGTTAACAAAACTGCACGTTTTAGAATGTGTTTTCTCTTTAAAATAGTGCCAAAACAAGATCAGAGACAACTCTCTGAAACTTGGTTGCGTATTCTTCAATTTCAATTCAATTTTAAAGGTAAAAATTCTGCAGTCTGGGGTAAATGCATGTTTTACAGGAGTGGTTGGTTAGTATTGTGTTTAAAGTAAACAATTCAGGCATTAGAATGTACGAAAAATGTTTGCACACAACTATCTTGGTCCGACAGTGGAATTAAAGCATCTAAAAATGACGAATACGACTTAACTACCCGAAAACATGATCCAACGAAGATATAGAACCCCCTTCCTAACCCAAAAAAATCAAGTTCACGATTCATAGCCCCCAAAATAATATACGTGCTCGAAAGTCCCCCCCCCCCTATCCCCCCCCCCCCAAAAAAAAAAAATACACACATGATTTAAGGCACCCAAGAAGCAGTTGTTCGCACCGCTCACGTCACCCTTCTTCCAGTAGCATTCGCCGAGATGAATCCACGCCTCTATTAGTGTCGGTTCTAATTTGACAGCCTTCGCCAGGCTGAAAAACGAAGCAAAAAGTCGTGTACTTTAACGGCATCTTTTCCTTCTCATGGTTAGATTCGTGTTTCAGGTCATACGCTCGAAACCGACATGTCGATTATTTCGGTTAGTTCAACTAAAAATATTTATGGTTATAAAAAAATAGTACTAAAAATAGTACTTAAAATAGTACTAAAAATAGTACTTAAAATAGTACTTAAAATAGTACTTAACTGACACTCAAATTGTTCACTTTGTTAACCGTATTATGCATCAATAAACGAAAATAGAATTAACTCAATATGTTTATCTTTTCGCATCTGTAAACACAAGATTGCGTTTTCTGCCTAATCGATATAATGGGGCATATTTTTTTGAGAATGCGTAACAAGACAATGTTTTAGTCAATGAAGGACTCGAAACTACGAGTTGGGAAGGTACAGAGAGATGAGCAAACTTCTCCAACCAATGGTGCGGATGGTACCGCTGCTAAGCAAACGAGTTCTCTGTCTAAAACGAGCATCGGATTTCAAACAACTTGGACATAACTTATCATAACATTTCTCCTCAGAATGATTTTATTCAAAAAAGAAAAAAAAAAGGCTTCAAGTTCCTAAGATTTCCCGAAAAGCATCGCATAAATAACTTCACGCATGGAATTAATTTTCGTTCATTAAATAGACCTGCACTTGAGGAACGAGGGCGCGGAGGGAAGTTGGGGGGGGGGGGTATTCGATACCACGCTATAAATTATACAAAATCGACGGGTGAGCTCGACTTCCAACACATTATACACACACAATGAATATGCACCATAAAATGTCGGTAACTGCGATTAAAGACCTATAAAAAATCCTTGGTAACAGAAACTTTTCCAAAATTGCGAACCCTAGTTTCAAATATAAGTGCTTCATCATTTATACGACAAGGGCCTGTTAAGATGCCACTTGCGTTAATAAGATTTATAGATTTTATAATCAAATGTTAACGATAACCTGGAACAAAGCACTTTCATAGGATTTTACTGAAAGAACCGGAAACTTACTTAAAGAAGTATTGACTTTTTAAAACTGGGAAAAAATTGCAGCTGCTCAAATATAAAATGTATTACCTGTCCAATGCATTTTGATTGAAATCCGGGACAACATTCAGTGCTTTTCCCTTTAGCATGTGAAACGTTGCTGTTTGTTTGATGTCATCTGAAATGAAAGCGAAGCCTTCAACTTTTCACCCGAAGTCGCTAACAGGAACAAGAGAAAAAGGCAATAATAAAAAAATATCCTTTCAAACTGACCAAATATACAGGATAAATTCAGAGTTCACACTAAATTTAGAGCATTATACCAACCGGGTGCTTCTTCAAGCTTGGAGATCACTACTTCCAATTCACTTGCAACAAGATTATTCTTTTCTAAGGCTTTTTCAATTCCATGATTTTCAAAGAAGTTGTCTCGGAACTTGTACAGATCTTCAACAGCTTTCTGCAAAGCATAGACGTTGATGAAAAATACAATAGTTATATAGAAAGTTAAAATATATTAAAGTGAATCAGTCAAATCAGTGACTTCACAAAATCATTGAAACCTTCACAGAACCCGCCAGATCTGTAAAAGATATCGCGCATCATGTTTTTGCAGTTGATAAAAAACATTGGTCTGAGAGAGTTACAGTGTTTTGACTTTTAGGCCTTTTGGTTTTATCATTTCTTTATACGTTAAATGCAATATGATGCAGTCGAAACGCCAAACCTTTTATTGTAGTATATTCAAATCATGAATTCGCCTATTAGCTCTTTTGAATCTACAGAACGATTCTGATGCTGTGTTAAATATAAGAAATGATAGAAAAGACTGGAAGGTTTAAAAACTCCACTTCATTAGAAGTATATTCAGAAACAAGCTATGAAGGATGCAGAATATCACACATTATTTTAAAAACTAATTTAGGGGCTTATGTCAAGTATCGCAAACTAGGGAATATGAGTAGAAAGATTTGCCAAATTTGCATCCCGTTTATATAAATAATCCAAAATACACTTTCGGTGTTCCCAATAAAATGCGCAAAAATTCTGCGCTTTGAATACAAACTAATCGGGTAAAAAATGAAAGAAATGCTGGAGAGATTTTGCCTAAATGTCAAATTTGTGTTGCACCAACGAGCAATCGTGTTTTTATCAACCCGTATACTATTTTTAAAAATTTTAAGAAGTTTTAACAAATAGATTTAAGTTTCAATTTCTTTTATGTGCCGAGTATGGGCCGTTTTGCTATATTTCTTCTATATTTTTCTATTATTTCTTTAATTTTTGTCTGGTTCCTTCACAGTCGATGTTAAAAATTTTGCGCATTTTATTCGAACACCCAAAGTGTGATTTAGTCCCAGATGACTCAGAGCATGCTTACAACTACATGAAGGCGCTGTACTACGACAAAGTGCAACCCGCACAAGAAATTTGTAAACAAAACAATGCGGTTGCTGCCAAAAGACGAGGGAGAAGCTTGCCGACAGACTGGAAGAACGAGAGGCTGAACATAATGAGGTACATCTTACACGCAAGGGAGAGGTGTGCCCCTGAATACAGACGAAAACTACAAGAAGTCATTGGACAGGCAGTACCTGGAGACCAATTCTGGTTTAGCAGCCTATCTAAGGAGCAGATCAGATTACAGGCTTCGAAAACTGGCCTGGGAAGAACATGTTGGGCAAATTACACATGGAACTGAGAGATAACATAAGTGGGGAAAGAAGCGCAACGACTGAAGATATTGGATACAATGGTTAGGACTGATCAGCCAAACTGACGAGCCCGATCGAGCGTGTCGTCGAGCGTGTTGAGGTTTCGCTGCAGAAGAGCAGTGTTGAAGGTATTTGCTTCCTTCCTAGCAAGAGTGATATTTCTTATAAATAAGCCAAATCACACTTTCGGTGTTTCGAATAAAATGCGCAAGAATTTTGAATTTCGACTGCGTGGGAACCGGGTAAAGAAATGAAAGAAATGATAGAAAAATATGGAAGAAATATCGCAAAAACAGCTCATACTCGGAACATAAAAGAAAATGAAACTTGAAACCATTTGTTAAAACTTTTAATAAGTTTTTAAAATATCAAACGGGTTGTTAAAAACCCGATTGCTCTTTGGTGCAAGAGAAATTTGACATTTAGGCGAAATCTCTCTATCATTTCTTTCATTTTTTACCCGGTCATTTTATTCGAAACGCAGGAACTTTGGCGCATTTTTATTGGGAACGCCCAAAGTGTGATTTGGCTTATAACATATCATTGATCTCAACTGTCCCAATCTCGGAGCACGACTTGGGCCAATGGCGTTATTCTAAAAAGGGTGCATCACATAAATGGTCCAATTATAAATATGGCGCACAATTGTTGTGGTCAAATAACAATTCTGTACTGAGAAAAATAGATGTTTTCTTTAGATCAGGATAAAGAATCCCCCATTATCACCCTCAACAACAATGAATCTACAGTTGCAAAACAACTCTTTACTCAAGCTTGTAGTTTGACCAAAGACCTTCATAGCCAAGACGGGTCACTTCTTATGTAGCTATACGAATATTCAAATAGCCAGAGCCTCATTAGCGCCTCTGGTGGTCGTAGTGGCCTGCTGCTCGGCTTTCAAAACAAACACCTGTCATAACAGGCTTTGAAAAGGTTTTTTTTCAGTGGATCGGGATGGAAAAGAACACGATAAAAACGCAAACAACTTCAAATTCAAATTTATTTTTATTACAACGTCATCTTTCAGACTTTTATTGATCAATCATTTTAAATACAAAGAACATTTCCCTTTGAAAATACCCAATTCTTGCACCAAATCCTTCATGATAAAAATAAAAAAAAAATAAAAAAATGCACATGTGAGAGGGTGTTAAATTTTTCTCAAAGGTGCATTAATTTTAAAACCTGTCTGTTGCGCTTTCCACCAGAATCTACGCTGGCAATATTGGCCCTTTTTAGCGACGCATGAACAGGTATTCTCAAATACAAATTTACAATCTTTTCCATCTTTAAATGACAGTCCGCATTATTACAAGACACTAAACCATCGTAAATCGATTTTACACCATTGAAAAGCCTGAACATAATCCTTGAAGAATGCATAATATTAGGAAATAGCAACACATAGCTTTTTTCAAGATTTGCCACCATATTTGTGAACACGACAGAAGGAAACACTAAACTTCCCTGCTCTTGAAAAACCTTCTCTTTCAAAAATAAATACATCCCATCAGTTTCTGGAATGTCCGTGGCGTTGAATTTCTTAGAACATGGATTGCAATTAAACTTTATCTTTTTTAACAAATAACCGGCAATATACGCTGCAACATTGTGAAAAGGTAAATCATTTGTTTTTCGTGTAACATCGGCTACAGTTAATAACTGGGGTGTAACAAAGTTTCCCACATCTAACCCATATGCTTGAAAAGTACTGTCTTCAGTATTGGAGGCAATGCTCGACAAATCCAATAAAATTTTGTCAACGTCAGTATTACAGTTTGACGTTTCACCTTGAACTAACAACTTCTCAACAACTATTTGCCTAAATGCTGCTCGGAATTGCTGCGGGTTTGGATTGTCCCTGTTCCCCCCGCGGCCCCTAATCACTGAAAATAAATTTTCGACACAATCTTGGTTCAGCCTGTTTGTCAAAAAATACCTGAAACCTTCAATTTTCAAATCTTCCCACAAAAGCCGCAAACTAATAATCGACCATTTCCAGCCCTGTATGCAGGGCAACCCGCGTTTTGAACCCGGAATTTTGAGAGATTCTAAGTACTTTAAGCAGTCTTCAAGAAAAGTGTCATGCCCACTCGTAGCACTGTAAGCGTGACCGAATTGCTGTTTTGATTTAACCGAGGAACTATTAAAGGTATTGAACAGTTTGTGAAGGTCTTTGGTTTGACCGAGGTCGAAAATAATGCGCCATGATACTTCTCAGTTGTGTGCGCGTGTGTATGTGTTTTTTTTTTAAAGAAAAAGCCTGATAGTCCGAACCTCGGTGTCCTGGAACGTGCGCCCAAAGATCTATAGCCTCGAAAGTTCAGATCAATGGTCATTTCTATTACAGGAGCTGTGACCCTTTCTGACCTAGGAAGACAGGAAGGGTCCACTGGGACTACGGTAAGTGTGATTCAGCTTATAACGGAGTCACAATTTGACATTCTGCTGTCAGCACTTATGATCTAATGTGGCCAATTTTGTTTTCTCTCACTCCTAATTCTAGCTCCAAAAGCGGTCAGATACTAAGGTTCGGCGTAGAGAGAGATATACGAAGTTAATAAGTCAGAGCTAACCTGTAGCTATCGTGATTTACACGAATTATCGCTCAAAATTTTCCCCTGAATCGCTACCCCTTCAGTGGTTTTCGCTTATTATACGCTATATTTCATGTTACGGCTAGGTATATGATCTTATATATTGGAATGTTCGTAGAAGCACGTTTTATTAAAAATTCACATTATACCGTATAGTCACTTCTTTTCTCCGCCATGTCTAAACAGATATATTTTTTTTCAACAGCTATTTTTTTCCTATTTGGGCCTGCAACAACAAAAGCATTTCTGAGTTCTACCTACAGTCTTTGCGATAGGCAGGTTACGGATTGTTTGTCTAATTGTCTGACTAACTGCATGCCTATGCAGGCATCGCACTTTTGTAATTATCAAACGAAGCTCACCAAAGGACTAAAATTATGAATTTCATGAGAGCACGAAGCGCTCGAAATGAAATTAGGATTTTATAAGGTAAACGGAGTAAGGTATAGAAGTGCATTATCCCCACCACTGTTTCCTATAGATAGCAACCCTAAACCAATCACATTCTTCCTAATCCGAAAAAAGAGCAATTTTCTAAACTACGGACATTTTCGCGGACAGACAGACGTATGACACTCAAGCAATGATTGAACCCTGAATAATATGATCAGTATGAAAACTATTATTTCATTTTACACCCCTTTTTACTCTCAGTTTCCAACTATGCAATACTCAGTGAAATCGATAGAGTTCTAAAGTCTCATGGCCTACAGTTATTATAGGCGTTATCGTATCTGCTGCTTCCCCGAGGGTACGTGACGACTCAAGACGCACGGTAACCGCATCAACCAAGGAAACCAAGACAGATCTGGAAGATCGGGAGACAACAAAAGTAGGCGCCGAGGCTTCTCGTGCCAAACCTTCACCAGAACTTTCATCATGAGAGACGACGGAGGGAAGTCAAACAGGAACTGAACCACGTGACCGTGCAGAAAAATGATCGAAGAGTCTGACAAGCTATCAAGACTGCCTTCATCTCCAAAACATTGACGTGCAACCGTTGCTCTGGGCTTGACCAAGAACCTTTCCACACACCCTTTTGGAAGACCACACCCCAACCGGTGCAAGACGCATCCGTCTGTACTTGCCTCGATGGAGCTGCCCGAGCAAACGGTATCCCTTCAAAAGATTGGGTTGAGACGACCACCAATCCAAATCCCTGAGAGCTAACAAAGAAAACGCTACACGATGACCCGGTAACCTGCCGTGACGCAAAGCCTTGAGAACTACACCCTGAAACTCGCGAAAGTGACATCTGCTCTGCTCGACCGTCTTCTCCGTTGCCACCAACAATCCTAGAAGGGATTCCAGTTGTGCTACCCGAGGCCTGGATGAATAGACCACCCTGGCAATGAGAGACATAATCTTGCGGATTCTGTCCTGTGTGGGAAAGCCCTGGCACACATAAAGTCTAGCAACTCCCCGAGAAATATGATCTTCTGCGTTGGAATAAGTTCCGATTTCTTGTGGTTGACCAACAAACCCAGAGCAGTGCAGCGACTCAACAAGACGTCCACTTGTGTCAGAAGCAACTGCCTGTCCGTATTGACTAACAACCAATCGTCGAGATATTGAAACAACAGAAACCCTTCTTTGCTACTCCACCCTTTGACTACCGACATAACTTGAGTAAACACTAAGGGAGTCGTCGTAAGGCCTAACGGTAGGGCTAGAAACCAATAATTTTGATCCGCAACCGTAAACGCGAGAAAAGGACGAACCGACTGATGCATGCGAATGTGTAGTATGTGTAGATATGCATCTGATAGATCCACCGACACGTCCACATGCCCTGTGCCAAAGTGGCCTTGATCAACTGCGGAGTAACCATCGTAAAGGACGTGAGATGGAGAAACTGACTGAGCTGCGACAAATCTATGACAAGCCGCCAACCCCCCGATCTTTTGGGAACCAGAAAGACACGACTGAAAAACGCCGGTGTGCCTATTGGCATCTTTTCTATGGCTTTTTTACTAACAAATCGTGAATCATCTGCTGCAACGCACGTTGCTTGTCCCGAGCGTGATACGTTGCTATTGGGAAGCCTGGCAAGCGGTGGCAAGACCTGACACCCCGACGTATCCCTTGCAAACGGCAGAGGGTAAACCAAACGTAACCGTCGAACCACGTTTTTGAGAACTTTCAAAGCCTGCCAGGCTGCAAAACTTCCTTAGCCTTCCGCCTACGGGCACAACTACGTTCAATTCTTGACATGGCCCAACCGATTTTTTCGCAAAAACCGAAAGTTTCGGACAGAGATCGTCCTGTGATCTCTGTCGGATACTTTAATTGGTTGCTACCTCTGCTTAGGAGTAGAAGCCTGTAGTCAAGTTTGCTTTTCTTCGGCTGAGGTATCGACACTGGCGGGGAAGTGGACCTCTTCCGTGGCGTAGTTGTAGGCAAAGACGCCGTATGACGTTTCTTCGACTGAACAGTTCATGGTGTGAGTGCTGTCCGCATCAGAGCATCTTGTGAGCGCATATGAGCCGCATCGATAATTGGCTGGAGAATGTGCGGTGGGAACACGTTCCCCTGATTAGCAATGGTGGGAAACCGCAATTTCCTCGCGTCTTCCGCTGCAATATTCGAGTGTGGCAACACTTGATCCCTGCGCAGGATAACCAACGAAAACAGTAAATACGCATTTAACTTTAATAAGTCCGACGATGCTGCCACTACTGAGTCGAACACACTATCAAACAGCTCATTGGTGCCCGAATCGACAAACTGAAATGCTGTGTCTTGAAAGAGCAGAGTGCGCCTTGCCTTCCTGATCGTCTCCTCCAAATGTTTACAGTCACGTTCCGTTGGCGGTACACTTGAATCCGACGTGATCTTGGAAAGCCACGGAGCCATATCTCTGGGATACACTTGCGGGTGTACGAGCAAGACCCCACCACTGGATTGATAAGCTGCCGTCTTCACACGTAGTACCTTCAAAGGCACAAACGCGACCAAGGACGTGGGCGAGTTTGCTGCATTGACTGCAGTTCTTCCATGCTTGCCTGTAAGACACTAGTGACGCAGGGAGCTGTAGACAACGCCATGAAATCCTCCCGCTGATGGGGCTGCGCTTGAGCCAAAAAAGAGGGCTGGCCGACTGACGTGTTGTTGTAAAGTCACTATTGAAGCTGCAGAATTGTCGGCAATAAACTTCAGAATGTCTTTAAAGGGGACATCCACTGCCGAAAAATACGTAGTGGAAGCCTCTTCCCACTCTCCCGGTGGAAGCTCCATCCCTGGCGGCGTCGGAGTACGTACTGGCCTGAAAGCCCTGAAGTCCTCTAGCGGCGAGTGCTGATGCGCTGTGGATTGCGCAGTATGCGACACTGTAGCTTGTGGCAGAGACAGAGGCTATGGTCGTGTTAACGGAACCGTGAGTGATGTCGTCGCAATCACGGTGTGAGATTCCGAGACTTCCGGTTGAACCTGCTCGTGTTCACTGAACAAAAGTGGTTTTCGCTTATTATACGCTATATTTCATGTTACGGCTAGGTATATGATCTTATATATTGGAATGTTCGTAGAAGCACGTTTTATTAAAAATTCACATTATACCGTATAGTCACTTCTTTTCTCCGCCATGTCTAAACAGATATATTTTTTTTCAACAGCTATTTTTTTCCTATTTGGGCCTGCAACAACAAAAGCATTTCTGAGTTCTACCTACAGTCTTTGCGATAGGCAGGTTACGGATTGTTTGTCTAATTGTCTGACTAACTGCATGCCTATGCAGGCATCGCACTTTTGTAATTATCAAACGAAAGCCACGGAGCCATATCTCTGGGATACACTTGCGGGTGTACGAGCAAGACCCCACCACTGGATTGATAAGCTGCCGTCTTCACACGTAGTACCTTCAAAGGCACAAACGCGACCAAGGACGTGGGCGAGTTTGCTGCATTGACTGCAGTTCTTCCATGCTTGCCTGTAAGACACTAGTGACGCAGGGAGCTGTAGACAACGCCATGAAATCCTCCCGCTGATGGGGCTGCGCTTGAGCCAAAAAAGAGGGCTGGCCGACTGACGTGTTGTTGTAAAGTCACTATTGAAGCTGCAGAATTGTCGGCAATAAACTTCAGAATGTCTTTAAAGGGGACATCCACTGCCGAAAAATACGTAGTGGAAGCCTCTTCCCACTCTCCCGGTGGAAGCTCCATCCCTGGCGGCGTCGGAGTACGTACTGGCCTGAAAGCCCTGAAGTCCTCTAGCGGCGAGTGCTGATGCGCTGTGGATTGCGCAGTATGCGACACTGTAGCTTGTGGCAGAGACAGAGGCTATGGTCGTGTTAACGGAACCGTGAGTGATGTCGTCGCAATCACGGTGTGAGATTCCGAGACTTCCGGTTGAACCTGCTCGTGTTCACTGAACAAAAGTTGCTCCTCTTCGCCCGACGAAGAATTCTATGCGGACTCGGACGAAGAATCATGAACTGCTCTCCTTCGCAACGCGCTGGGTTTACCAGTCAACGGCTGAATTGGCACAATGAGGGGGAGTGGAGGGGGATGCGACTGCCCATCTTTGGGTGAAGACGACTGATTAGTCACTGTGGCCGGTGGAGCAGAGTTAAGGCGTAACGTAGCCGACGCCACTGAACCCGACTTGGAGGCCAAGCTGCGTAACATCTTCAACTCATCGTCGGAAGCATGACGCAACGTGTCCAGATGCAGGTTAAGACTTAATGCAAATTTCTTCAAGGGAGACAGTTCCTTTCTCCGAAGGGAAGACCCCCGCAACACATTTCTAACCGCCGTAGAAATCGCAGTGTCTAATTCCCCAGCGGCCGAAGATGGTTGCGACGATTGCACATGAGGCACTACTGCCATGTCAGTCGTAATATCCGTGTGTAATGGAACATTCACAAGAAATTGAATGGGGGCCTACAGTGCAGAGGTTTCAATCACTAACACTGTTGTAGTGGGAGCAGTAACATTAATTTGCCTCTGCTGCGGAATAAGTCCCTGTTGCTCAGACTCGACCGATTGTAAAGCAGACAACGGAATAGTTTTAGGAATCAGTTTCTGCGCTTGAAACACCTCCTGGGTATTCGTATCCAACGCCATCGTGGAAGGCAAGTTGAGGGGAGAAAGGCCTTGCAGTGATGCCGACGACCTGTCACTCTTGGAGCGCCTGCGACCCCTGTTCCGCACCCTCGCAAACTCCTGTTGCTGGAGAATAAAGGCGAACATGGCGTCCAAGTGTGTGCACTGATCACACGACTCTCAAGTGTGCATGGCGGAATGCCTCAGCGGCGAATGCAGGCCAGGCAGCGTGAATGTGGATCACCAGCACGCTTGATGTGAGCACATGACTCTACAGCACACGGCATCTATAGCGTCTCTACAAGCAGAACAGCAACATACAAGAAAGGTGTTGCAAGAAAAAGGTGCAGAAATAGTATGCATCAACGATCAAAGAGAAGCAAGCAATCTTACTGTTAGACTGTTAAGTTGTCCGTTTTTTTCTAACGAAAAAAACTACCAGAGCTAATAGATAAACAAAGGTAGTATTTGCAAATTGTAACAATGCACACACACACCAGAACAAGGGAGTAGAGGGTATTACGAACAGAACGGCAATTACACTGAGGCACCGCAACTCCCATCTGTGCACTCCAAAAATCGGTGGCAATCCGACGAACCACGTCCTGGAGTGGGAAATGCTCCTCGTGAGCACCACAAAACGGCGATATCCCACACGGAAGATATTCCGATACGGTGGCATTCCAGAGCGCTGTTCTGCCGCCGAGACGGAACCATTCTGAATAGAAACAGCTGCAACGCAGCGACACCCCAAGTCGGAACCTCCCCAAGTTGGAATCATTCCAGTTTGAGGCACTCCGAGTCGGAACTATTCCGAGTGGGGACGATTCCGAGGCGGTGGCACTCCAAGATGGAGCCAATCCAAGTCGGAAGCATTCGAAATTGGAGGCACTCCAAGTCGGAGCAATTCCGAGCCGGTGGCGTTAAGCGTCGGAAGCACTCCCAATCGGAAGGATTCCAAGCTGGTTGCACTCCTCTACGGAAACATTCTGATTCGGTGGCACTCCAAAACTCCTGGGAGTGCGTACCACAGAGTAACTACGCGCATAGGGAACACAGACCCACGCTAACTCCACAGCACACGTCAGTGGGGACACCACTGGAGCTGCTCAAACTGCCAGGATAGTTCCAACAGACGTGGTGCCGAAATGTCGTGCCTGAAAAAGGTACGACGCCACTATAGCTAACACATGATCGATTCCGCACCGAGATAAATGTGACTAGCAAACGGCTACACTACTCTTAATGTGATAAACACCTATATGAAAAAGAAAAAGGCGTGTCAAACCACAGCAAGAGAAAGTGTAAACAACTCCCCGAAGAAGTTGTCCCAGTCTGAAGGCAAGAGAAGAACAAACTTCCTGGATCCATGACAACAGCGTGCCCAGCTCTTCTACAATGCCCTGGCGCCGGCATAAGGAAAGGAGGACGGTGGGAAGTGGAAACTTTCCCGTTTGCACAGCCCAAGCGATGCAAACTGTTTACTGACAATGAGGAAAAAA
This sequence comes from Protula sp. h YS-2021, assembly GCA_949752745.1. Classification (NCBI taxonomy): domain Eukaryota; kingdom Metazoa; phylum Annelida; class Polychaeta; order Sabellida; family Serpulidae; genus Protula; species Protula sp. h YS-2021. The sequence goes on along the minus strand of OX457027.1, from coordinate 13,443,893 downwards.
CCTCGAAATGGACAAACGAGAAAATCTCCCGGAAACCATTCCACTGTCTATTACGCATAACCCACACTACGTTCTGATGACTGGGAAGCATTTACCGAACGAAAGACGGTTTGACAAAACCCAGAATTATAACGTGTAGGAATCATCAAAGTCAGCAAACATCGCAAACGTACACAGAGCAAGCCCAAACTTACGGCATATGTACCCAAGATAAATAATATCCACAACAGTATGCATTTACCTTGAGTTTGATCCGTCATTTTTACAAAAATCAAACGGAGAAAAACTCCTGTCACTCGGATCGCGATAAGTTGGGAGTGGCTTGATCACATGATAGGAACTGCAGCTTGCGCTGATTGGTCGGTTGGTTGACAGGCATAGTAAACATAGCTACAGGGCACCCGTTAAGGGTACCCATGTGGTGTTATTCCAAATAATTTTTTATGGATCGCAATAACCAATGTTAATACATTGGAAAACCCATAGTGATGGCTTTGTAGTCTGCAAGCTGATATTTTCGAAATTAAAATACTGCTTGTATGGTGCACAATTGAAACCCCCGATACTCCATCACCTGACAGGATATAAGAATTGAAATCTTGAATCAACTTCTCCTTGTCTTGGTTTGGTAGGATCAAATCATCCAAGAATATTACTACACTTATACCCATCTTCCGTAAAAACGACACTGTGGATTTCGTTAACTTGCTAAGTGCCCTTGGTGCTGAATCCATACCGAACGCCGTTGCTAAAAGTTGATATTCTTTCTTCATTTAAACTGACTCTTCTCCTCCATCGGAACTGAGAAATAAGCTTCCTTCAGGTGAAATGTTACGTGTAATCTCCTGGCCTTGCATCCTTGATGTTTTCCACTTTGAGCTGTTGATACTCCAGAAATTGACTTAATTCTTCAGACAGAATACTGGTCTCATTCCTCCATCCTTCCTTGTTCGCACTCTTTGGTTGAAATCAAGAATTAATTGAATTGGATTTGAAACAAAGGTTAATCGTAGACCTGTCACAATGTCCAAAACTTTGGAATTTCTTGTTGACCTTAACCAACTCGGAAGGAAGTGTTTTATTTTTCCCCTACTACTACTCTTTCAAATCCTTCTGATTTCTTTTCAAATTTAAACTCAAACCTCCTTGTCTTATCTTTGACCAGTGTTTTGCAGGACTCCTTTGTTTGCTTTCACAGGAAATTCTCTTGCTTTTACTTGATTGTCCATACTTGGTGGACTTTGATTTTGAAACTTTGTTCAATATTTGTCGAAGGATTTGAAGTTCTGTACTGGTAATCTTGATTACAAGATTCATCTTGACTGCAGCTTTTAATGAAATCAAAGTCATACTTGCTGTTGTGACTCTGTGTATATCGCCTTTTGACCCCACGTGCCTGTCCAAGTGAGGGCAGCTTCAGAAAGGGCTGTTACTTTGGTTTAGCCAAAGTTGCCTTTAAGCCTTTCGCCTCCTTCCTCCTTTTTGCGTTGGTCTCCAACACTTTGAGAAACTTTCCTCTTAAAAAATCATTGCCGGCTTCCGCGAGCTCCTTCTCATGTTTCGTTGTGATCTCAGAGGTCTTGTTTTTATCCCCAACAATGCGTGAGACAACATTCTTCCTACCAGAATGTTTGGCCTGAACATACACTTGGCCGATGCAGATCACGGTTTTTTTCAGCGTCTTCTCAAAGGTGAGGCCATCCGTGTCTCTTCGTATCTTCCTAATTTTATCCATCTGCTGCCACAGCTTAGAGATTTGACCCATGGACTTCAGCAGAGCCATTTGCACTTGCTTAAAATCCTTGTGCACTGAAATGGCCTTGGATTCGATTAATACATCTCTCTTCTCGGAATCGATACATTGTGGTTTGAATTCCACAAATTTTGGCACTTCACAGTCCTTTAGGATATTCTTCATGAATTCATCCTTAAGGAAGAAATTGAAGTGTTTTCCCACATAACTCTGAAGATTTTTGGGGAGCACTTTCTTTATTTCAGCTTTCGTCGGATCACAGTTTTCTTAATCCGTACCATTTGATTCCGTATCTGAACTAGTATGTAAGTCATCTGACATCCTTCTCTTTCTGGACACCGTTGTACAAGATTTCTGCTCTTCTCAGTGGGAACGGGATCTACGTTCTGGGGATTACCCTACTCATGAACGATGTTACCTTTCTCTTAAGTGGATGCCGCGGTCACCTCTCCCTCATCGGTAGAAAACAGTGGTGAGGATAATGCACGTTTATATTTTTGCGAAGGTTCCCGACAAAAATTGAAATGTGCTTAACTTAGCTATAAATGGTCAAAGAAGTCCACAAGGCAAACTTACCGGGAGTTTCCGAAAAGAAGCCCGCCCAAATAGAAGCTTCGGGGCTTTTTTTGCAAACTGTTTCCGAATAGAAACCCCGGGGCTTCTATTTGGTTTAAAAGTGGCTACAATAAAAATCGTTTTCAAATTAAAGCTCCACTTGACATCTTCAGTGCTAGTGAATGTTTACTTGCTCTACTGCTGCGTTCAATCCCCCTGAGTACACAAACAACCCCTAATCCTCCCCCTTTTGTCAACACAATACAACCCCCTACTCGCGCCTGTATTCTGGAGTAGAGGGTACTCGCGATGTAGCCAGCTTTTTGCTTGGTGGAATCCACAATGTGACAAATAAGGCCTTAGAAATTATAAAAATGGAATTTTTATTTTTTACTCCACCGCCAACTTTCGTGTCACAAAATGCCTTTAAACAGGGTGGGATTTTTGCTATCGGCATTGCTCTTTCTACTTGATTTGAAACAGCCTCAATAAAAGCGCGGTTTGACAATTGTTTGTTTTTCTTTTTTATTGAACGAATGGTCGAAATAATAATAAAAGCACCAGTGCTTCTATTTGGAAACTGTTTCCGAATAGAAGCCCCCGGGGCTTCTATTTGGTTTCAATATGAGAAGCTCAAAATGTCGAATTTCCGTTTAGAAGCTCAGGGCTTCTTTTCGGAAACTCCCGTTATCCCTTTCAAATGTTCCTCTTTTCTAGCCAGTTTCTTGAGAAAATATTACTAACCAGCCAGTTTGCTGTTTGAAGGTAGAAATTTCGTCTATCTAGCTAAGAAAATGAACGATCTATTCTCGCTGTATGTTTCTTTACCTAGAGAGCTGTTCCATTGAGACCAATGTGTGCAAGTGCTGGTTTTTTAAAAGCTGCAGACACTGTCCAATTAAATTTTGGAGCGACAAAAAGACACTTATATGAATCGAGTGACTCAAATACATGCCATTGTCATATTACTTAAAAAGTATTCAGATAGTTAGTCAGCTAGCGGAGCTGTTAGAAGCATCAGAAAGAACTGTTTCTCAGCTTCATTAGCCATATGAAAAAATATCATGCGCTTGATCTGTTCAAAGCATCTGTTGCTATTTTAATACAGGAAACAGGAACAGATATTTAAAACTGAGATCTTTGGGTTCTATTGTATGTCAGTTACTTATTTACAAATGATGTCACCGCATATTTTGAACGCGGCAAGGCTGGTATCACAACCTGCTCGGACGTATGTAAACCCTACATCACCAAATGTGCATCTCAAAAAAAAAAAAAAGAGCGAAGATGATTGTAAGACCAGAGCTTTTCATGGACATTACACTCTATTTCTCTTTAGTACTTAACGGATGCTAATGCCATGAGCAATGTACACTGATATCTTGTCTGAAATGATAAAATTATGAATAAGTGTCAACAAAAGATACCTCAATACTAATGCAAATCCAAACAGCCATTCGATTGGTAACGGGGCGCTCAAGCTCAAATAAAGAAATCAAACACAACAGAACCTTGACTGACCAATCTATTGACCAATTGTTGAGTGAGAGTGAGTTTACAGAAAATTCGATAGCTTTAAAATATGGGAGTTCTCTTGTGAGGGTGGGTACCTCTGGGAAGCAATTGAGTGCGAATTGTGTTTGTTGCAAAGACGACGTGTTACAGAAGCAAAGCTTTAAGTCGTATGCATAACAAATCGATTTTTGTGAGACTTGCTGTTGCTATACACCATTCTGTATTTTATATATCGACCCCAAAGTAAAATTTTGGAAGACATGTATAAAAGTGCAACAAATAGACTCTGCTCCTGAAACAATTACAACGTGATTCTACAGTTTGATAAAATACACCTTACCGAAAAAATATTGTATTGTTTACTAACAATTGCAGGACGCAATTATTCACAAAGATCTGAAAAGTTTGATCATTGACTGACCACTGGTGAGAAGGGGATAAAGAATACATAATATAACACGATATATTCGCATATACACATAACGAATCAGTTGAGTTTCAGAAGGCCTTAAAGGCCTTTGAGGAGAATGGGAAGATCATCAGTCAAGATATCTTATTACCTGCGAAGAAAGATGTAACTCATAATGTGCAGAACATGCGTGGTTGAAACTATCTAACATTTCAATGACTCAACTGTATTATTATTACGGCTGCCACAGACAAAACAAGAAGCTGTGTGAGCCATCCTGCATTAGCTGTTATGAGGTAAAAATCTGTTCAAACGCTATTTTTTTACTTTGCTGTAAATTAGTCTATTTATATTTAATGACAAAACTGTTTCTTTTCTATTTCTTAAAGTAGTATTTGTTCACCTCATTTCCAGAAATCATTTTATGAGTTTTTCGACCAGACTTTTTTTGGTCAGTTTTAACATTGTATATGTTGCCTTTACCTTTTCACAAAATGCCTGTGTCATGTTTTGGAGTGAAACAATCCAAAGACCTTGGGAACGGTACAATGTTTCTGGGTTTTTAAATAAGACATCTGTACAATAAAGCGTTCAAACTCGTTTAAATTAACAACAACAACAACAAAAAGTTTTCTAATGCAATAACCGTCCCTCCTATTTTAGCTCCATTATTATAAGCGTGGCGTTGGCATTCAGTATATGACTGACAAATATCCCATTCGGTTGATAGTACTAGCCCTTCTATATGCTAAGCGTACATCCCAGCGCCAAAAATGCATTCAGTTAAACAACCCAGATACTCATTCCACCAAATAAGGAAATATTTCAAGGCTTGTGTAGAAGTTTGAGCACATTTTGTTGCCATTTGGAAAGCTGAGGCTTCTTATCAGTAGATGGGGGTGGGCGAATAAGGGAGATTCCTAGTCATCTATCACAAGCTAAGTAAGCTATTTAATAATATAAATCAAACAAATCATATTTGTTAAAAAGCGTTTTAAATGTAGATTCATTACTCAGTTTTCAGCCATGTTTAACTTCGAAATCGATGTTTTCGAAGACTGCAACTATGTAAAAAATTTTGTGGATATAAAATCTGTAGAACGTATTTAATCCCCAGCAAATGAAGTGATAACCAAGCCCTCTCCCACCACCACCAATACACTCTGGTATCTGTTCTCGAGAAGTGAGAAAGAAGACTTCTGTTCTTGCACAGTTTTTTGCACTTTAATACTGGTCCTGGACGCCGGTAATGCTGATGTCCAACGAGGCAAATATATGACCACTACCCACTTGCTTTAGGTTTATAGACAGCTGTTCTATGTACAAAGGTGAAAAAGGAAAAAGTACAAAATGGACAGGCGACCCACTGTTGCTTAGCGTACGGAAATGGAAAAATTGCTGAAGATCAACCAGATGAGGAAATTTCCTACCAATTTTTGTATGGTGGTGTAAGCTAGCACATTGTGCACACAGATCGGAACGACGCATGTGGAGCGACACATGGATAAACAGAGAGATAAGATAGTTTTGAAGTGACTGAGGAAAACATATATAGCATCAGGCGTGGCACTGTTGTCATATAATTGGCTGTATGAAGGTCGTAAAAGTGAGAGTTGGTGATTGGAATGAACCACTACTGGCGTTTCGGTCGTCAATTATGTGGTTGGTTGTGTAGTAACACAAATCGTCGCTGCGGTGGGTGCATGTGAGGGCAACACATTAACATAGAAGGACCCTTAATTCTTCGTGCGAAGCCAGTACATCGCTTCTAAGTGCAAGCCAAGACTGACAGCAAATTTCTAAGTGGCGACAATTGATGCAAAATCTGAGAAAGTTTTATGCCTGAAATACCCGTGAAAAAAATAGTATCACAACTGAAGACAGAACAATGACCACTTCAGGTGCATGCACCTAATCCACATTTTTCTCCACTGACAGACCAAGTTTGAGTGGAAACGCATTGGGTAGCGGAAATTCTTAATGGTGGCTGGAGGTAAAAGGGGATGGAACAAGCATGGAGATTGCGTATATATCTGAAACATAAAGCATATGAACGTAAGACATAACGTTAAGATTTTCATTGCGTATAATGATACATAAATGATAACTTATTCGAATAAAGTATGTGCATAATTCAAATTTTTAAATATTTTTTGCAACAATAGAAGTAAAATACAGCAACATTAGAGGCTCTTTGAACTTTATAGTTTATCCATTTTTACTAAAATAATAGTCAGGATTTATGGGGTTAATTATCAGATAGAAGCTTATAGGTTAAACTGCTGATTGTAGGATAAAGCCCGATAATTGTCAAACGTGTATTAACGTAAAATATTTAAAGTAATGTTGTTATGATACTTAAAATCTTGCTGTAAATACTATTGTATTTTAAAGGCTAAAAAAGAGTACAAGTTGCAAGAATGCACGAATCAGCGACTTCAGAATCAGTACACAAATTAAGTCCACAGTTGGGAAGGGAGAGTTGAAAATTTTAAAAAATGCATGCGTAATTTGTAGATAACACCTTTAAGTGAAAAATGCAACCTTTGTACTAAACCACATATTTAAGTTATCATTTACTGTACTTGTGTAATGTAAAATCGAAATGACAGATGTAAGTCTTCACATTTAAAAAAGTATTCCCCGCAAGTTACTTAAAGTTCACAAAATAGCAAAAGACATATTCGTTACAAATATCTAAAAATATTCAATGCGAACATTTTAAAGCCATGGTGCACTTTCCAGTGTTCAATATTTTGTGTTCTCTACCTGGTCTGGATGTATACATTGATGAGGCATTCACAAAATAAGCTGATTTGTACTCAATACCGGAATACTGTGCCGTTTCGTAATCAATCCGCAGGATTTTGTGGCGGCGGCGTTCACTTCTACGGTCGAGCATATCTCAAACGTATTCAGTTGGGTTCAAGACAGTTAAGTTCGGAGGCTATTGAAGGGCCTGGATCTGATTAGCACACATCAGATTTGTACAACTTTAAGCGAACGTTGTCGTGCGCCAAAATCACTGTACGGCCGATTGTAGAGTACGGTAGAATTTCGCCTTCCGCACAACGAAACCTAAAACGAAAGGAACCCAAAACAAAACATTCCACACCATCGTTTTCCCTTCCCCAAATCTGTCAACGTCATGGACGGATTGTGCGACTTGTCCGTTTGCCGACATAATTTTGAAACATCAGAAGTTGCCGCTAAATACTGCGCAACGCAATGAGACCGATGACCATCTGTTTTCCATATTGTTGCCGAGTCTAATCAAAAATATCAACGCCTTTGTTTAAACACCGATCCGACGGTGATCGTCAGTGCATTATTCCACTCGCACCATCGGCTTAGCCCAGTTTATCTACTGATACGGCTTTTATGTCTACCTTATTTCACTAGCATCATTGCTTCTGCACACCGAAAGCGATCGCGAAAGTGCATCGTTCAGATAGCTCATTCGGATATCTTGTTCCGGCGTGGTCACCCTTGGTTGGACAGGTCTTGGTGACGTTCCTGAAGACGGCCAATCGTTGTTTCACCCATCCTGAGCGTTAAGGATATTGTCGCTTGTGACATGACGGTGTATAGCATACCGGATGTTTGCCATCCTTCATTTTAACAAAGCCCTTGCATCTGAGCGTGTTTTTGTTCATTTCAATTGATTTTGCCTTTATGTGGACCGTAGTTGTGCATGCTTCAGAACTAGAAATAACATGATCATATCGTCGTTTTAGAAAGATGTCAGACTGCAACATGTAAATTTCTTTTCATTAATGTTGTGTTTGTGTCAAGCCAGTCAAGTAATAGAGTGACGTTAGGCTTATAATTGATAGACAGTAATTGCATTCGAAGTACTTAAACCTAAGAATGAAAAAATTACGTCGTGTTTTGAAATTGCGTTATTTTATTTTGTGTACTTAAGGCCAAGAATTAATTATTAAGTTTGTTATGCGAAATATTCTTTAATGTTTCTTGCATATATTCCAAATGCGACAAGAATCAAGTTATCTAGTGACAGTGTCATTTAATGTTTTGCATGTACAAAACGTCCGCTTTGAATGCATAAATACTTCGAAGGATAAAGATAATACCTCAAAGCTCATAGACGAGACTGTGTCAATAAACATATAATCTATAAACAAATTGGAGTTCTTTATCCGTAATGCTAGACAAAGCCTCACCAGCCACTTAAGTAATTCATATGAAGATCAATAAGGCCGGTGTAAATGTAGAAATCGTTCTTAAGCAATCGTTCAATGCACACTTGTCACATAAAAGTTGTTGTTAATAGCTTATCTACATTTTATGCTCAAGGGAGACCAATATGCAACGTAACGACACTAAGAACTAATTAGAATAAGATAACATTCAATAATGTCTCCGTTTATAGGTTAGAAAAGAATAGACAAAACAAATATAATTAAGTGCTGTTTTATTTGTTGTCTTCTATAACTAAATATCAGCACATTAACAGCTTAATCACAGATATAAGTAGGATAAAATTAAAACTGAATTGAATATAAGCGGTAGTAAAATCTGGATATTCATAAATATATAAGAATAACAATACTGCATTTCGAGAAGTAAACTAAATCAAATACATTTATTCAAAGTCAGGTTTGTCTGTCTTTTGTATTAATACTTTTAATTTTATTTAAATTAATTTTGAAACACATATCTTCAGCTTTAAAGAAAATGACACAATTGAACCTTAAAAGAACAAAAAATGCTTATCATTTGAACTAGTTTTAATTTAATAAATCCTATTTAGAAATATATTGCCGTAATCTTATTTTAAGTATCCAACAAAGAAATTTAATGTAAAATCAGTATAAACAAATTAAAAGGTATTTTATTTTTAACCAAGTCTGGCATATTCATTTCATCTTTAACATTTAGATAACCTTTTTAACGTTAAACCTTCGGCGCATTATTGTTTTGCAGCTCCGATATATCTGTAATATTAGTTTCTTAATTATAAGTGTCCTCTCAATATCTTTCTCTGAACCAAATCACATATACATATGTCAATACAATAAATGTTTATTTTATAGAAATCATGAAGCAATATGCCCGAGATGCATTGATGCGACATGGCGTTGCAAATTATGTAATCGACGATCGCGCTGTAGTAGACGAAACTACGGATGAATTGTACATGCGTATTGAACCAGTTCTTGATACAGAAGAAGAACTTTCGCAAAAACTAACAAGAGAAACTTTCTCACTGAGTGCGAAGTCATATCCCCGGCATTGTCCGTCAGCACCAAAACCATCCCCACGCGCAGTTATAGTGAATCATCACCCAACCTTTATGACGGCATCTGGATCAGCTTTGGACAGAATATTACAAAGAGTGACAAGACCAACCTTTTCGCATAGACTGCATTCGGCGTCTGAGCCTGCAGAACCCAGCTCACGAACATGCCAATATATACAACACGTGCCTCTATATAGCAGACCGAAGAGAAAGACCCCGCGTGATCTTTCTAGTAGTTATGCTAGGTCGTATCGTCTCACAACACCATCGCCCACACCGTGGCATACTCCAAGTAAAGTTAGATTTCGTAGCGCTACCAGCACTATTCGTTAAGGAAATTCTTAAACATAAGATATGTTAGTATAGGGCTTTAGAATTTCCGCTGTAAAGTTGAATTGTGTTTCAAATATGTAAAACAAAAGAAAAAGGTTATTTATGTATTAACGATGTTAATCTGGACTAAATTGTATGCGGTGAAAAACCTATAAAAACAGTTTTTCTCTTCAGGTCTATGTTGCGGTGTTATATGCATTAATCTTTAAGCATTTGACCTTTTCTTAGTAACTTAGTTACGCTAAAAGTATTACACATGAAATGATAAAAATTTTCATTGATAAAGCAAATGATTGTAAAAGGCCTGGAAAGGTCATTCATGGCCATTGCAGTGATTTTTCTTTGCCTGTCGATATGAGAATATACAACAGCTATCTGTCTTGACCATGCCATGAAATTAATTACCAGGTGAGATTTTTTAGTGTATTCATAGTTTTCATTAAGCAATAGACCATGTTCTACTTTGTAATAGATCCAAACACATTTCCAACATTTTAGCAATCACATCACATACGAACACATATTACGTGGTGGCACCTTGAAACACCATACAAAATCAAAAGACTCAAACTCATACACAAAATGTACTGTTGTAAGCATGCTATCTGGATAGCTTGTCACCTTTCCCTTGGTTCTTTAGTGGTTTATCTTCATATTAAACATATTACTGTATTTGTATTGATTAAACGGAAAATGGAAATGCCGATATTGTGTTATATTTTGAATTTCTGGTGCCATTAGTCATGTCATTAACATTAGACATTCCGGTGGGCGCATCCGAGCTAATCAAAATGTGTCTTGATCATAACTCTTATCCTTAATATCAGGCGTGTTAAGGCAATGCAGATTGATGGTGATAGCTCTTACCAGCTTACAGATTTATCTCTATAAAGTGCTTGGGTGCCCAAACTTGAAGCGTTTAAGACAGTGTGCAGCTATTTACACACCCAATAAGTTTAATGTGCTGGCAGTGCATACCGCATATAGATACTGTACGGTGTACAGTGTTTTCACCACTTCTTCCTCATTTCAGCGAAAAGCATATATCATTTTAAAAAAGCATGTTCACCTATATAGTGATCCCAGCTGTGCCTGACTGTATGTCGTTTTATGCCCCTTCAGGCAGCATATCTCTTCTTCCAACATAAAGTGTATTTCTATCTGTGATAAAAAATTATACTACAGCTTTGGCCTAAACAGCAATTTTGATGTATATTTGTTAAAAATGACATCTTCGGACTGGGGAAGTATGGCTAATTGTAAAAAAGGGTCGCTGCATTAACAAAGTTATCTGTGTCCTTTAATGGCAACTTAATCGGCTGTAAGAACTCGATCTTATCTATGCCGGACTTCATGGTCACCTGATGCACAGGATCAAGCCAACTACAGGCCTTGAGAACTAGCAGTAGAACAGTACTTGCATAATTGGGGACCTAGATTTAACGCTAGTATTTCCCACTTGGCATTGAAAATGCCAAATGGTGATGGATTGCCTCGAATTCTTCATCTATTTTTATTTTTATCTCTCCTTTTTTAAATTTTTTTCTTCTTCCGCCAAATCGGACCTTCTTACTGGTCAAGGTCAAATCGCGAAAAAGGTCAAACGGTTTTCAGACAATTACTGCAAGGCCGTTGAAGCTAGAAATGCAAAACTTGGCACATATATAAAGGGCAATGTGATCTAAAGCAACCAATAAAAATTTTTGACCTTGACCTTGACCATGACCTTGAAGTCGCGAAAAACGTTATTTAAGAAAAACAATGAGTTATCTCAAAAACGGAAAGAAATAGAGCATTTCTGACCACATTTTCGACCTCCACGCCCTATACGACGATACGTAATCTATAATTTCCGGTGTCTTTGACCTCCAGGTCACTTTCGAGCCCCAAACCGGAAGTTGGCTTATATAAGTAGTATTATTTAGGAGGATTTTCTACATTCAGACATGTAAAAATTGTTAACAAACTTTTACCTTTCGTTTTAAGTTATCATTCTAAGTGGGGCTAATTCGCTGTGCGAATTACGGTCTAGTTACTGTTTGATGTCACTGGGCTCTGTCAGAACGGGTGACTGTGGTGTTTACCTGGGTGTTCTTAGATATATAGCTTTTCGACTTTCAAGCATAAATTAAACATAGGTCACTGCAGTGGATCCGCTTTAGAGGCTATCAGTCGGATGCTGACATAATTTGAATCATTCAGATACATAAAATGCCTAACTATTGATTCTATACTGTACTTTCAATTGTTAAAAAAATTTAAAGCGCAAGTTTTTTTTCTAAAATTTAGGAAATTGATAAAACTGGAGTGTGCGAAGACATGCACCTAGCTCATAAACTTATTTTTGGATTAATATAAAACTTAATTAAACTAATAAAACTAATTAAACATAGGCATTTTTGAGACATTCTGTTAATTGTTGTAATAAATTCTATCCTTATCATTTCTAACGCTAAACGTGGCAAAAAATTTCCTTGGGGTAATAAAACTTGGAATAAAAGACAATTTTACCACTGAATATATTACTTGACTGGTGACAGCCAAGTAATATAAGCGGATCCACCAGCTCAGTACTTCTAAATTGGCTTAAGCTTCTTCTTAAGCTTTATAGTTGAAAATTAAAGCACATTTTATTTCCTCTTTATTTCGGAGGTAGTTGCGATATTTTAGATGACTGGGATATCTTCCTGGGATATCTGTACTGGTATTCAACGATATTGGTCTCGAATGCCTATAAAGTATAGGACGCCAATTGTGTGTAGGAAAAGTTAACAAAATGTATTAGCCTTCTCGAAGTTACGTTTTATTTCTTTCAAATGTTTTATTGAAATCTTGATAGTGACAGGTTCATTTTAATGTTACAGTTCCATTTTTCTGCAGGTAGAACTGCAGTTCGCCAACTGATTCTGTAGAATCTTTTTCCAATGATTGTGCAGAATACCGTATTAAGTGTAAACTTAATATAGATCATTCATAGAAGATACATGGTTAAAACTGATGACAGCATGGAGCAAAACTAAAATGGTTTACTCAAAATGTATGTAAATATGTATCACGGGTCACTTGTTATGTTTTGGCATCCACCCAGGTGGTGCGAATGTTTTTTATGCAGTAAAGATATTTGAATAGGTGCAACCTTTATTTAATATAAGCTTTATCATTCTGACTGGGCCCTCAGTCTCCTCAGTCTCCTTGAGGATGCTTTACCCTAGCAGGGAACACAGCTGAACACAGAACACCCGACACAAGTAGAGCAACTTTCTGGTAGCGAAATGAAGATGAAATTAAAAAATGTAATTTCTGCATTCTCCTTTTTGTGTGGTTCTTTGTAATTGACGTTAACTATACCCGGACTATTGAGTTCAAAGTCAAAGGCCACAGTCCTGTTTTATCTGAGAAACCATTAGCGAATGAGCCATTTGATTTCATTTTCGGACTCTTCCGTTCTATGTTGATCAAGATTTCAAGGTTAAACTTGTCTAACTATAATGTCTCGGAAACTATTTAAGCAAAGAGCAACTTAGACATGGTTTGGGACTCAACTATCAGTGCGGAGTTTAATTTTAGTAACTTAATGATTTGAACTTTGACCTTACTAATAAGGTCAATCATCACTTGATATGTCATGAGGAAGAGTACTTTTATTTTTGGATCAATAAGTATCTGAATCTAATCTTTAATATTGACTTAACTTTACCTGTCTAATCATGTGGGAATTTTTCGGTATGCCGCTACAAAATTCAGTTTCATTGCAATTCAGTTTCTTCATCTGTATAATTTAAACGTGAGTAATGGCACACTAAATATATGCATATTTGCACCGTGGCATTATTTTTAAATGTAGTGTTGCTGTTTTACATAAAAACTTTCATTCAAAAATGACATGTTAACTGTAACAATCCAACAGACTAGATTTAGAAGAGAATGACTGTATGCTGTATTCGGAAAATATGCTAGGTCTTATGATAAGGTAAGACGTTTACAATACCATACCATAAAACCGGCATTTTAAATCTGACGTCCGATTTTGGAGACCATCTGCTACACAAGGCTATATAAAGAATAATCGGTTTAAATTGTAAGACCATAGGTTATCACATACAAAAGCGCAAGAGATATCAAAAGCAGCAGTAAAAATCATTCTAATGTTTATGTGATGTTCTAACACCACATATTTGGGTAATTATAGCAGAAATCATATCCAATATCTTAACTTTATTTCGATGTTGCCTTTGCTTCTTTTTGTCCTGGTTCAATGTCGTTTTTACTGCAACTGGTCACGATGAATCTTTTAATATTATTACCACAGATCTTACGAATATTTACTTGAAAACAGTTTGAAACGCATCATTGCCTATCATCTATACGTTCCATCTACTTCCTCTCCTAAAACTCACCCATGGAAAGTTCTCGATGCTGGTAGGGGGAGAAAGCCAGAAATCTCCGGAATTATTGCCCAAACATTTTTCCTTCAAACGTGGAATAATGCAACTGCTTGATCTTTCCGAATAATTTACGAGTCTCTATTCTGATAGTCCCTCTCAAACACTTCATCACCCACACTAAACGAACGGCGCTGAAATTCGTCTTTGGTGTTTACATTTCTGTAAACGATGTCACGTAAATTGGGTTTTACCAAATCCAGTCTTGCTTTGATTTCACATCCTAGGACTAACAATGCCGGGGTCTCGTTGGTAGTTACGTTTTTAGTTGAGCGATACATCAGTAGCAATTTGGCTACTTTCTCGTGCATGGAACGAGGCTCGTGCTTCATCGATTTGAGACTAGATTTTGGACTCTGAACCATACGCTCTGCTAAACCATTTCGCGAGGGTTCGTAGTTTTGTAAATAATTCCATGGGGTTTCAAAAATTTCTGAAAGGCTTCTGAATGAAAGTTTGTGCCATTATCTGTACAGATAATATCACAAATTCCGTAGGCGCTAAGCAGTTCTTGAAGTACTATGACAGTTTCCGGGGCAGTGATTTTTTCCATGATCCGTACCTCTAGCCATCTGGAGTGTACGTCGACTAATATGATGAACATATGGCCTTGAAAATATCCTGCAAAAAATCAATGTGGATCCTTTTCCATTGCTGACTTGGCCATTCCCAGGGTGAACTGTAGCTCTTGTTGGAGCTTTGCTTATCTCTAAGCACCTTGGGCACATTTTCGCTTGCGTTTCGATATCTCTGTCGATATTTCGCCACCAAATGTACGATTTAGCCAAGTTTTTAATTTTCACCACACCAGGATGGGCACTATGGAATTGTTGTAGGAAGGTTTTCTGGAACTTTTCCGGGATAACAACTCTGTGTCCAATGAGCAGACACTCTTGTGAAATGGATAATTCTGATTCATGTGAATGATGAGGGGAAAGATTTCTTCAACTTTTGCGGGCCAGCCATTTCTTGTTGCCTGGGCAGTTTACTTGAATGAAATCGGAAAGTTGTCGAGTAGGATAGCGTAGAATATTGCTCTTTCTTCTGGTGAAATTTTCTGGCTTACCGGAAGGGGTAGTCTACTTAAACCGCCAGCGTTGGCGTGTTCACATGTGTTTCGGTATTCAGTTATTTCTTTCAGCTCCTTTCTGTTGTTCCTTTCCTTTCAAGTCTTTGCCGAAACACTACTGTACTTTTCCAGAAGATGGTCGGATTTCTTCTTACCTCGATTCATCCGTGTGGACTTGATTTCGTGCCAGTTTAACTTGATGTGTCGGAGCCAATCTCTACCGAGCAAAGGTGGACCTCCCCCGTGAAGAATATACAGCCGCAAACGATGTTCCTTACCTTCGTGTTCCACAAGAACATTCACGTATCCCTCTGGCCTTGCACATTCTCCGGTATAGGTTTTTAAAACAACATTGTTCTCCCTCCGCAGCCGTAATTTACCAGGATGGCGCTGATAATCCCTTTTCGATATTATCGAAAGCGCAGCTCCTTTATTAAGGTCCATTTTGACAACTTTACCGTTTATCTCCGGACTGATCGTAATGGATGCACATTTCTTCTCGCTAGCATATTTTACATCGCAAACAACTTCCGTATAGCCGAGATCTGAACAGGAAGTGCTGTCGCCATTAAATTCTTCACCATCATTGGTCACTGCACAGTCGTCAGCATGGTAATTTTTTTCTTTGCCTTTCGCTTCTTAAACTGGTCTGTTCCGGTCCTAAAATCTTTTGCCGTTTCACGAAATAACCTAAAACCTAAAGGTTATTTTACGAAATTACATAAAAATCTTACATTTTATTTCACAAATTGGCAAACCAAGATCAGGCAAAATTGTGAAAAAAACTTTTTTTGCTCGAAATTACTTACAATCGTGACAAATATTTTGTCTTTTATCTTTTATAATTGCAATAAGATTACTTCAGTTTTCAAGTACAATTAATACATCATAATTGGTTTGTTCCTTTAATTAATAGGTACATTACAATTGGTTCCAACTGATCACAAGCTTTCAACGCGATCATATTAATTGTAATTCATGGTAATGCACACAAGTGTTTGTGTTACTTTTTGGTGGATTTAATTGCTATTAGGATAAATTTCAGAACAACACATTGAACTGGGTTAGGATGATGTACTCAGGAACTAGTCACCGATCTGCCGTTAACCTAACTGTGAAAAAGAACATCCTATAACGTCTGCTTTTACCTACTCTGGAACTGAGCGTGCTCATGGATTGCTCATAACATATTGGCCCTCCGGTGTAGCAGTATATCTTGCCCCCTGTATAGCTCCCCCCGGGGCAAACCTAGCCTAGCCTGGGGAGAAGCTAGACAAAGCTATCTTGCCCCTCTCTTGGATATTCTGCCCCCTGTTCACCTTCCCCCACCCCACCTGGGATATTTTGCCTCCCCCTAAAATAAAAGTTTTTTTAGCTGTTTTTAAGTAGACTATACTTTCTTGCCCCCTCTGGGATATTCTGCCCCCTGTTAAGCTCCCCCCCCCCCACCTGGGATATTTTGTCCCCCCCCCCCACCCCAAAAAGAAAAGTTTTTTTTAGTTGTATTTTACATAAAGGGTAATCCGTCTGTATGCTCGCTCTCTATTCACAGTTATCGGGGGATTTAGAGTTGACTGCATTAAAGCCACATTTCTTTTTATAATCCATGTTGATTGATCAATTGTATTCGACAACAATGCATAACAGTACAAACAACCTCAAGGAAATGGATTTTGCGGCAAAAGTTTACCCCGAATTGAGTAGTTTAAAATTATGAAAAATACTAGCTGTCTTTAAAATTCTGCGTTTTTATTCATGTTTTTGTCTCAAATGTAGGTTAAAACTTAAAAGATTTTCCTTTTTCTAATTTTCAGATACAAAATTCTGCAATGCGGTGATGTGATATTCATATCGTTCATCGTGTGGTGTGAAATATTCTCGTAGGATTGATTGTATTACGCTATTTTATCAATAAACAGTTCAAACTACTGTTTTTCTGATTCCTGTGACATTCTCTTGTTATAGATAACAGTTTGCCATTTCACGTAATGGCAAACCGAAAATTTAGGTAATTTCGTGAAAGAACCTAACTTTTAGGTTATTTCGTGAAATGGCAAAAGATTTTAGGCATTACGCGAATTTACCCAACACGGTTTGCCATTTCGTGAAATGGCGGGTTTCCAACATTGACTGTAACATATACACAACACCGGGAAAATGAACCGCCTGTGTACAGCTTGTACATAGCCAAACCAAAAAAAAAAAAAAAAAAATGGCAGAAAACCTGATAACAAAAGACTGACTCACAGTTTAGAAAGGGTGCAATGAACATTTTATGTAGTAAAAATCTAAACCATTAACGATCTATATGTAGAAATCCTCATTTCGTAAGTTGTAAGAGACACTGGAGGCTACGGACCCTTTCCGTGACACACAAGCCGACACGCCACTTTTCACTGTTACAAGGCCCAGACCGTAGAATAAGCCAAATCACACTTTGGGCGTTCCCAATAAAAATGCGCAAAAATTCCTGCGTTTCGAATAAAATAACCGGGTAAAAAATTAAAGAAATGATAGAGAGATTTCGCCTAAATGTCAAATTTCTCTTGCACCAAAGAGCAAGCGGGTTTTTAACAACCCGTTTGATATTTTAAAAACTTATTAAAAGTTTAAACAAATGGTTTCAAGTTTCATTTTCTTTTATGTTCCGAGTATGAGCTGTTTTTGCGATATTTCTTCCATATTTTTCTATCATTTCTTTCAATTCTTGACCCGGTTCCCACGCAGTCGAAATTCAAAATTCTTGCGCATTTTATTCAAAACACCCAAAGTGTGATTTGGCTTATGGGACGGAGGGTAGAATGAGACATTTGACGCAGATAGGCTGAAACCTGCTTTACTCATTTAACTATTGGCTATCCTTAGATCCATATACTTGGGAAAGTGTATCTCATTGTAACAAGATTGAAAGTATCATTTGTTGTTCAAGAGAAAAGTTAATAAAACCAGCCAGATTGATCAGCTGTTTATTTGTTGACGCCGCCATCTTTGTCCTGGGACATCGGTTGTAATGCTGTTTGTGATTGGTTCATGTTCGGGCCAAACTTGTCTACTGTTTACCTGAGAAACATAATTTATACTTTTGTGTATTTTTATGTCCGTATACTGGGAAGTTGCTGTGTTTTGTATGAGCAGTGTTTGGTTAGACCTCTTCTCCCGGTGGTATGTATTTGTTCACATGTAAGTTTAGGGATATTTCACTAAATCATTAAAAACCCATAATTTTTTCCCTATTTACTGTCTCGTCCGTGTAGTATAAGCGAAATCACACTTTGACATTTGCCGAAAAGTTTTTGCGTTTCGGCTGAATTCAGTTAGGATAAGGATATAAAGAAATTATAGGAAAAAATTGGCATAAATCAACAAAATTCCATTTTGCAACAAACCTATTCACGTAGAAGCCAAATCACACTTTGACTTTTGCCGAAAAGTTTTTGCGTTTCGGCTGAATTCAGTTAGGATAAGGATATAAAGAAATTATAGGAAAAAATTGGCATAAATCAACAAAATTCCATTTTGCAACAAACCTATTCACGTAGAAGCCAAATCACACTTTGACTTTTGCCGAAAAGTTTTTGCGTTTCGGCTGAATTCAGTTTGGATAAGGATATGAAGCAATGATAGAAAAGAACTGGCAAAAATCAGCAAAATTCCATTTTGCCAGAAACATATTCACATATTGGCTATGAAAGGGACTGAATAATATGTAAAATAGTTTTTAAAAGATCATATGACGGCTTTACAAATTTTAAAGTGTGCATGTTGAAAGAAGATTAGAATTTGGATGTTTTCCCTTGTCATTTCTTTATAATTTATCCCAAAACATTTGCAGTCGAAACCACACCTCCACCGGAAAGACCCGAAAATGCGAATTGGTTTATCGGCTATTACGAGTACAGGGACTGAATAATACGTAAAATATTTTTTAAAAGATCATATGATGGATTTGCAAATTTAAAAGTGTGCATGTTGAAAGCAAATTAGAATTTTGGTGTTTTTTCCTTATCATTTCTTTAGGATTTATCCCAATAAATTTGCAGTCGAAACCACACCTCCACCGGAAAGACCCGAAAGGGCGAATTGGCTTATAAGCTACACCACACTTTGGCCCTTCCGAACAAAACGCGAAAAATTCCGTGTTTCGAATACAAACTAACCGGGTAAAAATTAAAAGAGATGATAGAGAGATTTCGCCTAAATGCCAAATTTCTCTTGCAGCAAAGAGCAATCGTGTTTTTAACAACCCGTACGAGTATGCTATTTTTAAAAACCGTTAAAAGTTTTAATAAATAGTTTTAGGTTTAAGTTTCTTGTATATTTCGAGTATGAGTTTTTATTTTTTTGCCATATTTCTTATATATATGATATATATATATATATAATTTTTTACCCCCTTCCCTCGCAGTCGAAATTCAAAATTCTTGGGCATTTTTTTTTAAACACGCAGTGTGATTGGCTCTGGGCTGGTATGAAATATTTCGAATGAAATATTTCAGGGTAAAAATTTCACATGTTTTGAGATTTTTAAAAAGAAATAGTTGGATGTCAAGAATACCAAATACTGGCGGATACCTATCTACGGACATTCATCTTAAGTTGTCAGTCAACATACTGCGCTGGCATAACTCTACCATAACTCTATCAGTAAACAATGCAGCCACAGAAATTCTGCGTGGTCTATGACTTTTGAGTAACAAAGCTAGCAGTTGCTGGCCTATAGCATCGTTGACACATCTGCTCCGGGTATCTGAGCAGGTGTTTCTAAAGGGTGGGGAGACAGGCAGGAGGTTTCTGCAGTTAAGCGGTGTTTCCCATTTAAACGAGAAAAAGCTTTGCCTTTATCCGGTTTTACTATAAAGCGGTATGCAATTATCCGTATAAAATACATAATTTTATGCCATCAACCGATTTATTCGTTTAACCGGTATGCGATTCTGTCATTTTATCTGTCTATGTATTTTGACGGTCGTGTTTGTTGAATTAAGCGAACAGATATTACGCGTAGCTTGGAAATGTGTTGTTTTTTTTCTAATGTGCTTTGAAAAATTTCAAAAATTTCAATATTTGTGAAATATTTCAAAAATTTCAAGTTTCATGAAATTTTTAAACATTTCGAAATTTTTACCAGCCCTGATTTAGCTTATTTTACCAGCTCCGAGTCAGCTCTGATTTAAATAACATCGTATATCTCTGTCAGAGAAACGAAACCTTACGCTGTTCCGCTGATAGGGGTCAACTTCATATGTTCTGAGACACGAATCCTGCTAGTTCCACGTGACTGCCACCTCCACGCGGTCAGAAGAGTGGTGATGGACTAGGGTCACTCGGGACTAGAATCCTGCATACCAGTCCCAATTATTCAAACATTTTCTGAATGTTCGTGCCCAATATCCCCTTTTTGTAAAACAGGCAAAATTTTTAATGGGCTGTATATTTTGTATTTCTTCATTATACCACAGAAAAGATAGTTTCCACACTCACCTGTGAAAGGTTTGTTTACAATCCGGCCTTTAAATGTCATGTGACCAAAGTTAATTGAGCAAAAATAGTTGATAGAAGCAGAATAAGCCAATTCGTACTTTTGGGCCTTTCCAATAGAGGTACATTTTTTTTGTTAAAAATTACAAAGAAATGGTAAGAGTGAAACATTAAAATTATAATTTCTTGTGCGCACTTTTCAGTTAAAAAAGCCAACATATGATCTTTTAAAAACTATTTTTCATATCATTCTGCCTCTTTTATAGCCCACTTTTGAATATCTTTCTCGCAAATGTTGATTTTTGCCAGTTTTGTAATCATTTTTTTTATGGTTTTATCTTGTAAACCCACAGTATTTACCTTTAAATTTTTTTCCATTCTTTTTGAAATATCAGTTAAAAAGTTTTTTGGTGGATAATTGCAAAAACGATTACTACTTTTGACGTAATAAACTATGCTCCCTGTAAACAAACAAATGTCAATTATCGCGGGGAATGGGCTTAATATCGAGAAGATGGAAGGCTTCGTATCACTGACAGAGATATACGGAGTAAACGTAAGAAAGAGCTGATTCGGACCCGACCGCAGCACGTTGATGCGAGTAAGCGTCAGTCAGTGTGGCGTTCGTCTATCAGTGATGGAATATCGCCCATGTAAGAAGAAAACACCGTGTATTTCCTTAGACTCTGCCACCGTAAGAAGATCACATCACAGATTTTGTGAAATTTATCCACTGTTTGTGTTACCTTCACTCGGAGCTGACATTTTCCATATTATATGTCGTGCATTAGGACCTATTTGCAAATATGTTTCTGGCAAATTTTACTAGTAAGATACACCAGAGGGCCACATATCTTACTGGTAGTTTTGTTAATTTTTCTTATCATTTTGTTCAACGTTCAACTTAATGTGACAGTCGAAATGTCAGAACTTTTCGGTGGATTCCTAAGTGCTTATTCACATTTGCGTTTACGACGGGAGCTTGCCTCTTCCTTCCGTAGATCCATGGTGAGAGAAAAACTTCACTTTAATACATGTTCCTTGTTCGTTTCTTAATGTTTTATCCCCAGTGGGATGCTGCAAATTTCCTCCACGGAGCATGCGCTTTCGAAACCGGTCAACGAAACTGGAAACGGAAATACATATCTGTCACTCTGTTTTTAACACTAAAAGTTTTAACCAATGAACTATACCAAACTTCTTAAAAAATAATGCGATTTGAACAGATATGCGTAGATTATATGCAGATAGTGCTCAGTCAACGTCAGGCGTCATCTGTAAAACAATTCACTCTAAATTAAATACATCTTAACCAGAAATTGGCAAAAAAAGTGTATGCGTACGTTTGGATAAGAAATATTGGCGGGAGGGGGCGAGGGGAGGGGGATTTGATTTAGCCGGGTCCACACTTTTCTCTTGAGTGGCAAGTGAAAAAGTAACTATATGCGGGTTAGCACCGTTACATGCAGCAAGGGCTAGTGTACATTTCGTGGTAAGTGCTATGATAATGTGTATATAGACGGGCACCTTCTTGTCAGGGAATATGCCATATCTTGTCAGGGAATATGCCATATCTTGTCAGGGAATATGTCATATCCTGTCAGGGAATATGCCATATCTTGTCAGGGAATATGCCATATCTTGTAAGGGAATATGCCATATCTTGTCAGGGAATATGCTATATCTTGTCAGGGAATATGCTATCTTGCACATAGTGAGTGCTGTGACTCTCATTTTGTTGTTGTTGCAGCTCCCCTGGTGTTGCTATAAAAATTACAATACTAATTATAATAAAATTTTTGAAAATATTTTGGACAGTGGTTGCTGTACGTGCATAAGGAGAAGTACCAAGAAGTCAACACCAGAATTCAAGTGTTCTTACATAGTGTATTTATGGAAACTTTGGTATGGATGTCCAGAATGGCGCTGAAAACAAGGTTTTAAATCAGACAGAAGTGTGTTGCAACTGTAACCAAGACATTACTATCGACATGGAGCAAAGCAACTTCTCTAGTTCAGTGATCGTTCTGATAGCGAAGATAGCCATCGCTGCTATCATCCGCTTCTGGAGGGCGTGCACGGCCGGTCTGCTCATCCTGCTGCTCTGCTTCTGGTTGTACGGGAGCCTGGTGGCGTTTTCGCTGCTGATCATAGCAGTTCTAGGTTAGTGCACACGTTGAATTGGAATGTTCCTTTTATAGCGGGGGGGGGGGGGGGGGGGGGGTTGGTATTTTTACCATTGGATATATGCAGTTTAACGTCATTGGTTGTTTCTCCGTGATTGTAGAATTCTTAATGGGAAATCATCAGAACTGATCATTACATTAGTAAACAAACTTGTGATAAGAGTATCCTTTAGGTCAAGGTAACCACATGGTGATCTGAATGACGTTTTTTTTTTTTTAATTTTTTTTTTGTTGCCAGGATTCTTCTACAACGCTCAGGACATGTTATTATATCATCCGAATCAACCTGAGAATTCACGAATTTATGTAGAATCTCCAGCCATGATGAGCCTGCCTTATGATAACATTTTCATCACCACCAAAGATGGCGTAAGTGAGCATTTCATCAGGGAGCATTTCACAAGTGAGCATTTCATCAGTGAGCATTTCATCAGTGAGCATTTCCTCCTCCTGCATCGACACAGTTTCTTTTTCACACCTGACTAGATGGTACCAGATAATAAAAAAATCGAGAAACAAAAAAGATTTGCAGTTTAATATTAATTTGATTGTTATTTTATTTGATTTTGTGCTTTTGTTTATTCAGGTCAAATTAAATTTGGTGTTGATAAAGCAAACACCAGCCCTTTTGCAGCAAGCACCTACCTTTATATTCTTCCACGGCAATGCTGGTAATGTAGGCCACAGGTACAGCAAGTTTGTGCTGTTTTATAGTTGTGTAAAACTCAGACTGCAGACAAAATCAAATGGTTATTTGAGATAAGAAAAGTGAAAGAATCACGGTTATCTAGATACAATATTGCCTGTTATTTTTTAACAAAAGAGAACTTAGAATAAAGCCTTGGCGTTGGTTAGTACCGTTTTTAGAGAATTATTGAGTTTGTGCGTGACAGTTAATGTGAACCGCGAGGAAAGGGTTAAAAATAGTACGTAAACGTCCAGTGGACGGAGGAGAGGGGGTGGGGAGGATTAATGAAAGAAATCAGGTCTTTCATACTTGGTGTTTCAGGTGTCAAGATTTTTAATATATTCTAGTAGATTAATATCACGTGATACTTTCAAAAACAGGTTACTCAACGCCTGCGCTTTGTTCAATTACTGCCAAAGCAATGTCGTATTGGTGGAGTACAGGGGCTATGGCAAGAGTTCCGGGCGGCCCTCGGAGGCGGGTAAGTATTTGTGGGGTTCAGGGGCTGCGGCAAGAGCTCCGGGCGGCCCTCGGGGGCGGGTAAGTATTTGTGGGGTTCAGGGGCTATGGCAAGAGTTCCGGGCGGCCGTCGGAGGCGAGTGAGTATTTGTGGGGTTCAGGGGCTATGGCAAGAGTTCCGGGCGGCCCTCGGAGGCGGGTAAGTATTTGTGGGGTTCAGGGGCTGCGGCAAGAGTTCCGGGCGGCCCTCAGAGGCGGGTAAGTATTAGTGGGGTACAGGGGCTATGGCAAGAGCTCCGGGCGGCCCTCGGAGGCGGGTAAGTATTTGTGGGGTTCAGGGGGCTATGGCAAGAGTTCCGGGCGGCCCTCGGAGGCGGGTAAGTATTAGTGGGGTACAGGGGCTATGGCAAGAGCTCCGGGCGGCCCTCGGAGGCGGGTAAGTATGTGTGGGGCTCAGGGGCTATGGTAAGAGTTCCGGGCGGCCCTCGGAGGCGGGTAAGTATTAGTGGGTCACAGGGGCTATGGCAAGAGTTCAGGGCGGCCGGCAAAGGAGGGTAAGTGTTAGTGGGGTACAGGGGCTATGGCAAGAGTTCAGGGCGGCCGGCAGAGGAGGGTAAGTGTTAGTGGGGTACAGAGGCTATGGCAAGAGTTCAGGGCGGCCGGCAGAGGAGGGTAAGTGTTAGTGGGTCACAGGGGCTATGGCAAGAGTTCAGGGCGGCCGG
Source organism: Protula sp. h YS-2021 (assembly GCA_949752745.1). Classification (NCBI taxonomy): domain Eukaryota; kingdom Metazoa; phylum Annelida; class Polychaeta; order Sabellida; family Serpulidae; genus Protula; species Protula sp. h YS-2021. The sequence goes on along the minus strand of OX457027.1, from coordinate 13,419,021 downwards.
CAGAGGAGGGTAAGTGTTAGTGGGGTACAGAGGCTATGGCAAGAGTTCCGGGGGTACAGGGGCTATGGCAAGAGTTCCGGGTGACCCTCAGTGTGTAGTACAGGGGCTGCGTCCCTCAGAGGCTGGTAAATATTGGTGGAGTACAGGGGCCATGGCAAACGTTCCGAGGGCCCTCGGGCACAGGTAAGACGCCAGTGGCATGCTAACACCCCAACAAACATATCTTGCGTGGTGTTAAATTGAAAAAAAAAAGATTTGAACGCGGCCGGTTACTCTTGTTACGGCTTGTACACTAGGTCTCTTTGCATTGAATCTACAATGTGTGTGTGGTGGTTTTGAACGTTGTAATCTGTCCTAATTCGTTTCAGTATCACGTTTTGGTGTTTAACTCGAATTTAGCTGCGGTTTGATGCAGCACAGTGGAAAATAGTTAAAACGACATGGCTGGAACCGAGAAAATATGTCTTTATTACCGAGATTGGGGTCGGTAGTTTTATACAGGGGAAAGCTTATGTAAGTCCTGGTAGTTATGTCGTAACAAGCTGTATGCTGTCATATCCGATGCCGTCATACCCAGGGTTGAGGCTTCGTAAAATTTTCTGGTCGCCCTGCACAAAAGTTAGTCGCCCGGCGCAATTTATGCAAAATTTACATAAAAAATACTCAGACAAAAAGTTAGTCGCCACTCGGGCGATCAACTCCAAAAAGTTGGTCGCCCGAGCCAAAAGTTGGTCGCCACGAGCGACTGGGCGACCGCGAAATCTCAACCCTGCGACCAACTTTAAAAAGTTAGTCGCCCAGCGCAAAGGTTAGTCGCCCGGCGCAGTTTTGCAAAATTTATCTAGTTGGCTTCACATGAAAAAACAACAAATTTTGCAGAGGAACAACCCTCCTGTGCAAATGCATTCTTTTTCTGTCCAACTTGAATATTTCCAAAAAATTCGACGCAATATGACTAGTACATTTTGTCACTTTCTTGGCATGGGCAAATGTGTTTTGATTTCCAGTCGCTGTGTATCTGCCTGTGTCGCTTGGACTTCTCATATTCCTTGCTGCTCTCCAAACTTTGCTCTCGACTTCTCTTCTATTTCACATCTGGTTTTTTCGCACCTTCTATGTGCCTCCACATTTTGGTGTTTTTATCCAACTTGAAATCACTTATAATCCTTATCTGTTTATATCCTTTCACGTTGAATACTATTTCAGACGAAATTTATTTCAAATGTGAAAATCGCTCTGAAAACAAAATTTATACGAAAGTCATTTTCACGTAAAATGGTGTTATAATAATAAACAGTATTTACTTGAAAATACTCAGAAAAAAGTTATTCGCCACTCCGGCGACCAACTCGAAAAGTTGGTCGCCCGAGCCAAAAGTTGGTCGCCACAGGCGACCGGGCAACCGCGAAATCTCAACCCTGAATTCCCGATGTCGTCATATCCGATGTCGTCATATCCGATGCCATCATATCCATTGTCGTCATTATCGATGTCGTCACACCCGATGTCGTCACACCGGGTGTCGTCTTATCCAATGTCGTTATAACAAGGTTCTACTGTAGAGACTGCGGATCCAGCACTTTCAGAACCAAATAATATATCATTGTATCTAATTACTAACTGGAATGCCTTTATTCGTGCAGGTTTATATCTAAGTACTCACTGGAATGCCTTTATTCGTACAGGTTTATATCTAAGTACTCACTGAAATGCCTTTATTCGCACAGGTTTATACCGCGATGCAGAAGCCGTCCTGGACTACATGTTCAAGATGCCAGACCTGAACCAGGACAAGATGTTCATATTTGGACGCTCTCTCGGTGGTGCTGTGGCTTTGTATACAGGAGGCCTTCCATATTATTCCAATAAAATCTGTGGAATTATTATTGAAAATACGTTTACCTCCATACCAGCAATAGGACGATTTATATTCGATTTCAAATTTCTGAAGTATTTGCCAGAGTTTTGTTATAAAAACAAGGTAAGTGCAGACGTCGCTGTGAGACAGTTATATTTATAATTTATTCCACCGAAACCTTAGACACGTGTATGGTGTATGATATAACGGTATAATTGAACCATTAAAAGCGTTCGGTATGTTTGCACTATGGAATTCGGTGTTCGTGGGATTGACTGTAAAGCAAAAAAAAAAAAAAAAAAAAAACGAAGTAAAAGACGATTGCAATTTTATGACCCAAATACAAATCAAATGCCCGAATTATTCGTGAACTTAATGTTTAAACAAGTAACAAGATTGCGAGAAATATATAATGTTTTACGAGTGATGCCAAGTTACAGCGTAACACCCGGCTCTCCTTGTTGTAGTATCCGTCTTACAGAAGAATCAAGAAAGTGCAGACACCGACCTTGTTCCTGTCAGGCCTTGCCGATACCTTAATACCCCCGAGGATGATGCAGCTCTTGTATGAGGTATGACTGCGGGGCTAAGGGGGGGGGTGGCAGATTGTAGAGCCGTGTACCTTACTACCCCCGAGGATGATGCAGCTCTTGTATGAGGTATGGCTGCGGGGGGGGGGGGGGTGGCAGATTGTAGAGCCGTGTACCTTACTACCCCCGAGGATGATGCAGCTCTTGTATGAGGTATGGCTGCGGGGGGGGGGGGTGGCAGATTGTAGAGCCGTGTACCCTAATACCCACGAGGATGATGCAGCTCTTGTATGAGGTATGGCTGCGGGAGTGGGGCAGATTGTAGAGCCGTGTACCGTAATACCCCGGAGGATGATGCAGCTCTTGTATGAGGTATGGCTGCGGGGGGGGGGGGGGTGGCAGATTGTAGAGCCGTGTACCCTAATACCCACGAGGATGATGCAGGTCTTGTATGAGGTATGGCTGCGGGAGTGGGGCAGATTGTAGAGCCGTGTACCATAATACCCCGCAGGATGATGCAGCTCTTGTATGAGGTATGGCTGCGGGGTGTTGGGGTGGGCACATTGTAGAGCTTTAATAATCCCCTGAGGATGGTGCAGCTCTTGTATGAGGTATGGCTGCGGGGGGGGGGGGCAGAATGTAGAGCCGGGTACCTTAATACCCCCAGGATGATGCAGCTCTTGTATGAGGTATGGCTGCGGGGGTGGGACAGATTGTGGAGCCGTGTACCTTATCACCCCCGAGGATGATGCAGCTCTTGTATGAGGTATCACTGCGGGGGGGGGGGGGGGGGGGTGGGTGTGGGCAGATTGTAGAGCTTTAATAATCCCCTGAGGATGATGCACCTCTTGTATGGGTTTGGCTGCGGGGGGGGGGGGGGATAGAGATTGTAGAGCCGCAGTACCTCCAAAGGTGGTCGAGGGGTGAGGGGGCAAGGAGTGGGCGAATATGTTGAGGAGAGTTGCTTACGTTGCAGGCGTCGGGCAGCAGCATGAAGCGGATCGCGCGCTTTCAGGGCGGCACACATAACGAGACGTGGCAGTGCAGTGGTTACTATGAATCTATTCTCAGATTCACACGAGAGGTAATACACGCGTTTTCATTGTACGTAACGAATCATTACCAATAAAAGTGACCACTTCAGCGCAATGTAACTCTACAAACTGAACAGTATTAAACAGTACACAAAATGTGTAAATGAAATTTGAGCGTTTAATGTAAAGGATAACGCACCACATGTCCACGTATCAGAGTAGCATATTGTGGTTCAATCTGTGCATCAAGATCATCGGAAAAAACGGTTTGGGGATGGCCCGTGGGATCAGTATTTTGTGGATGGTCCGTGGGATCAGTACTTGGTGGATGACCCGTGGGATCAGTATTTTGTAGATGGCCCGTGGGATCAGTACTTGGTGGATGGCCCGTGGGATCAGTACTTTTTGGATGACCCGTGGGATCAGTATTTTGTGGCGGGCTTTCAGGTGGAGGAGTACAGACGCCAGGGCGACGCTCACATCAGCCAGTCGGCTTCCTACACCACCCAAGTGCCATCGCCGCCATTTCACGATGGTGGGGTGCCTCATATACTGTGATAGAACCACTCACTCCTGCTGCCGCTGTGATAACTCCACTACTCACGTCCGCACACTCATGCCCAGACATCCTTGATGTACCTCCGCGGGACCAGTGACGTCATCAGTTCAGATTTTTTAAAGATTTGAAAAAAAAAAGACACTGCAAATGAATTAAAGTTGTGAAGTTGTGTGGCGCCCGGGGTCAGCTGGGCAGTCAACAATAATCATGTTATTATGTGTGGACTTTGAAGAGTAATTGCTTTTAACGCCTTTGAGCAAGGGACCAACTAAACAGTCTTCCTTGTGTAACAGTAGGCGGATTTAGCGTGGCCTTGGGCATAACAAAACCTTGTCTGTACGTCATATTTACGTCATATTGTGTTACATTCTGAATGGCTGCTCTCCAGTAGGTCGAGGTAAGTAGGGCGAGGACGTTCAATCGAAATTTCTCTAACAGGTTGGTGGAGGGGAGGGGGGTGGTGGATACACCTTTTAAATTAAAATGGGGTTTCCGGTTAAAATTCATCTGAGCCCACAGTGTGGAATTTTTCTTTTAGAAATCTACCTTCATTGAAAGTCATTAGTGAATGTTGAGTAGAATAAGTGAGGGTGTTTGAAGGTCGCGTGGCGTTTTAGGAATTGCGGGGAGTGTACAGGTGAAATCGTTTCCTGTGCTAAGCTTTTAACAAACACGCAAGGTACAAAGTGCTACGCTGCGGCTAAACGTAAACAATGCGTATTAGTACTTTGTCCACCTGGTTTACGTACTTTGTCCACGTGAAGTACGGTACTTTGTCCGTGTGATTTAGGGTACTTTGTCCACCTGGTTTACGTACGGTACTTTGCCCACATGATTTACGTACGATACTTTGTCAACTGGTTTACAGTACTTTGTCCAGGTGATGTACGGTACTTTGTCCACCTGGTTTGGAGTATTGTCTGCGTGATTTTGGCCTTTATACAAAGCATTACTGTACGACAGACAGTGGTGAGACAGTAGGCTTCGCTGATTGGACGAGTGGCGACGATCAGTGAGGAGTACAACTGATTCAGGAGATGACATTTCTCGGTATGTTAATTCATCGCAGATCACGATTACACCAGGTGTTGACGTACGTTACGGTAACACCAGGTGTTGACGTGTTAAGATTTCACCAGGTGTTGACGTGGTTTCAATCACACCAATTGTTGACGTGTTACGATTACACCAGGTGTTGACGTGGTATGATTACACCACGTGTTGACGTGTGTTATGATAACACCACGTGTTGACGTGTGTTACGATTACACCAGGTGTTGACGTGTGTTATGATTACACCAGGTGTTGACGTGTGTTACGATAACACCACGTGTTGACGTGTGTTATGATTTCACCAGGTGTTGACGTGTGTTACGATTACACCAGGTGTTGACGTGTGTTATGATTACACCAGGTGTTGACGTGTGTTATGATTACACCAGGTATTGACGTGTTACGATAACACCAGGTGTTGACGTTTTTTACGATTACACCAGGTGTTGACGTGTTATGGCATTGCTGTGATATTCTCTATTAACTCGTGCGTGTTACGTCTCTTAGTGTCTTCTAAGTTAGATTCCATTCCTCAGATTCTGGTGCATTCTGTCATGTTTGTACACGTGTTGTGTAACGTAAAATTCTTCCCTTTAAATAAGGACTTCAAAATTCTTGAAAAAAAAAGAGATCACATGTTTAAAAATCTGTGGTGGAGTTGGTTCTTTTAAGTTCTTTCTGTGTATGGGTTACAGGGAATCTGTGTCATCAGGGAATTCGTGAAATTCCTCTGTGTCGTTCGATTATGCAGAAAATGTGTGTTCAAAACTATTCAGTTCCGTGTCAAAGCCATTGATTTCGGTAGTGACATGCGTGTAAGGTTTTGTAATGTCATAAATAATTCGTTGGTTGCCGTCAAGAAAATATGCAAAAAATAAACAACTTGTTGTTTGAAATATATTTTTAATTCTCGTTTGTCTTCCTGTGACAGTGATGTCCAAGAACATGTCTCCAGCTGTAAAGCTATAAATGGAACGGGAAGGCTACACGTATTTATGCTCAGTTTCTTTGTACGCAGCCCTTCTGCTTCGCGCACTGAGGTAATAAACGGCACACTTACTCCATACAATTCATCTGCCCGGAGATAATCAGCTCTGATGCATTGGTTTATTGATTTAGGGTGGGGGGGGGGGGGGAAGGATTGGATAATCCTGGATGCGGGGTCATTTGTCCACCCAAATCGCCAGCACGCTCGACGGAGGAGGGGGGGGGGGGGGCGAAGATGCGAGGCCGTTTGTCCACCCAATCAGCACTTGGTGCCAAGGATGAAATTTCAGCGTGCGTACTTAACAGCTTCGTGGGCAGGAAGTAGAAGCACTCTTGTATACAGGCTGTTTCTAACTGTTCTGCTTGAGAGCACTGAGTGTGGCACGACTGAACTGAACACACACACACGGTACAGTCTCAGGATTTCACTGCTGGCTTCTGGCCATACGCGGACTCCAACGCAAATGCGAGAGGCTCCACTGAAACGAGAGAAATCAAGGTGGGTGGCATGGGTCGCCCAGCATTGCTTATCATCTACACCAATCATTAAATAACCCACCAGAAACCATTATTGGTTTTCACTTTGTTTGTTCAGCTATTACTTTGATTAATGACATTTGTATTATAAAAATGCGATTTTTTTTAACGCTGTACTGAATGGTACTGTTGTTTCCATGGTAACATACGATGTTCGAAGGAGCCGCGCCTGATGACTTTGTTGAAGAAGGTGCTCAGAAACTGCACACATCTCGAGTATTCGCCCTCCATGTCACGTATGTGTTTGTACCTAAATAAACAAGCCATCGTCGAGAGCACAGCCCCAAACCAGAATCCAAAATGGCGGCCAGTCAATTGTGACCTTCAAATTGGGTTAAGGTCAAAATAAGAATACTCACTAGGGTAGGTCACGTATATAATAAATACCAAAGGATAGGGGTGGCGGTAACAGCCAGCGATGGGGACTAAACAACAACTAAAGTTGCCAGTGCCCACAAAACATCAGTGTACAGGGATATATCGTACACTTTCAATTTAAGTTCTTGTTTTTCGTAAACAAAATCAAATACCTTCCGGAGGTAAGCGAAAGAAAAACACAATATTTTCACGTAGAGACGTCATATGCCATCCGTTGATTTCCCGCACGCATTTCAAGTTGTGCAAAACCATATGACTTATCTACGGAATAACTAAGTTTGATGTCGACCCCACTTCTCTTTTTCGAGATGTTTTGCGCAAGAGATTTTAGTTGCAGCAGACAAATTTGCGTTATGACGTCATATGTGGTCTTCCGAGATCCAGCCCATTTTGTTATAAAGCAGCTTACCTCTGATGAGATCTGTATAAACAAGAGTGGATGGATATTTTAAAAAGTAGTTCCGCTCTTTTATGAGTATTATTTTCGCGGAATCCCCAGTGGATCTGCGGAGTAAAAAGGTATTGTACCCAACAGACCGAACCGCCGAAGAGGTTCGTTGTTGAACAACAACGGATCCAGCCTGGATACGAATTCGAAAATATATTGAGTTCGAATAACGAAAAATGATGTCATTTTGATGAATCCGAACACAAACACCATGTGCATACTTTTAGTATGGGCTGTATTCGTGTGTGACATTTCGGAACAATCCGACCTACAGTTTCGGAGATATATTCCGGACACGCATGCGGACGTACGAGCTCATAAATATATACATGGGATAATAACGTCACACCCGTCAAAAGCTGATACAGCCCTCCGACTGGCTCGAAGAATCGATGCGTCTGGAGTCGACAAGACTTCCCGTTATCTAGTTAATATGCACACCAGACTTTGTTAAAAATATACACATTTTTTACGTGATGAAGTCACATGGCGTACTCGTTCGTTCTAGTCACCACAAACTTTGACAGAATCTTTCGGATCTACCCAGTAACAATCCCACAAAAATTTGAACTTTCTCCAATGTCCAGCTTTCTGAGAAATTTGACACAAGATTTTGACGTAATGACGTCATACGCCTTCGTCAATTTTCCCACACAAAAGTTGATACAGCCGTCCAATTGACCCAAGTTTGAAGTCAACACGACTTCCCGTGCATATATTTTGCACAAGATATCTTGTTAAAATACAGCCTATGCATATTTTACATAGTGACGTCATGCCGTACTCGTTCGTTCTACTCGTGATGAAATTTGATAGAATCTGTCAACTAAATTTCATGTTTCTCCGAAGTTCAGCTGCTGAGAAATTTTCACACAAGACTTTCGCGTAATGACGTCATACACCTTCTCCAACAACGTATCCATGTCAAACATTGACAGAACTGTGCGGGCTACACAAGATATAAACATACAAAATTTGAAGTCGATCCGATTTTTCGTTCTCGACTTAACTTGCACAAAATATTTTGTTCACAACAAATAGCAACACACACGTACACACGCACAGAACGAACAAACCCCATATGTCTGCCCTTGGTTGAGGAGGCAATTAATTTAAGATCATAGAATTCACAATGGCCTTGTTCAATGACCAGTTCGTGGCTTATATCAGGTCACGCTCAGTCCAACTTTAGACCATGATATCTTTTATATAAAGCTTCGTCACCACAGATCAGCGATGGGTTTATTATAAATTGATTTCTAAAGGCCTACAAGTTATACCGGAAGTGCTCACCTGATATTGTGAATACCTTCATCCCACATCGTGCTGAACTTGACCGCTAAATTAAGCACTTTCGTCGCGATTTCTTTAATAAACTTGGATTCTTTGTGCTGGAAGAAAATCAGAAAAAAAAATATTAATCACATGACCTGCTTTGAAATCGGAAAACCAACAGATCTTACTTCTGCACACCTTTATCAATTTTAATACACAGTACGAGCAGCCTCAGTTTTGATGCTTTTCCACAGACAAGCAAGCAACCCTTTTAGCAAAGCTAATTCAAATAAATTTGAAAACCAGTCTTATCATACGGCAGTGGTTTCTAGACATGTAACCACACCCACCAAGTCACCATAGCCCCCTGGTCACCTCATCCAGCCAGTCACCACACCCACCAAGTCACCACACCCACCAAGTCACCACACCCACCAAGTCACCATAGCCCCCTGGTCACCTCATCCAGCCAGTCACCACACCCACCAAGTCACCACACCCACCAAGTCACCATACCCACCTGGTCACCTCATCCAGCCAGTCACCACACCCACCAAGTCACCACACCCACCCAGTCACCACACCCACCTGGTCACGTCATCCAGCCAGTCACCATACCCACCTGGTCACCTCATCCAGCCAGTCACAATACCCACCAAGTCACCATACCCACCGAATCACCACACCCACCCAGTCATCACACCCGCCAAGTCACCATACCTACCTGGTCACAATACCAACCCAGTCACCTCACCCACAAGTGACCATACCCCCCTCCCTAGTTACCATACCCACCAGGTCACTAGGTAAGGATCGGCGATGCTGATGGTGACTTGAACCTTACGCTTATGGTGACAATACCCACCAAGTCGCTATGCCCACAAATGACCATACCCACCAAGTCACTATGCCCACAAATGACCATACCCACCAAGTCACTATGCCCACAAATGACCATACCCACCAAGTCACTATGCCCACCCATGGTAAGGATCGGCTATACTGACGGTGACCTGAAGCTTTGGGGTAAGGTGAGTCCTTGGAATAGTGGCATGTCCTTAGTCCACCTCAGTGAGTGACGTTTGTTCAACGCCATTGAAAAACAAACCCCACCTTCTGTGGTTTTATGACAGGACCTGGCGTACAAAACCACAATTTTACCTGTAAACATCGGGCGTGAAGTGTTGTGACGTAATTGTTATGAGTCATTATTACGTCATCGATATCACGTGATTTCTCCAGATTTTCTTCAAATTCCATCGACGTACTGTGCACAATCTGTGATAAGCTCAGACATTTTAATTCCAGACAGTTTGCTGCTAAATTATTTCAAAACCGCAGCGAAAAGGTTTGTCACTCTGCTAGTAACATAAGTGGGAAAAATGCCATTTAGTTCCCTCAATTACTTGTCAATGAAGTGGTTTTGTTTGCCCTCGGGCGATGCAAATTTTCAAGAAAAAAAATGTCTTGTCTTCAATCACGTACGGAATAACAGCAACTGATATTCATAATCTATTTTTAAACTAATATAAATTTCAAGAGGAGAATTTTCTGTGACGTAGAGAGGGCGCGGGCATACCCTGGTCATGATGTAGTTGTGCAGGCTATTCGTGAAGCAGAGCAGTTTAAATCGCAGCATATGCATGGCGTGGATCAGCTGATCACGTGGCGGCTCCAGGATCGACGACTCGAGAACACTGTCGTCTGTGACGTCACCCAGCGCCACATAGTTGCCCGCCATTTCCAGTTCTGAATAATAAATAGTTTCTCAAAACAATACTTTGAATCAAGGTCGCAGAAATGCCGACCATATTTTGTTGGCTTGTCTTAGAGCAACATATGATAGCGCCTAATGAATAAATATAAACACTGAACCAAAACTACCATAAACCAAAACTATTGAACACAGTCTTTGTCCAAAATGTGTAACGCGGCACAAAAACTGAAAGAAGTTAGTTGATTGCAATGTTATCACCTTGTTTTTGATTACTGTGAATTATAATGATTTACCTGTGAATCGGAGACCGTCGAGACCGTACTTGGCTCGCTTTATCATAAGAAGAAATTTGAACACTGTGTTGTAAATAGCCATACACTTTGTGTTTAAAATGGCAGAAACCGGCCACGGCATCTGAAAAAATAGTGCAAAGATATGGAGACCTTCGTAATAAAGCTTCTTCAATATTTTCTTTCACATCGTTTTTATATTTTTTTCATTTTCATTTCCTTTCTTTCTATTTTTTTCTTTTTTTGTTTGTTTGTTTGTTTTGTTTTTAAGGCCATATATTTCGTTTAATTATAGTGCACTGATGTTTTGTTCTGAGAGCGGATGTGTCGTTTGTGTAAATTCAATATAACGATAAAACTGTGAGGAAGTTAGATAGAAAAATCCAGGCCTTCTTCACGACACTGACAGCCCAGAAACACCCTAATATCGCCCATTTGTTCATATTTCATGTGCACAGGCAACGCACCTTGAAATGCAAAGCTAACGGCTCCAGGGCCCTGATCGGGATGACGTCACGCCGGCCGCTGTCCACTCTGTCCTCAATGTCCACGCTTAATCTGAGTACAGGAAATAACACTCAAAACACCGCATTATCGCCCCCCCCCCCTCCTCCGTGTTTGCTTTAATCATGTCAGCCCCAGTTTGCGACATAATGTTTATAACGGAGTGTCAGGCAATAACTGCATAGAGCTGACAAAAGTTTACGTCTCGTGGTTTATCAAAGCCTTAGTAAAACGTAGAAAGGGAAGTAAACCCTCTGCGCAAGGTGTCCATCAAAACATTAGGAAAACGTGCAAAGGGAAGTAAACCCTCTACGCAAGGTGTCCATCAAAGCCTTAGTAAAACATAAGACGGGGAGGTAAACTTTCCACACAAGCTGTCTACCAAAGCCTTAGTAATACGTAAGGCGGGGAAGTAAACCTTCTACGCAAGGTGCCCATCAAAACATTAGTAAAACATAAGACGGGGCAGTAAACCAAACTTGGAAGTAAACCTTCTACGCAAGGTGTCCACCAAAGCCTTAGTAAAACGTAAGGCGGGGAAGTAAACCTTCTACGCAAGGTGTCTATTGTTTCAATCGGGATTTCTCACTGCCATTAATGTCATTGCCTGTCAGACCATCCTTTAGCACTTCTACTACGTATCACAACAAAGCACTGACAACACAAGCACAATCACAGAAAAAAATTGTACGTAATAGTGATTTGGATAAGCAAAATCGTGTTTGCAGCAATGCTGCATCGACCAAATTTTCGATGCATCCCAAACGACTCCGATGCATCCACTCATCCTAACTTCAAAAGGCCTAAAAAAACACATTACTCATTAACTTTTGTAGGGGTGATGGCCTGAGTACAAAGGATAATGTGTCGGGATACCCTTAATGTATGCCTCACAGAAATTTTAGAAGAGAAGTTACAAAAGTTCGTCTGCACTTACAGAAGTCAGACGACCACACGTTTTTTTTGTTTTTGTTTTGTTTTTGTTTTTCAAGTAAAATTCTCGATGCAGCAAGGATGCAGTTGGGAAAATCTCGATGCATCCTTTGTATTTTGAATGCAGCAATGCTCCAGGATGCACGCTTATCCCAATCACTGACGTAACTTTGACAAAATCATGACACAATTTTTATGCGTTACAATATAACCACCTCCAGCCCTCAGTACTTTGCCCTGGATTCCGCACTCCTGAAGGACCAATCAACTCCCCGCTGCGCGATTCCTTTACGCGCACCCTACCAGTAAGTTATACTAGAGGCCTGCATGTGCTCATTAGTGACCCGGTGGTAAAAATCTCTCAGAAACGGGCAGTAATTGTGTAGACATGTAAATACACGCTGACGACAAATGCATCATTGAAATGCAGAAATATATGTGTGCGGAAGGATATCATCCAATATGGCGGACGAAAATAAAGAAAAGTGCATTTACTGGAAAGGGACTGCTGGCTCATAAACAAGTATTACAAAACAATGTACAAACGTTTGGGAATAAAATATTTGGACGCGAAGTCGGATAACAGAGATTTTTATTATCCAGCCCCTAATGAGCGCATGAGGACCTCACGTGTATCCCATGAGGACCTCACGTGTATCGCATGAGGACCTCACGTGTATCTAACTGGTACGCGCGCCAAAATCCAAAAAACAAAGAATTGCAACTCATGATCTATCCAATATTATAAAGAGAACGAACAGGGACTAAGCTAATGCCTGTCTTCGTCCTGGGAAAACCATGATCTATCCTCTATTATAAAGGGAACGAACAGGGACAAGCTAATACCTGTCTTCGCCCTGGGGAAACTATGACCTATCTCTTATCACATACCTTGTGCTCGTTTATTCTACTTTTTGATGGATATGAAGTAAATGATGGAGATTTCCTGTTTCTTTTGGACTTTACATCACGGAAAAACGTGCTTAGCACGTGTTTCCGGTTTTGTTTGTTATGATAGAATTGATGTGCCTATTGAGTTCCATCATTTCCATCATGATGTGACCTTCACCTTTTATATCACAGTAAATGGCGGATAGTATGATAATTCAGATTACATTCTTTTGGATCGTGTCGACAAATCAAGAGACTCTTGGAAGAACGAGAGTTGTTGTTTTGGATAATTTCTCGTTATCTAGAGACGGTTTTAGTCTCAGAAAATTTCTCTGGGGAATGTCAGACACAAGATGGCGGAAATGTAAACAAAGGCATTTCCATAACTTATTTGCCAAAATGCATATGAAATATAGATATTAATGTCCAATTATGTCCAGGTTGACCTAAAACCATATTTATCAATAGAATTTTATATTTCCTTGAAATATGTAAAAATCAGTGTGTGATGATCAAAATTTCCTAAATGAGCGATAAAAACACTCATTTACTGTTTCTTTTTTTTTTTTGCTTGCTTTTCGTAAACAAATAGCTGTCAAAACCACTGCTCAGCTTGTTCACATTTCCGTTTGTTTACTTCTTCAATCTTCAAAAACAACCACAAGGAAAGGGAATGAATAGGGACTAAGCTAATACCTGTCTTCGTCCTGAGGGAACCTTGCGTGCAGACATTCCTGCATGATAACATTCAGGGAAGACACATCTCGCCATTCTTCTCTATGTCGGAGCTGAAGAATTAAATTAGCAAAGTCACTGCACATATTTCAGGTTCTCCACTAAATCGATGTGCGCATGCTCACTGACCGATTTCCCAAATGCTTAACTAAGTATTCTACGCTTTCTGTCAATTCAAATTTTCTTTTTGTCGATACAAATTGAACACCGCAAACAACGCCGTGCTGCCATGACAGTATAAAAATATAATCAGCAAATCAAAATGTTATTGTTTTCAGTTTTCTTTTTAAATTAACGTTATTTTCACTTTGAAATTTACCAGATATAGCGGAGTTACCTTTTCAAAAAGTTCTGTACAGAAATCATGCATTGTATCGCCGGCCTCCATCAGGTAATATCTCTGAAAAAATGATCGGTATAGCCTCACTAAGTTAGTCAAGTATGCATGCAAAGGAGATGTATAAGGCTTGTTTTAATGTACCGCAAAAGTTCAGGGTGAATCGATTCAATCTTTAGTGCTATGGAATTTTCTTGATTCCCGGATTAAAAAACAGCATCGTATTGAACAGATACACGAAAAGAGGCACAACCACCCTCTGCCACAGCAAACACTGTGATATACATCGCTGCACACGGTACCTGCTCAAATTGTCTCGCCCCGGACTTGTCCAATTTTAAATATTACCGTAATGTCTAAACACGGCGGAACAGACACAGAGAAACAGCTACAATCCACCAATCAAAGCCTGCCACACAGCTGACTGCACACGGTACCTTAATGGCGCCGAAGTAGGAGAAGAGACTGTAGTCCTGCTTCATGACGCGCAGCAGACAGCTGCACACGGCCTCGTAGCGATGCGTGACGAGTGCATACAGGCACTGCCGCAGCATCAATTGGATGGGGCACATCGGCCTCATCTGCTCTTCACTTCTGTAAACGCTCATCAAACGGTCATACCGGCCAATGGCACTTATTAGTCAATCGCCATTGATAAAATTGTGGTCAAGAAGGTGCGCTTTATTTTATTTATTTATTTAATTAATTTTTTAGGGGGAGCTGGGGGAGTTGCTAAATTATTCCCTGCTCAAACCTCAGTTGCGAAACAATCTCTAAAGCAGAATTTTATTCTTTTTTTAATGTATTACTTTGAAATAGACATCTGTTAACTAAACATTTCTAGCAATATTTCTGTGACGCAAATGCTCCAAAAAAATCATCTTAAATTTCATGCTGCTTACATCATCAATAACATTGATAATTTGAATTAATCCATATGTCCTGATAAAGTCCCCCATACACTCCCGAATTCTAGTTTTTCCGAAATCTCCTATGTATTAGGGGTAATTATAATTATTTTTCTTCACTTGGCTTACATGGACAAAGCGTCAGTGCTGCGTGCTGAGGCGTCGCCATCGAACCCCTGAGTGATTGTCGTAAAATTGAGTCGCAGCAGGGGATCCGGGTCTTGCACTTGATCCGTGCTTCTCTCGCTCGGCTCGGCGTGTGCGGGCGGCGAGACTTCGCGAGCAGTGGCCGACGGCTGCTTGTGATCACGTGTCGCTGTGTGACCCAAATAATCCTCAATGGATGCCACAAAAGTCTCGTATAGCGTCTGCCGCGAAGAACCTGCAGATCACACACATGGAAAATTGGAAATGACACGCATCACACTCCTGTATTATTGCTGGTAACTTGACAAAATTCATCGACCAGTCTTTCAATCGCCTGCTTCTGCAGAAACCAATGGCATGAAATTCTCCTGAAAGGGAATATTTATGGTATGATTTATATAAATGTGCTGTTTTTGCAGTATGTTGACATGTTTAGACAAAAATTCCAAGTTGAACTTTCATGACCAAAGCATTTCTTCAGCATTCTGCAATACAGGTTCTTTACACCACACTATTCAATGCCATACTACCCACTTTAAAATAAGAAAAAAAAACACGTACGCAAACCAGGCAAATTTCTAGAAGGACTGTGAGTTCTGAAGTTTTTGCATAGCTTTTGCCCAAACTATTTAATAGATTACATTTAAAAAGATCTGCATAAAAAATGCAAAGCGTTTAGTCAAAGGTACACACGGAATGAAATGCAGAATATTATTAACATTCTTCGTAAACAATATTATACCGAGAAAAACGTAAATAACATGTAAATAACTGAACTAGACTAATAAAAAAATATGTAAATATGTAAGTAACTGAAATATATATTCAGTCACTGTGTGAAGTTAAAAAATATAAGGCAGTAAACTTAATGGCAAAGAAGCGCGGACAAACTAGGGCAGGACGGCTCGACGGACGGAAGGGCGGACAGACAGACGGACGGAGAGACAGGCGGGCGGAGAGGCAGACGGACAGACGGACGGCTCGACAGACGGACGGACGGACGGACAGACAGACGGAGAGACAGACACTTTTGCTTGAGAGAGTACCTGGAGAGACCAGTGACACTTTGCCCAGTTTCTGCAGCAGATGCATAGATTTGCCGGCCATGATAATCTGATGAAGCACCGGAAGTAGAAATATGGGTGCAAACTGCGCAGTCTCCTCTCCTTCTTCTGGATAAAAGTCAAACAAACACAGCTTTTACCAAAGAGTGTCGAAATTTACTTGAATGGTAGTTCATAAAGTATTTCATTAACTCATGTATGAATCAAAATGAAGGGAAACAATTTGATTAGCTCATTTATGAATCAAAATGAAGGGAAACAATTTGATTAGCTCATTTATGAATCAAAATGAAGGGAAACAATTTGATTAGCTCATGTATGAATCAATATAAGGGAGAAACAACACTTAAGTATTAAAGGTTACCCATAGCAAAAAGGAAAAAAATATTTCCGTGAAATTAAAACAAGACATCAAATTAAAACTCAATCTGCGAAAATCATTGTGCACTGAAAAGGGGCATTCCATCGGGAACCGGAAGTGAGCAGCACGGTGTCACCTGAGTGGGCGGGCGCTGTACAATGCAGTGTAAATCCCTTGTCCCAGTAATGTTCTTCGTCCACATCTTCGTTTCTGAAATACGGTACAACCTCGTCAAATAATAATAATAATAATAAAAATAATAAAAATAATAATAATAATAATAATAATAATAATAATAATAATAATAATAATAATAATAATAATAATAATAATAATAATAATAATAATAATAATAATACAAAAATTGATTGATTTTGAAAATATGAAAAAATTGGAACCGTTTTACATGATTTTTTCCCGACTGAACACTGGTAAATCAGCCACTACTGAAATAGAAACAAAATACGCCGAGATATTCTGCCACACATAACAGTGACTCTGTCAAGAGCGTCTTCTTGACAACCTTTTAATTACACCGTACGTAAGAAAAAAAATTAAATATTACGCACATTTTGCACACATTGTTTCTTGAATAAAAGGTAATGAATTCACTAGACTGTGATGACAAACTTACATCCTGATGATGAACTCCTGGAGCGGGTCATACAGCACGCCCTCGTACAGCCATTGGTCAATCCTATCCAGGTACGGCTTACAGGATTTGATCCACAGCGGCAGAACAATGTTCATCTTCATCAATACAAATCAACATACCACAGAGGAAACGGATCAGTCGCATTGCGGTTAATGGCATACACCGATTACTTGCATGCTATATTACAGTCTACTTAAGTTATTTACTACATACCGGATAATCACATAAATTGGTTAAGCACATTATATTCTTTGGAAAATGAGCCACGCGATCCAACGGCTTAGCAATTAACCGGTTTCGACTGCACAACAACGGATATGCCGATATCAGGGCGATGAGAAGAACATAACCCTTAGTACGGCTCTCAGTAGTTTCCACTAAGTGCAAGTCTAAACAGGTGTAAATATGGGCGGCGTAGTTGTGTAGCTAGAAAGAGAGAGAGAGAGAGAGAAGCGATATCGATATTGGCGTCACAGGCAAATTGGGCTGAAGGGACGGGTTGCAGAATTGATGAACTCATTTTCGCACGTTTTCTTACGAGGTACAGACCTTTTTTAACCGCATCGTAGTCCGGAGAGGGGGAGGGAAAGGGTGGGAGTGCCCGGTCTTATCATTTTCACGACTAATTTTTTTTCTTCGAGAAGTTTATGAAGTACCAAAGGGTTCGACTGCCTCACCTGGGCAGAGCTGTCAGCGAGCACGTGACATGACGTCAGCAAGTGAAACATGGCGGCGAGGAGAGAGCAGGCCTTTACCGCGTTGTCCCTGACGTCGCTGCAGGCCTCAATGCCGTGACGTAAGATGTGCTCAATGACGTCGAAATCGCCGAGGCGTGACGACAACGTGTTCAGAAGTGACGTCACTGTCACTGTGTTCTCTGCAGAGCGAATGAAATAATCAATTCAACATCACGATGAAAAGCAGGTGTGACAGCGCATTATTGCAAAAAAAAAGTTTCGAATGAAGTCCTCGTAATCGTGTGTCAAAATGTTGGTTACGGATCCCTAAACCAAACAAAGCTTCCACATGCCGTAATGACAAAAAAAAAAACGGTTTATTTATGATCAGTCTCATCAAGCGAAAACATATTGAATGCCAACTACACAACCTTGTTTAAGGACTGTTTTCTCCACTTGCGCCAAATACCGCTGAAACTGGATGCTGAATTCCGACAGCGCTCCTCGAAATGCTTGATAGGTTTGCGGAAGCTGTTCCCCTTCAAAAATTAAAAAAATACTAATAATAAACAAAAAAGAAACTGTTCGTCTGAACTTTTTGCAATGGTCATTTTTACCAGTAACAGTTGTCTTTATCACGTGAAAATTACCTGTTCTATGTAAAGAAAATAACGAAAATTCGCTCAAAAATATTTGCTGAACCCATATAGCTTTATCTAACAACAGAAAAATTATGAGAGTAATACTTCGCCGATATCACGCACAGTTTCATTTTTTATGTAACGAGTCCGAAGGGTGTAAATCTTTTCACAGATTTCGTCAGACTGCTAAATACAAACCCTGAGATGGAGATAACTGCAGAAACTGCTGCACTTTACGTATGATACCGCTGCATCGTATAATGGCCCCCAGGCTCGCAGAAAGTGCCGACTGAAATCAAGCACGCCGGTTTCCATATACAGTTTTAGTTCTCTGATTAGCATCCAGATCTATGCCCCGGCTATGGTGCAGGACCTAATACGCAGTTTCTTTAGCGCAAGTATAAACATGTGTATTTTTATTATTTTATTTTACACTAGTAATAGCTACCAAACCTTCAGTAGATTCATGGGATTAAAATTAGCAATATAGCGATCAAAATAAACCGTTGTGGGGAGTTGTGGTGTTGTGATGCCACCGGAAGCTTGGGAAGCGAGAGGTCTCGGGCTAAAGCCCCACCGGGCATATGGAGGGAGGGGGGTAGTGGGCGGGGGGTGGAGGAGATGTCACGTAGCGATACCACGACCGTTTAGGAAGCGAGAGGTCTCGAATTCGAGCCCCGCCGGGCACCCAATTTTACAGTATCTCACTAAAAGGTCTATACTTTTCGCTTTACTTCTTCCAGGGATGATGGATGTACTTGTATCTACTAGAACAATCCGCTAGATTAAGTGAATACGACCCCAGCACTGCTTACATGTGTAATATGCGTGAGCTGAATATTCGGTCTGACCCTCCATTCACCCTCATCTTGTACGAACACAAATGATTGGTCAGCACCATACAATAACCTGAAACAATCGAAACACGCAATTTTACCCATTAACCCTTTTTCAGTTTATGTTATTGACACATATTAAAGAAACATTCTTACTGCAAATATTGTGGCAAAAGGATATTAAAAAGCGAAGTTTATAGCATTTGAAGAGACGTATTTTTTCAGTGTTGTGATAGGAGTGCCAGTAAAATCTACGTAACACAATGTGAGCAGACTGACCAGATTGCTTCCCGGACCACTTGATATTCGGAGACCTGCACACACGCCTCTGTCACATAAATGTCTACACTCCGCGACAACAGTCCTTCCCTTAAAAAACCGGAAAACAACATACATAAAGGTCTACACTCCGCGACAAAAGTCCTTCCCTGAAAAACCGGAAAATAAACATACATAAATGTCTACACTCCGCGACAAAAGTACTTCCCTGAAAAAAAAAACCGGAAACACACATACATCAAGGTCTACAGTCCGCGACAAAAGTCCTTCCCTTAAAAAACCGGAAAACACACATATATAAATGTCTACATCCCGCGACAAAAGTACTTCCCTGAAAAAAAACCGGAAACACACATACATCAAGGTCTACACTCCGCCACAAAAGTCCTTCTCTTAAAAAACCGGAAAACAAACATACATAAATGTCTACACTCCGCCACAAAAGTCCTTCTCTTAAAAAAACCCGGAAAACAAACATACATAAATGTCTACACTCCGCCACAACAGTCCTTCCCTTAAAAAACCGGAAAACAAACATATATAAATGTCTACAGTCCGCCACAAAAGTCCTTCCCTTAAAAAACCGGAAAACAAACATACATAAATGTCTACAATCCGCCACAAAAGTCCTTCCCTTAAAAAACCGGAAAACAAACATACATAAATGTCTACACTCCGCGACAAAAATCCTTCCCTTAAAAAACCGGAAAACAAACATACATAAATGTCTACACTCCGCCACAAAAGTCCTTCTCTTAAAAAACCGGAAAACAAACATACATACCTAAAGTTATAGATATCTAAAACTGACAGAATCAAATTCGGTGAATTTCAGTAGTTCAATACAAGTACTCAATTTCTATCATTTGTTTAACAAGACAACACTCTCGTTCGTTCACTATTATTTAGTTATTTATTTTTTATTTATTTATTATTTAGTTATTATTTACTGCCTCGTGAACTAACGACACCGACACGAACCACTGTAAGCTGAAGATAGTTTATTATTTATTGTATTTTATTTATTTATTTATTTGCCTCACTAGCCAACGAACACCGACACGAACCAGTGTAAGTTGAAGCTGGATGACTCGTGCGTCGAGGGCTCTAATTTCTGCCGTTTTTTCCAGTATTCCACCACCACATTCCTCTCCAACCATTCCACATCTGCAACCCACTTGGGATAATCAGCGTCTTACAGATAATGTGATTTTTCTCGCTTTTGAAAAAAAAATATAGAAAAAATCCCCCACTTCGCTGATTTAATAATGAAGTACTGAAATCAAGATGAGAATGGTTGTTAGTTTGCTCATCTCCAACACAAACAGTATAAGAAACAATAAAGAACTCAATTACTTCTTTTTCACAACGCATTGTAGCAAGCATATTCTTGTAAACATCCGCATATTCTTTATGTTACATGATAAGGATCGATGAAGGCGAGTGTTCACCTGCGTCGTGCGGCTGTGCTGCCCCTCCCGTCACTCTGACGGTACGCGACAGGTCGTCAGCAAACGTCACATTTGGTCTGGATACGTCATTGAGCTCGATGTCGTAATCTTCGTCCTGAAACATCAACCAAACAAATAAATCAGTCTCATCACCACGTTAAGCAGACCCCTGTCCCCGGTCACTTCAAGCAGACCCCCCCCCCCCCCGCCGTCACGTTAAACACACCCTGCCCCCCCCCCCCCCCCCCGTCGCGTTAAGAACACCCTGCACCCCTCACGTTTCTTGGAGTGATCATTTTATCATGAACTGTACCCATGGCAGTTTTATGCCAATTAAAAAAAAAAACAAACAAAAAAAAACAAACAAAAAAAACCAAAAAAACCAAAAAAAAAAACCGATACTATGAAATGGTTCGAGGTCAGTCAGACAACATCTGAAATGAGTGCCTTAACTGTCATTTACATATCATAAAATGCTACGATATCTCAATTAGTTTTCAGAGCCGGGATTAACCGGGTGGATTTCTTGACTCAGCTTCTTAATTTTCAATGATTTGTTGTTGCACTGAGTAGAGCATACCGAGGAGTAATCCACCGGTGGAATGTAGGGTTCTTCCCCCTCTATCAGGTAAGCATACCAGTCAAACTCTTCTTCCTTTTCTACAATCAGAACAGCGAATACAACCCTCTTATGTCGCGCCAGCAATGCGTGTCACTTGCTATACAACGGATCACAGACTTACTTGTAAATAGAAACAACCAGCCAGCCCATGCTCCTGAAAGCGTTCTCTTTATGGGGCAGATCCGTATTGCTGAGCGGAGACTTTCATTTCAGTGATACGCCAGCATTTAACCCCCGATGTGTACTAGTCCCCTTGGGTGCGGGGGGGGGGGGGGGGGAGGGAGGGAGGGAGAGTGCAGTTAAAACTTCCAACTTATTTTGTATGTACAAAAATGTTCCAAGTAATATTCTTCCATTACAATATGACACTGCGACGACGACGACGACGGAGGACTGTACGTCGCCAACGTCACACAGTACGTCACCAACGTCACACAGTACGTCACCAACGTCACACAGTACGTCACCAACGTCACACAGTACGTCACCAACGTCACACAGTACGTCACCAACGTCACACAGTACGTCACCAACGTCGCACAATACGTCACCAACGTCACACAGTACGTCGTCAACGTTACACAGTACGTCACCAACGCCACAGAGTACGTCACCAACGTCACACAGTACGTCACCAACGTCACACAGGCATGTAAGAAGTAGACACGGAACAGGCGCCCCACCTTTCTTCACCAGTTTCTCTGATGGCTTATAATCTCCCCGCAGAGGCGTGTCGGATAACCTCAACAGCAGTGACAACACCGCCCAGTGTGTATTCGTCTGAAAATGGTCAGTTAACCAGTCACGTGTCAGCCGCAGACATGGAGTCCGTCACATTACAGAATCAAGAATCACGTGACCTTGCACAGCGATGACGCTTTACTTTTATCAAGGTCAAGAATATATATTATGGTTATTTTCAATTTCGCATTTTAAGGGCCTAAATTTTATTATACTAAGAAGACCTTAAATTGTGGTTGGACGCAGAGTGAATCTAGTTTCTTCGACCAACCCAAAACATACATGCTCCCTAAGAATAGTTATTGCTTAAATCACGAGCTTGGATAAAAGAATACATGCAAATTGGGCTACTGTTTGACATTATTTTTGTAACAAGTGACAGGTTATGCACAGCTTTACCTTCCCAGTCTCTCGTAGTTCAAAAGCAGGCAGTTCCAGAAATTTCTTGACGTATTCTTCTAAAACGTGAGCTTTCTCGTCTTCACAATGGACTCGTAATTTTGTCGATAATCTGCAAGCATTGGCAACATCTTGTATATTTATTGATTCTAAAACCGTACAGCTTTACGTGCAGGCCACATTCATTCAAGTTTCTTGGTTTAAATGCACACAAGCAAAACTGAAAACGATAAAATTAACTTCTTTCATTACTTTTAAATGCAAAAATAAGCTGAATCTAATACACGGGCTTGCTCATCACAAAACTACACCCGTGCTAAAGCTCAATGCTTTCCTGTTAAAAATAATGCGGGACCTGTTGGTTCAGTGTTGACCAGTCGAAGGTGGTGGATAAACATGATTGCAGCTTTCGTGCTTGATTATGCGGGCTTTGAGGTTTTTCCATCACAACACAACTTTATTTCGTACTTACACGCAACTTCCTAAAATAAATTAGTAAAATGGCTCACCATACAACTGGACCAAAAGGCAGAGACGTTTCTACGCTCAAAGTTAAAAAAACAACAATCCAATTAGACAAAGGAAAGAAGAACAAGTACACATTCCTGTGAATGGGAAGCATACGAGTTCCTTGCCGGAGACTTACCCTTCAATAGATCGAGTTATCTTGCAGCTGTCTGGATCCAGAAACTTGTGGTACTTCAAATTGGACCTGACATACTGCATGCAAATGCCATAATTTTCATCCCCGCGCTGAAACAGGACATGGTAAGGCACACACGTTATGATTAAGGTGCGTTTGAAACGCTCACTGAGCACATAGACACGAGTTCTAGCCAAGTAAATGGTTTCATGTACCACAGGAAGAAGTGTATACATGATGAAACGCTGCAACCAACGCTGGCTGTGTAATTTACGCCACTCAATAATAGTTTGTTTGATTCGACTATTTGGAGAATGTGATACCATCACCGTCTAGGTTTCCACAGAGGCACAATGTATTAAGGAGAAACTAGTGCACACAAAACATTTGCGTTCAGGCTTATATCACATATTTTCCATTTACACCTATTTAGTTTCATGTTTTCTAAACAAAGACAAAATGTTTCCCCAACTAAACCCATAATTCCCCAACATACATTTTCCTGTTTTCTTTTTACTGAAATAAAAGATTAATTTCAGAAAACATAATCATAATTCATTGTCAAAAATAAACAAAATTATACACGGAACCGGTAATAAAGGGGTTCCGAAAATTTGCAGTATCAAATATATTTCATTTTTAATCACAGCCCATCCTTCGCACCACCCAAAAAATCATGTGTCCCACACCAATCTCTCTAGCGCCAACCCTGCTAGAATCAACTGTATCAGACTTCGTTGCATAAACGCACAACTCAGGTGTTTAATTTTCTCACATTCCAGCCTGTTATATCAGATAAAGACCTCACAACGCACTACCATTGACATTGACCACTGACTGAGTGACATATTACGTAATAGCTGTAGGTGAGTAACGTACAAAAAGATCAATTACAGGCAATGTAAGAAATAACCATTGATCGATAATTATATGGTCAGTCTTTTCACGTATGTCTTAAGAATGCAGGCATAGTCGAGATTCTTCTGGAAAAAGTTAAAGTGTTCTCTAATCAATATGCTTAGTTGACAAAACAGCCACAAAACAGGGAAGGGGCCAAGGGTGAGTAGGGGGGTGGGGGGGTTAGATTCAGCGACTGCATAATATATCACGTAATATTTTAATCAAAGATATTTTATGCCTTTCTTAATTTTCTATACCAATTAAAAGTCTAACAAAATCCGTGCGACTAATCAAAGGAATAACTACACCATGTGTGAGGTTGATCCGACTTTTCGCTATCGAGATATTTCGCTTGACAACAGATAACTTTTTATGTAACGATGTAATACGCAGTTTTCGTTCTTTCTACTCCAGGGAAAATTTGATAGAACCTTTCGGACCTACCAAGCCACAATCCCACTAAGTTTGAACTTTCTCCGATGTTCAACGACTGAGAAATCTTACATACAAGATTTTAACGTAATGACGTCATGAGCCTTTTCCCACTTTCTACATTTAGCTACATCCGTCAAAAGTTAGCACAGTCCGACTAATAAAGTAATACTGACATAAGTCGATTCTGGGCTTCCGTTATCGAGATATTTTGCACAAAGATTAGGGATGGATTTGTTTGTTTATTTGTTTGGTGTTTAACGTTCCATTCACCAACTAGGAAGGGTATATTAAGATGCACTTGCTAAAGAAATAAGTGGGAAAAAAGAAGGAAGAATGAAGAAATAGTAAAAGAAGAATTAGAAAGAAAGAAATTCCGATTAGTAGCCTCTTACGCCATGCACGGAACAGAACTCAGTGGGTGTATTCCTAAGATTCGCCCCACCCCACAGGGGGAATTAGGGACGGAACAATTCCCCCGATTCCTCACTGGCGAGGCAAGTAGTGCAAATATTCGAGGATTTTGGCCAATCCTCGGTACTCGCGAGGAATAGTAAATAATTAGTAATAAATACAAAATAAAAGATAAACCAATACTTTGCGCTCCTTTACAGCACACAATTGTTGAAACTTACAAGAGCGAGTCTCTATTATTGCCAAAAAATATTTGGCCATTTCGGCGACGAACATTAGCAGTGAGCGCCTATTTTCTGCAGCTGGACTTGAGATCAGTAAGCTCAGGAGAAATTTCGATCCGGACACCATCAACGAAATTTTGTTTCTAAACAAGAATCTGACAACAGACGTGAGAAATACTCTAAAAGTTTGCCGAGAACCAGCATCGGACGCCACTGCATCACCGCTACCAAGCACCACTGGGGAAAACAATTCCGGTTGACTAGTGATCACCCACTACCTGAACTGCCATCCTTGCGACCTCAAAAAAGAGTGATACGCATGGCGGTTTTTCCAAGATTTACCTTGGCGTTTCCGAAGTTAAGTTTTGTGTTCTACTGAAACTAGAGCCTTGGTGAGACAGGATCCCCCGTCTAACAGGACATGAAAAAACCTGCTACATTTTGCCTAAAGAAAAGGTCATAACATCATATTTTTCAACCTTGCATCAAATTTTCCTTTTTCAATATTTTTCAAAAATAACCTGACGCTTCACATATACAATTGATGGTCTGTTTATGCACACAATATAAAATGCCTCGGAGATATCGCGCGAACAAAAGTGCGGACAGACAGACGGACAAGTTCATAACTATATCGCACCCTTACACGGGGGATAATAACCTGCCGTTGCACAACTTCACTATATATACTTTCTGTCTGTAACATTTGGTTTGCTTCCGACAAATAATAACAGAGATATCGCGCGAACAAAATTGATACCAAAACAACTAAATCCAAAAATGTAAAAACGTCGAAATTTTCCCATTTTTCGACAAAATCGAAAAACAATCTGCCGTTGCACAACTTCACTATATACACTGTCGGTCTGTAACATTTGGTTTGCTTCCGACAAATAGTAACAGAGATATCGCGCGAACAAAAAAGTGCGGACAGACAGACAGCAAGACGGATGGACGGACAAGTTCATAAATATATCCCTCCGTTACACGGGGGATAAAGATCTTCAAATATATCTTATTCTGGATCTTTTTGGTATCGTTTTTTATACTAGAGACTTGAATTGGTATTCCTGAGGTGTTTATTTTATTAGTATAGTTTAACCCCCCGCCAAGATGTAAGATAATGCTAAGGTGAGAAGAGTTCATTTCTACCGAAAGTCAACGAATCCTCGACGGCGAAGCGAGGATTGGTATCCTCGTCCTCGGGGATTTTTTCTGCCCACGTTCCGTCCATACACAAGAACTTATTCAAAATAGATACACACTTTAGTAGTGATAACGTCACATGCCGCACTCATTCGTTGCACTCGCGACAAAAGCTGACAGAATCTTTCAGACCTATCAAGGAACAATCCCACCAGGTTTGAACTTTCTCAGATGTTAAGCGGCTGACAAATTTTTCACACAAGATATTTATGTAATGACGTCATGCACCTTCTCTAATAATGTAACACAAGTCAGATGTTAACAGAATCGTCCTACCTATCCAAGGAACAAGCAGACTGAGTTTTGACGTCAACCGGACTTCTCGTTTTCGAGATACCTTGCACACAATAGATTGACAAACACGTACAAACACTATATGTCTCAACTCGGTCACAGAAACAATTCTTCAGGGACATGTACAGGCATCAGACTGTGATCTACGTTATTCAGAATTATTTTCTCCAGTCTTACTTTGTTCTTGCCGAAAACATATGTTCTGATAAGTGTATTAATCACTTCACACAGATGAACAGAACAGGAGTAAGCAGCAGAGTTCTTAGAGAAAGTCCCTCAACGCATGAAAGAACGAACAAAAACGTGATTATCGAATTATTACTTAATATACAATCTGGTGTGGCTTCTAGTGTTGTCCATTAAATTTTTTAGCAATTGTTAAGACTTAAACTAGGGGTTGTACAGCAGCGCACATCCAAAATTACCTGAAAACCAGTGATATGAGTGGTTAACTGTTCCGACAGTCTCTCGATTTTCTCTGCAGGCCCAGACATGCTAGAAGCAAAACTGAAATGAGAAAGGCGAACAAACAATAAATATGTCTGTAGACTGCTGCCAGTTTAAGTACTGTATAAAGGTGAAGTAATTTCCTTTTTAAAAATTTCTTGAGAGCTACAAATATTAATAAATTGGGAATCGGGAAGTAATATCAAGAAACAAAGTTTTTCATAATGTACACTAACGACATGTGCAATGTGTCGAATCTATGACGACTTTTTGGCGACTTTTTGGCGATGACACAAATTTGTCACCAATTTGCCACTGAAAGTGTTGTAATGTGTTGTAAGCAGATCAGTACTGAGCTTGGTAAGTTAAATGTCTGGTTTGATGTTAAAAGTAAAATTCACCAAGTGAGATCATATTTCTTCAACGAGATATTTCAAATGTACATTTTTTTCATTAAAATCGAATGATACAAACAACGCAAAATGCTAAAACTGTTCATAAATAGCAACATGCAGTGGGAATAAATAGAACACGTCCGTGAGCCTATAGCACGACGGGTGAGAGTCATAGTCAGGTCTGATTCGGTGTTGGCAGCACTGCACCCAGGGTCAGTGTCAAAGCGTCCGTACATGTGCTGAATATAAAAAAAATCCATGGAAAGAAGCATCTCTTTGAATGAATGCAAACTCTCCTTTCTCACCCCCCCCCCCTCCAACAGAAGGGGGCTTTGCGACAATGACCATAAACTTAACAACACGTATACAGCATGTACCAGCACACCACGCGTGCAGTAATGACGTTTCAACATATACAACAGTTATTGTCCCCCGCCTCCGGCAGTCAGTCACCAGTTTTGTTTCCAGACGATATCTCCGAATTTAGTGGGTGGATCTAGTTCATATTTGGAATGCCTAACAACCAAGATATCTAGATGTGCCTTTTGGGGGTTTTGGTCGGATCGAAGCCCATGTGGATCTGTATTTGGACTTAGAATCCCAAAATCCGGGTGTCAACGTGTACTTTGGTTTCCAGACGATATCTCCGAAACTAGTGGGCGGATCCGGTTCATATTTGATATGCGTAACAACCAAGACATCTAGATGGGTCTTTTGCGGGTTTGTATCGGATCGAAGGCCATCTGGATCTGTATTTGGACTTACAATCCAAAAATTCGGATCTCAATGTGTACTTTGGTTTCCAGACGATATCTCCGAAATTAGTGACCGGATCCGTGTTCATGTTTGATATGCGCAAAAACCAAGAAATCCAAATGTGCCTTTTGGGGGTTTTGATCGGATCGAAGCCCATCTAGATCTGTAATTGAACTTAGAATCCCAAAATCCGGATCTCAATGTGTACTTTGTTTTCTAGACGATAACACTAAATTATTTGCCGGATTCGGTTCTCATTTTGTATGCATAAGAAAACATCGGAAACTGCATTTCCTACAACGAGCCTTCGTTCAGGTAATGTTCGAATTTCTCCTCTTTTGCCCACCCTACGTAGTTCATTTATTTATGAACTGATGTTTTATCTACTTAGTTTAAGTGCGAGGTACAGCACCCGCCTTACTAATTACACCCACGGCCGGGGATATGGCAATTACTGATTGCTCTTGTTGTTAGTTAAGACGAGTTCAAAAGCTTTATTGTATGTTTTATTTGAAGATAGAAAAACGTTATATATTATACTCAATGTCCAGCGATCCCCATTTGGTTCACACTGAATATACATTCTTTGAAATAGGTTAAAGCCATTTGCACCATGTTAAAATCCGACAATCAAGCTAGGCCGAAAAATGCATATAAACGCTGATTTCTGGAAATGTGGCTGACGGAAAATTTATGGTTCTGAGTTTAATTAGTTGTCGCACAATGTTTCGAAAACAAATTCCATGATTTTAAGTAGAAAAGCAATTACAATGGATAGAAAAATAAATTTTGATTCATGATCGGTTAAAATGGAATGCTCAAGATTAGGAACGACTAGAAGAAGCTTTCTGAATGCCTAGATATAATGAATAAAGCCAAACATTGCCTTGAGACTGAAGATAAGTTGTGATATATAATTTGATTACACCACATCTTACCAACTGCTGTGAAATCCATAGAAAACAAAATTACGGCCAATCGTAGTATTAAAAAAAACGGGTTATCCAAACAATCTATAATTTAGGTAGATCTGATAACTCAAATGACAGTTTAATCAAAATGAGCACTGATCTTTAAATTTGATATTAATTGTTAGGTGTAAGGCAACAAAATATTTTACCTTGCAAAATGTGAAACCTATTTGAAGTATCTCAGCTTTTAAAATGTTTTACTCGGCTCGTCAATTAAATAAATGTGGAATAAAATATGGCAGAACGATATCCAGCCAAAATACTATATGTCATAGGGCCCGAAATTTGGTATAATCTTCGTATCACTTAAACAAGAACTTCATAAAAAATATTGCACGTCAGAATATTAAGTGTTATGCATCACAGCAATAAATTAGACTGACATAGCAGTTCTGCCCCTGTTGATTTGCTTAGTATCTTTCTTAGTTTAGTTTATTACTCAATATTTGTGGACACATACAGTACGAGTACTTAAATCGGGCTTGCTCTTGTACACGCAGAGGGTACAAGCACTGTCCTTTCATAACAGATGTTTATAAAGACTGCCAAAAACATATTGTAAAAATTTTACTTCTATTTGATTTTTCAAAGTAATGGCTTTTCTCTAGTTTTAGGGCGAGATTAGAAAAGTGTTAAGTGCACAAAGTGTAAACAAGATGCGGGAGACACACTGATACTGCGTAAGAGTAAAGACCTACAAGACTTAGTCGAGTAGAAGTCAAAGTAATAAGACGGAGGGCGTTAACTAATTTTTCTGTACGTTAAGTAAAAATAAAAGAACACAATTTATTTTAGATTGCCCGAGCTAAACAATTTCTGTAGATTATGAGACAGTTGATTGTGATACGCCTTATACAAGACAACTGACTTCGAAATTCTATAATACCCCTAAATTTTAGTATATCTGTATTAGAAACAGCTGACGCTGACTAATGTTTACATATTTATGTACAATGCACACGATTCTAATAGATTTTCCTGCACAATAATCATTCAGTTCACTTTTGTTTTATATGTATTCGCCCAAATCTCACAACAATAATTCATGTAAGCTAGAAACAGTGAATTTTATAGCGAAAAAAGATCATTTAAATTGGTTAACTCCTTAGCTTAAAACATAACAGAACAATACCTTCTCCACTGCTGACTATATTCTTGATCTGGCCATTGCCTGAGAGTATATCGTCTGTTAGCACACCCAGAAAGTTATATAAGTTCCATTGTTATTTATACTTTTCTCTGCATTTTCTCTGAGTTCTTTTGCTAAGCATCATATAGCTTACTTAGTGATAATTTATTTGTATTGTATCACGTTTTGAGTTTACTGAGGGGGTGACGGTTAGCTCAGTTGGTTAGAGCGTTGGTTTGGTAATGCCAAGGTCCCAAGTTCCATTCCAGCTCGGGTGGTAAGCAGGGGATTCGAATGAAATATTTCACTGGAAAAATTTCAAAAATTTCACGTTTTGAAATTTTTAAATAAGAAATAAGTTGGACATCAAGGATGCCAAATACTGGCGTATACCTATCCACGGACATTCATCTTAAGTTGGCAGTAAACACATTGCGTTGGCATAACTCTACCAGTAAACAATGCAGCCACAGAAATCCTGCGTGGTCTATGACTTTTGAGTAACAAAACTAGCAGTCGCTGGCCTATAGCACCGTTGACACATCTACTCTGGGTATCTGAGCGGGTGTTTCTAAGGAGTGGGAGAGAGGCAGAAGGGTTTACAGTAACTGCTGAAAGGGGGCTTACTGTTACCGGCACAGGGGAAAGAGGTCGGATATGTACGCAATAGGTAAAAAATATAGCAGACTTTATGTTAGCTAAACAAACAGGGAGCAACTCACGTCCGAGTTTGCTTCAAGTTTAGCACTGTTTGAATAGTCACCCTTAATTCTGCAATTAAGCGGTGTTTCCCATTTAAACGAGAAAAAACTTTGCCTTTAACCGGTTTTACGATAAAGCGCTATGCAATTACCCGGTTATAAATAAATAATTTTATGCAATCAACCGATTTATGCGTGTAACCGGTATACGATTCTGTCATTTCATCTGTCTATGCATTTTTGACTGTGGTATTTGTTAAATTAAACGAACAGATATTACGCAGAGTCTGGAAATGTGTGTTTTTTCTAATGTGCTTTGAAAGATTTCAAAAATTTCAATATTTCTGAAATATTCCAAAAAATTCAAATTTCATGAAATTTTTAAAAATTTCGAAATTTTTACCAGCCCTGATGAAAATAGAGCTTTTTTATTATCTGTTTCCATTGGTATTAAGTCATTTCATGTAGCTGAGGGTTTTTGCAGCAGAAAATCCAGCAGTTTATATGCTATCACGCAGGAATAAAGTTTCTATTCGTCGAAATCCTGGTCCTATCAGTTTCTGTTAAATTAAACTATTAATATGCGAAGCATCGAAAATAAACACTGATTGGATAAGCGTACCATAATTCAATTGCAATTTATATCACCCGAAGGTGAAGATATTTTTGTATTGCACTCACAGAAGAATAATTGCAATTTGGCAAATAGCAATTTGATTGATACTCAGAAGGGGAGTAATGATTGCAATGTATTTAGAAACAATAGTATTAAGATTTGCTGTGATCACTTTATGAAAGACGATAACAAAAAGAGAACTTAATTTAAGCCTTTGTGAATATTGACAGCAAATATTTTCGAACGCTGTCCAATATTGTTTTTCATTTGAGACTAGAAATTCGCATTTCAACAACGCATTTTGAAGCTAGTTAAATAAAAATATGTGTAATTTTAGAAGTTCCGATTGCAATATATCCTATTCCCAAAAAACAAGAAACTTAATTTAAGCCTTTGTGAATATTGATAGCAAATATTTTCGAACGCTTTCCAATATTGTTTTTCATCTGAGATTAGAAATTCGCATTTCAACAATGCATTTTAAAGCTAGTTAAATAAGAACATGTGAGTCAGCTAAGTGAGTCAGCAAATCTACAGAGTCGCTGAAATTTACAAATTCGCTGTAACATATATAAGATTAACAACTTTGGGCAAGGTATCATGCCCTGGGAAATACCACATAAAATTTCCATCAGCTTTGAGTTACGCTTATCTGCTTGGGCATACTGTATGCGCTTTTTATCCACTCCCTTGCTCTCCCCTTACACCATAATGTTCAAGTTTATTTAAGAGGCGGTATTGATCAATAGTGTCGAAAGCTTCCTTGAGATCTATAAATACCTCGTTCATGTATTTTTTCCCTCAAGCGCAGCAAAAATTCCTCAAATAACTCCATTAAAATCTTTAATGTTCTGATCGAAAGCCATACTGATTATTTCTCAGGAGTCCAGACAAATCTATCACTTTTTTAAGGAAAAGCTGACTTTGAGCTACAAGTACACTATCACCTACCAGTAAAATATAATGGTTTTTTAACTATCGCATAGCAAAACAATAATGCTTTCGTTATTTTAAGATATATGCATGGAAAAGCTAACTATTTAACACACATTATGAATTCTACTACGGTGATTAATGCAACTCTAAGGATAGACATTCATGATATTCCCGGGAGAAAAGTTACCATCGAATACGGGTCTCGGAACAACTATCATTTCGCAATTCGCATGTATCACTTTTAAACAAATGCAATACATAGCAAAGTAGTAAAAAAACAAAACAAAAAAAAAAACAAACAAACAAACAAACAAAATAATACGGCAGTTACATTTTCCGTGTATTTCGTTTTTTTAGTGATTACACCCAACAAAATCGTTCTTTTACAACTATAACAACTTAATCATAGCCTCGAGTTTCATCAGGAACTATTTACTTAGTAGTTCTGTTTACAATCAAACATCATGGTTTTCTGTAATCAGATCGATAATACTTTCAAGTAAATGCTCTTCGGATATAAATCTAATTCCATATTCTTTTCTTTTATAAAAACACTGTTTTAAATAGAATGAGACCACATTAAAATATTGAAGTCTTCCTGTGTAACTTTTTAAGGTTTCACTAACTAACTTTAAAAATACTTTCGTTCAATTAATGTACTTTCAAAGTAGATTGGTTGCTCCTTCGCTTGTTAAGCACCTTCGTTGAACTAAGCCACTTAATAAGTTACCAAGTACAGTAGACGAAATCAATTTTGTTTACACGTACCTCATTAAGTTCGCCGGATTTAAACAACGGTGTTCCTTTTGTTAAAGAAACCACAGTGTTTATAGTTAAAAGAAGATATCTTTTTATTTCTCATGTTGAACGCTTTTTCCTGCAGTCTGATTTACGAAAAATACAGCAATTCTGCAAACATAGTGTCACAAGTAACTGACGTTGCGCGGTTAAAAGCTGTCGGTCACTGTGGGTTTCTGCGTAACTGAAGAAAAACGTCACAGTATTTCACCAATAACGTCATTTTCCACGGTAACGAGTTACACACTGCTGAAAATTTATTTGCGGTAGTGGTTCGCTTTGTTACTTTTTTATTTGCACTTTAAAAGTTGTACAAAACAGTTTAAGACATGTTAAAATTAAAGATTTAAAGGTTGCGGTTACTGAATACCGTGGTTTCACAAAGTAAGAGAAACTTCGTTGTTTAAGTGCGGCTACTTAAAGAGTAGGTATTTAGGTGAGTTAAAAGTTTTTGCTGTTTGATTTATTTTTCTTTGAGGATACGGGCAGAGTTGCAAAAACCATATGTCGTCATTTGTTTAATTAAATTTTAAAGTAAATTAAACTAAGGTATTTTTTAAAGATCTTTAGAGCAAACTTAAAAACTATTAAATTTTCAAAATACTATGAATTACAAAATTCACTCCCATTTGATTTAATTTAGTGCTTTTTCCAGCACCTTACTCCGACAAGAATTTTTTGTATCTTCTTGAATTCTTCTATGTTTGCCGGCCTCTTGGTCAGTCTTGATACGGGACCCAGCACTGCGTGCATCCCAAAAACAATTTAATGTAAATGAAATTTTCCAGGATAACAGCTGCAGTATCAAACCTTCTGCTGGTGCTGATATCTTGCCATTGTTGTTTGCAAACAAAAGTCTTTGAAAGTAAAATGCCCTCACAATTGGTTTCAATGTTAAAAATATCTTTGGAGCAGGGAGGTTTCTTAACGCAGTATCATTCCAAAATTGGGACCCGCTTTGAGGCACCTCTGTAGAGACTTTGTGCGAGATTCAACGACCCACAGTCTTTATTGGCATTTGCTAAAGGCCCTCAAAGCACAATGATAATGATATGCAACGTCTGTGTCACGCTTTGTTTGAAAGAAAAGAATATGGAAATAACTACAAATTTCCCACAATAATGACAGAAGAGTGCGGTAGCCCACTTTTCTGCACTTCAACGGAAAAAATAAAAGATACGCATCCCATTAAGATTGTGCCTGTTTTACAAAAAGGATATACTGGCCACGAACTCTACGAGGAGGGGTTGGGAGGAGGGGAGAACGAATGGACACAGTAAGTCCTAATTGGTGAAATGAATAAGAACATCTTCTATGAATAAAAACACGTTTCTTTTGTCAAGTACCGCAAAATAATGAATATTTTAGTCAAAAGGGTTGCGAATTTTGCCAAGGCCAAGGGAATTCGTACTCAGGCATTTGCCGAAAAGTTTTTGCGTTACGACTCAATTCAGTTGGTATGAGGACATAAAGAAACTAGCGCAGTGTGCATAGCCCACATATTCCCCACAGGCCCCCCATCAGTTAAACACGGCCATCAATAGTCAATCAAGAGCTGAAATTTTCCAAGTCCAGTCGGTGCATTTTCCTTGGACAAACCTGGCCCAGTTACAATAGTGATCTTTGTTTGTTCCCATAGAAGCTACATACCAAGAATATATGCGGTCGATCGCATATATTCCCCACAGGTTCTACCTGTGGGAAATAAATGACAGAAAAACTGACAAAAATCAAGAAAATTCCATTTTACCAGAAACATATTGACATATTGGCTATTAAAGGGTATGAATAATATGTAAAATAGTTTTTAAAAGATTACATGACGGCTTTTTAAATTCGAAAGAGTGCATGTTGAAAGAACAGTTGAATTTTGATGTTTTTCCCTTATCACTTTTTTATAATTTATCCAGAAAAATTAGTCCCAGCGGGTCCATTCCATCTTCCTACGAAGACCGCAACAGTCATCTGGGACTACGGAAATATTTGCAGTCCAACCGACACCTCCATCGGAAACAGCCAAAAGTACGAATTGGCTTATTTAAATATTTTGTTGTCACCAATTATGATCTACTGTAACCAATCCTCTCGTTTGTAAATGTTTGAATAAAAGGGACTGGTATGCCGGATTCCTGCTTCAAATCAAATGAAGTTGACCCCTATTACACGCTTGTAGCGGAAAAATGGAAGGCGTTGTAGCTCTGACAAGGAGATATACCGAATAAGTGTAAGGAAGAGCTGACTCGGAGCTAATGATTTCGATAATTTCAGTCTGACTCTGAGGCCGCATTTGTTTCTGACGTGTATTTTTCTGCAGATTACATTATAATTTTTTGAAGAATGCTGCACAAAAAAAAACACATTATAAATTTTTGAAGAATAAACATGGCTGACGAAACTATGTTGGCGCTTTTGCCACTTTTTGAGGGTGATTCAAACAGCGATATGGCCCTAGTATTGATCACCCTTGTTCTGGCATTCATGTAATTTACACAAAAGGCAGATGGGGTTTGTCAACGGGCTGTTTTTGTACGAAACTGAGCGAAAATAAGAGATCCTACTTAGGCTTAAACTTAACCTCATTTTACATCGTTTAACATCATGTTTTAACCAGAACTTACAACAAAACTACACAAAGAGACACTTTTATCTTTAATTCATAAATATCATACAAAATTTTCATTTCAAAATTAAAAATTCATGTCTCAAATGTTTTCAGCCGCCATTTTCATTCAGCCCGAGCCTGCTTTCTTTTACCTGAAAGTCAAATACCATTCTTAGATTCTGCAGAAATTTATAATGCAGAAAAACGTCTAAATTTTTTTAAGAATGTATAAAGACGTTAACTGAGTCAGAAAGAAACGCACCCTCCGGCTTAAACTGTGGCCGTATTCACGAACATCTAAGCCCATTTACTTAGATTTTAAACTTAGATGTCAAGATTAAACTTACGCAAGTTTACTTACTTACATCATATTCACAGAAGTAAACTTACGTAAGTTAATCAATTTACATTCTAAGTTCAATATTGCAAATTTTTCATAAATATAGTGCGACTAATCGTAATGGTGTAAACGCGTTGTCAATGTAAATATCGAAGGCTGATGAAAACTTTTAGATGTTACGGGACGGCAAAGCTCCTTCTTGTTTCCGACTGTAAATTTTCGAGATTTTCCACCAAAAACGGATACCTTCTTTTGAAAATATATATCGAATTAACAGTTCATCGTCACTGTTAACCTCAAACAGATTACTCCTATCTCGAAACACTCTATTTAAATATAGCGTTGGATTGAACTTAGAAATCGAAGTGTGGTCCAAAGTAGTCCTAGACGAGTCTTGCGGTCTTCCTATGACAGCAAGAGTCATAGTTCCTTTAATAGGAAAGGTCATTGATGTTAATTTTCAAATCTCGGCGCACGACTGGGGCCAACGGCGTTATTTTAGAAAGGGTGCAACACATAAATGGCCCAATTATGAATTATGGCGCACAAGTTTTATGGTCAGATAACAATTTTTTACTGAGAAAAATATGTGTTTTCCTGAGATCAGGACATCGAATCCCTCATTATCGCCCACAACAACAGTGAATCCAGTTGCAAAACTACGCTTTACTCTAGTTTGTGAGTTTCGCTGAGGTACTTCTCAGTGTGCTTTTAAAGAAAAGGCCTGCCAGTTCAAGCCTCAGTGTCCCTGAACGTGCGCCAAAAGATTCAGAGCCACGAAAATTGAGACCAATGGCCATTTCTATTGCAGGAACTGTGACCCTTTCTGTCTTAGGAAGATAGAAGGGTCCGCTGGGACTAGGTCCTAGCTCCAAGAAGCGGTACTCTACAAAGTTTCCCGGCACCGCTTCAAAGCCTCGCTATATAACGATAAGCAATTCAACTGCGCTCGCTCTGAGGCACCCCTGTGGCTACTTTATGCGCGATTCAACGACCCACAAGTCTTTAATGGCATTTACTAACGGCCCTCAAAGTACAAGGGTAATGATTTACAACTTCTGTTTACGCTTTCTTTAAAAGAAAATAATACGGAAATAACCACAATTCTCCCGCAATAATTGACATTTGTTTGTATACAGGGATCATACTTTATTACGTGAAAGAGGAACAATAATTATTACAATTATCCAACAAAAACTTTGGAATTGATATTTCAAAAAGAACGTAAAAAATAAAACGTCAAATATTGTGGATATACAAAATAAATTTATACCTAACTCTGCATTTATCAGCTATTTTAGTACATATTTTACAAATAAACTATGACCCCTTTATTTAATTTTTTGGTCATCTGACTTTAGTCGT
Source organism: Protula sp. h YS-2021 (assembly GCA_949752745.1). Lineage (NCBI taxonomy): Eukaryota > Metazoa > Annelida > Polychaeta > Sabellida > Serpulidae > Protula > Protula sp. h YS-2021. The sequence continues at coordinate 13,381,005 of OX457027.1, read as the reverse complement.
GTGACATTTAAAGGCCGGAATGTAAACAAATATTTAACAGGTGGGTTATCTTTCTGCGCTTTTATGAACAAATAAGAAATATACAGTTCACTAAAAATTGTGCCTATTTTGCAAAAAGGGTATTTTGAGCGTGAACTTTCAGTAAATGTTTGAATTATTGGGGCTGGCGTGCAGGATTCGTGCCTCAGAACATTCAAAGTTGATCCCTATTAGCGTAACAATGGATGGCTTCGTAGCTCTGACAGAGAGATGCACGATGTTATACCAAGTCAGAGCTGACTCGGAGCTAACTAGGTCCCAAGTAGTCCTAGATGACTCTTGCGGTCTTCCTACGACATCAAGAGTCATAGTTCCTATAATAGGAAATGTCATTGATGTCAATTTTCCAAATCTCGGCGCACGACAGGGGCAAACGGCGTTATTTTAGAAAGGGTGCATCACATAAACGGCCCAATTATAAATTGTGGCGCACAAGTTTTATGGTCAGATAACAATTTTTTACTGAGAATAATATGTGTTTTCTTGAGATCAGGATATCGAACCCCTCATTATCGCCCACAACAACAGTGAATCCACAGTTGCAAAACCACGCTTTATTCCAGCTTGGGAGTTTCGCTGATGTCGAAAATAATGCGCCAGGGTACTTATCAGTGTGCTTTTAAAGAAAAAACCTGCCAATTTGAGCCTCGGTGTCCTTGAACGTGCGCCGAAAGATCCAAAGCCTCGAAAATTGAGATCAATGGCCATTTCGATTGCAGGAACTGTTACCCTTTCTGCCCTATGAAGATAGAAAGGGTCCGCTGGGACTAGGTCCCAAGTAAACTTAGAATTTTGAACTTGTACTCGTACTCGAGTGTAAGTTTAAACTTGCATTTTGGGAATATCGCTAACTTTAAGCAACGGGAATCTAAGTTTACCCTTACATTTTTGCACCTAGATTGTCTCTCATTTGAAATTTACACTTTCGTGAATACGGCCACTGGTTGCCGGGGGAGGGGAATGGGCGATAATAAGGATTTCACCATTCTCTACATCAGCTGGAATCCAAGCCGACAACTATTTGCCAAGTTATAATAGATTTCCTTATTTTACCGAATCGTCTGTGAAAAGATTATGAACTATCAACAGAACAATTTTTTCAACAGAACACCTTTTTCTTCATTTTTTGAAAAGGATATCTGCAAAACTGTATTCAGGTGGTTTTATGTCATGGCACAATACTGTTGTTATAAAAAGGCTGACCTCTAATTAGATCTATTTTTTTTTATGTATAAACACATAGTGGACTGATATTTTAAAAAGAAGCTCCGCTCTTTTTTTAGCATTATTTTCGTGGAATCCCCAGCGGGTCTGCGGAATAAACAGGTATTATACATAACAGACGGAACCGTAGTTCCTCTCTTTTTGGGTACTATTTTCGAAGAATCTCAAGTGGGTCTGCCGAGTAAAAAGGGGTTATGCACACCAGACCCACCTAAGAAGGCGGCCTTTGAGCAACAACGAGCACAATGCACCTGGAAACAGTGTCGAATATTATCAAATCACAGAGCTGTTTACTTTTGTTCTGCATCGCTCAGCAGGCACACAGGGCAGAAATTATAGGGCCTCTTTTTACGAAAAATTGCCAGTATAATTGTCAAAATGAGCATAAGTATAAAATGTACGAAGATGATAATATGCGCAAATTGCAAATTCTGCCCAAATTGCAATATATTTTAAATAGCTTTGATTTTAATTTTTGAATGTCACTTCGTTAATACGCAAATAGGACCACCCCGAAAATCGGACCACTTTTCGCCAGAATGAAATCCATTGCTTTCTATCATTAAGGAACCCCACAAATCAGACCACCCCGCAAATCGAACCATCGGACCACTTTTGTGAGTTCCAAACGCAGACATAATCCCGGAAATCGGACCAGTCTATGCACATGACATGTACTCAGTAAACAAACATCAATTGAGGTTATCGGAGTTGGGGATTATAATGTTTAAAGATCACAGGTTCATTGACTGCTTTGATGGGGTAGGGATTATGCCTTCTGGAGTACCCAAGAAAATTAAGACACCACTGCCATCACTCTACGACAGGCTTGAAGTTTTGTTGATCAGCCAAAGACACTGTGCTTGACCAAAGATCTCAGTTGCCTGAGTGAAGTTTTCCACATCGAGATGGAATTGCAAAGTGTCGTTGTGAAATCAAAGTGAAGTGCACCTCCAAGCAGACTGTTGTTGTGAAAAATCTTAAATAAAGCGTAGTGTCAGTAGACTACTCCGTTAATCTTCAGATTTTGTCGATTTAGTTTGGAAATATGCATAAACACAGATTTATTCTGTGTCAGGCTTTTTTAGTCTCCAGATTATGTAGATTTGGCTTTAAAGTTAATGTAAGAAAACGATTAAATTTTCTGATCAGATTTTTTAGTCTTCAGACTTTTTCGACCCAAGTATACACATGAATGGTCACTGAAATAGTTTGTGATCAATAGACTGGATGTAAGAACAAATTTGGTGATTTTAGAGCAGAAAGAGGCGTTATTATTTTATTTCATATGGGTACACTATTAACATAACAAAAAATGCACTATTACACATCAAATTTGCTTGACCCACGGAAATTCGAACTTTAAATTTATTCATTATTTTGGTTATCGTGATCTCTGACAAAATATTTTAATCATAAGGTAAATCATAACGTAAATTATAATGTGAAATAATATATGTTAACATTTATTTGGGAAGTACAAAAAAATTTTTCCAACTGCTCCAACACTTCACATTTCGAGAATTGTCCATTTATAAGTACACCGGAACCCCAAAAATCGGACCACCTACGGGACTGGTCAAAAGTGGTCCGATTTCTTGGATGGTACCTTATTTTTAACCAAGTTCACTATAGTATACGAATTCTCTATCTTTTTGAGCTTTATTTATGTTTGTGTAGATTTTCGTATCAGAACAGGTTGATATATTTTTAAAAATATATCAAAAATCGTACAGAGAAACACATGATACCTAAATTTTGGAAAAAGTGCAAGAAATCTCATATGTCAACCTATTAAAACTTATATTGTCGTGACCGTTTTATCAAGCATAGTCAGGCAGTTTTTGTATCAACTAAGAATGCACAGCCAAGTGTTTTATCTAGTATGCCTTAAGGTTATGTTATAATCAGTTATGTTTTATAGCTTTCTCAAAATTATTAAATATCTTACAACCCTAGACTTAGACAAGCCCATTTCAACAGCAAAACAAAAAAAAAACGATTTTTTATCTGCTAAAAGTAAAATTTCTCAAATGACGGCGATTATATTTCTAGGTGTATCGTCGTTGATGTCCAACATCCCATCTGCGCGCCGGTTTAGTCTGTTGTGTATTACACCTTTTTATTCACTGGCCCACTGGGAACTAAAGAAAATAGTAAAAGGGAGGAACTACTTTCTAGCACAACCATCTGCTCTACTCGGAAGTCAGCTGTTTCATAACAGTGGATTTATTGCAGTTTATAAACAGAATTCGAGAACGCTGAGATAGTGTTGCATTTTGTTAATTTTTACCTCTAAAAATAAAGCAACGCTATATTTCTAAAATATACCATTTTTTGCAAAAGAGTAACTCTAACAATAAAATACGTAAAGATATGAAAAGCATAAACTTCAATGCCTATATTTCTTGCTCTACTGAAGAACAAAATAAAGCATACAAAATATTTTAATGTTTGTAACTCCATTACTGTTGTGTATATAACATAGAAATTTGCTACGAAATTTAATTGCACCAAGATCTTACAAACATGAAAAACTAAAAACAACACTGTCTTTCAATTTCGAGAAACTGTCGTTTGTTGACAATGCAGGTGATATTTCAACCTTCCACGAAAATAAAATAATCATAAAAACATTAAGGTTTTATTAGGATACATGAAACAAACACCTCGATGCGATGGAAATTAATATTACAATCCTTTTATTTATATTTAGCATGCCTAATTATGATCCCACTCTTGGGTACTTTAACTACCCAGTTGTTCAGTTCACGGTCCCTCAAGTACACTCTTGAAACATACCAATTATGCAGGTATTTTCAAACGATTAAGATTTAGTTTCAGGAACACTATTTATAAGGAGAAAAAAAGATCCCAAGTTACTGATATTAATGAAAATATTAACATGATGCTACATAGCTAGCAAAAGTTATGAAAATGGGTATAAAAAGATGCCGTGACCTGATGACTAGCGTATATTTAGTATTTTTTATATCACTAAGATATGCTTGATACACATATAGATATAAAACATCTCAAAGAAAACTCTATGCGCATATATAAATGTAACTTATCTCTTTCAATGATCAAGGTCAAAACATTTTTAGTGAGAAAATATAGTGCACATATATGTATTTGCTATAATATGAGTCATATGGCATTTTATGATAAGAAAACACACAAATACTGACCAATAATACGAAATAGGTAATGTTCATCCTAAGAGATAAGGAACGCGTTATCGCCTTACTTAAAACTATTTATCGTCTCGCCTACCCTATATATAACCGGCAGTTTAAAAAGATCGTAAAACGGATTTAAATCTACCTTAGAGCTTTTACGTATAAAGCAATGACCAAAAAGGTGCAAGTGTCTCTAAACGACAGAACTTTGACAGATCACACGTGGTTTGCTTCAACAAGATGAAACGATCATTTCTCATGGTGATATAGTGTATCAATTTGAATTATTGCATTTATCAACAACTCTCCTATCTAACTGGTCGAAAGATGTCTGGTTGTTACATACTTTGATTAGCATAGTGTCAGTTGAATGATGCAATACATTATTTTCTTTAAAACAGAGAAATGAACCGAAAATGATATTCTAAGTCAATAAATAGTAAATCTTTTACAAATTTGATACAAAACTTATATTTTTAATTGATATGTTGCTAGTTTTAAGCATTTGAAGTGTTTTGCTTAAATATCTCCTCTGAAAGATAAATCTGTTTTTACCTTAAAAATTTATACACTCGGCCAGCAGGCCGATTTCTTATATTTTTGTACTTTATTTTGTACTTTTTGTAATTTTTTTAAATCCGGTGGACTCACTTTTTTATTTGTGATTTTAGTGACCCAGCGCGGATAAGCAACAAGGCTATTTCCCTCGCCTAGGACATATATATGTATGGATAACTGAACTGAGTTTTACTTCATTCAAACATTAGCAATTGCTTTTAAAGCTGCATTTAAAATAAAGCAGAATCATATTTGTATTTTAACTGAAAAACACATAAAACTAAGACTAGTCTTACTCAAGAAAGAAGGCCATTTTGGTCAAATCGTTCTAATTCGCTGCTGTCAGAGAGAAGCCCACTAACCGGAACGAGAATCGAAGGCGAAATATCAAATACTTGGCCAAGAAAACTTCTAAAACCACTTTCTATCTTCAAACAGAATTTTGAAAGCTTTTAAGCCTGATTTCGGATTGATTTTCCTTTACAGACAAGCTAATGTTTCTTTTTTCATGTTTCCAAACCTTTCTCAGAATCTTTTTTGCCAGTTCGAAATTTTTATAGAAAAAAACATAGCTTATAAAGTTCGAAATCTTTATAGAAAGAAGACATAGCTTACTTACTCTACGAAACGGCATCCCCTTATGCCTCGTATCCCTCATCAAGAATAATGCATAACCGAAGCTGATACTTCCTATGAGCATCCCATGTACTTAAAATGACCAGGTAAGATTTTACATCCACACCTTGCATTTCACTTTGCTAAACGTATTTGGCGCATGAAAACACACATCATTTGTATAATGCAAAATATGGCACACACGAGAGGCTGGAGAAAATGCTGCTGCAGCGCTTTCGGATTGTATTTGTTGATAAAAAAAGCACTGTTTTTTTTTCGCTTCACGCTTGGATCAGGAAAATGAAAACAAAGGAGAAAACAAAAGTCAAGGTGCACAACTTCAGACCAAGTACTACATATTTGTGAAAATTGGCAGTTATGGGGCAGTATGTTCAGATGAGTAGTAAAGGCACAATGACCATATACAAATTCAATATACTCTCTGCAAGTCTTCGACTTGCCAAGTGTTAATTAAGGCGATCAGGCGATCTTATTTTTTGGTGGTCTGATTTATCTTTAAAAGAAATTATTTTGAAAATTTTTAATTTTCGGAACATTTTATACAGTTTCTACGGGGTAAAAAAATGTGTTATATTTAGAATGCCTATAGAAACAGCCATTGTTTCAAAATCCCTGAGGCTGTTTTCACATTTATTCAACGTTTAAAACATATTTTTATTAATTACAAATATCTGTAATTGATTTATGTAGACATATCTTCATGTTAGTTTTTAGGGTGTCTAAATAAATTATTAGAAATATCTCATAATAAAGTGGATAAAACTATAAATCATTTAAAGATATATATAAATAAATGTTTGTCAACATATCGCGGGGGGGGGGGGGGGGACGGGGTGCGTGTCTAACAGTGGCTCGTTTGCGTCCTGGCGGTGAGAAAACTAGTGATTAAAAAAAGCAGAGCACTATGACGCCCCCTGCCTGTACCCTCAGCAGTTCCATGGCATTGCTAATTGCCCTCCCCCTCCCACTCCCCCTCCCCCTCTTACCAGCACTCCTAGATCCGCACCTCGTTGTCATCATGGGTGCAACGACTGATAGCTTGACGTGCTACTTACGGAGATCTCTCAGCCACTCAGTAACATTTTCTTCCTTTGTTTTTGTGTCTGTAAGATGTAATAATAGACTTCACCTGAACATTTGTTTCCTGGGTAACAGGGCTAAGTGGCGATAGGCAATGATGTTGAGACTGTAAATCTTCATCTGGTTGAAAGCTTAGACGACGTAATTGTTAAATGCAGCACATGTTGACATCGTGAAATCAGGCGGCAAATATTAACACAGGGCAATTTAGCAATTTAGTGCGAAAACGCCGTTAATTAAATCATTGCGGCAACCCCTCCTTTTGCATCGAGACACAAGAAGAATGAAATAAGACTAATTCTATATTTGACACTGAGGTTAGCAAATCAAATATGAACATTGCTATTGTACCAGGAATGCTAAATCGCACTTTTGAGTGCAAAACAGTTACAATTTCCAGAATTTCAGTTATTCTAAAACGTATCGAAACATCCAGTAAAAAAAATCCAGGCTGCCATAACATTTACACTGAATCAAAATACGTTTCCAATGCGTTTACTTGGAAAATTTAACCAAATAAAATCAGCCAAAACGGTTCAAGTTTTCCGAATCGTGATCACAGATATCCGCTCTTCGTGAAGATTTATAATATACATGGACTTATTTTGAGTCAACATGAAGTATTATTGAGTAGTAAAATTGTTGACCTTCGGTTGATGTAATAATTAAATTTAAAAAAAAAAGTAGACAAAAAGGCGTTGCTCTTACAACAATCACACATATTTTGTGTACATTTTCAGTCAAGGAATATCACGTAATTTAAAGACTCATATTAGTCATTAAAATCTTGTTGTGCTGTACTTTCACTCCCTTACAGTAGTTGAACTTAAAGGTTAAGTCTACAGCGTAGTTCTATTTTCAGACCATTAGGGATTAGGACTGTACCGCAAATATCTCCTTATGCAGTTTTCTTTATGACGGATGATTATTATTTTTCGTTGTTACGACCATCCTTCCTTATAAAATGGTAGGATCCCAAGTGGGAAGGGGTGCATATTATAGCCCTGCTATCCCTCCTATCCTGCCGTCGGCCTAGCCTAGTGGGAGGGGGCATATTATAGCCCTCCTATCCTCCTATCTCTCCTGTCCTGCCGTCCGCCTAGCCAATGGGAGGGGGACATATTATAGCTGTCCTATCCTCCTATCCTGCCGTCGGCCTAGCCTAGTGGGAGTGGGGGGGGGGGGGGACATATTATAGCCTTCCTTTCATCCTATCCCTCCTATCCTGCCGTCCGCCTAGCCCTCGTCTTATCGATCAGTGTCCTTCACACATAGTAATAAATTCATACCACAGCGACTACCGTATTCTAGAAGCTTATTTTTAGGCAACTTTACAAAAGATATTCTACCTTATTTGATTTTACAAGAAAAAGACTTCCGAATTGAGTTGAATAGACAGACAAATGCTAGTGTAATTAACGTTTTCTGATTATATGAATGCTCTTGAAGGGTTTGGACAAAACGCATAGAAACCATAAAAACACTAGTGCAGAAATCATATCACCTCACTCTGATGCCAGTTTCTCCTTTAAAGCCCGAGGCTGTAGCGAGCTGACACGTGCTGCCTAATGGCAATATTGACATGAATTGGCCAATGAATAATAGTCAAGCACGCGATCGATTTCACTTAAGAATACCTTTTAGAGAAAATTTGCATGTCATGTTATTTCGGAGATTAAAATTTATAGGAAAAAAATGATACGTGAAAAAAGGTGCACAAAATTATTGTTTCGCGAATACAAAAACTGAATTATTGTGCTTTTAAGTATTAAGTTAATATTTTAAATATTGATTCACATTAAGTAACCAGAATGACTGCATCTCATTCAGATAAACGTGCTATTTTAAATTCTGATTTTAATATGTTTTATTCACTTGGTTTCTCACAGAAGAAATTCTATTTTACGCTTCTGGGCCAAGGAAATCAACTGCTTAATGATCAGAGCGCACTTACTGTCTGATCGATAAGTGAAGGGAAAACTAGCATACAGTTATACCCAAAAGTCAAGGATATCCTTTGGATTGGTCAAGCGCTTTCTTAATGCCGGGCAGTGTTCGGACGCGGTTCCTTACAAACCGTGGTCACAAAGAGACTGGGAAACTTAAACTGTTGGCTAATATTAACCCACAACTACCAGTGACAATTTCGAGTTCATTTAAAGGGGACATTGAAGAAATAATATTTGTCGCGTTTTATTTCGAAGCCCCAAGACACGCACCGCACAAGACACTCAACTGTCGGATTAAATCCTCTTAGAACTAATATTGGTATTTCATGTGTTCAATAAATCCGAACAGAAAGGCAATTTCATTTGAAATAAGAAACCATGAATCAACCATGTACCTTTGTCTACATTAATAAAGAAACACGAGAAACTGAGATAAACTGGAAAAATCATTCCACAATGTTTACCCTAATCTGTGTGGGAAGTCTTTGATTTCAAGACCAGTTCTGGGTCAATGTTTTGATATTTGGCAGAAGCAACTGGTCAAAATTCAACAGTTATGCAGACTAACACCTTTCACAATTAACAAGTCTTGTTTATCACTTTAAGGATGGCATTTTGAAGTAAAATTATGTGATTACAAACACAAATGCTGAGAATAAGAATAATTTCCACCTTAAATGACATTAGCTGTAATAAATAAAAGCCGTCGTGACCTGCATTGAAAATTGCCCTTAATAGCATCAATATCTCAATATTCACTATCAACACGTGACAACCAAGACTCCATTAATACAAGACTTTTAAGACGAGGCTTGAATATATTAACCGCATCTTCTGACTTCTCCCCTTTTGTACTCACGGTTTCTGTTGTTCCAGTCTCTCAATAGCTTGGCTATGTTTGATATTCAGAACAAGAAGGGACGGTGGGGGAAAGAAAACGCACTTAGCCAAAAGAACTGACAGGTAATTTCACTTTCCACTCGAAAATTAGCCTCATTACAAGCGTCATTCAGCCTGTCATTAGCCACCTATTAGCCTCGAAAATCAAGTCAGGCAGAAAAGCAAGGCAGAGAAGAAGTGGTGCCGGTATATTCTGTCCGAAATTACAGCCTCGGTGAGGAAACAAGTGACTCTTAATGAACGATTTTCAGACCCTTAGAGGAAACAAAAGCTGTGTATACGTTTCCCATTGCAAATGACCTGTATCCCGTTTGCAATATTTGCCTGTTCTAGGTGCTTGTTTCTTCTTTCGCGTAAAAGTGGTTTTCTTTAAAAAATGTGAAAAAAAGTGCAATGTGATGTTGGATTATGTGATGTTAGGTTATTGCCATTGAGTTCACAATCAAAAACGTCCTGACGAAATCGGTCGATCAAATCGGCCGAGCCGCTAAAGTAACACACTATAATCAATATAATAAAAAACAGGTTTGAAATCTGACTTGCATCTTTGAAGAAATTCGACAAGTCGAATAAAATCTGCCTTTGAATTGGCCTTTGTAGATAAAATTGACTTTAAAATATTAGAGGTTCGGGACGGGGGAACATGGATGGGGGTGGGGGGGGGGGGTGATCGGGCGGTGAACAGGGATGAGGGGTTAGTGCAGTTGTTTGAGAATTTGCTTCCTTTTTGTTATCCAAGCTTTATCCAAGATTTATGTATAATATGATGCAACAACGTAATGCAAATTACATTATCATACACAGAAGAACGAGAGTTTTAAATTCTGTTTCAAGCATTAATTCAAGCAACTCTTGACACAAATGAAAAAAAGATAAGAATTAATTTGTTATGCTTTATGCTAAAAAAATATCAACAAATGTCAACTCCTCCTCCTCCTCCTCCTCCTCCTCCTCCCGCAAAACAACTAGAATCGCTGTTCGTTACATCTGTTACATGTAATATTTTTAACACAGCTGGCATAGAGAGGATTGTTTTTTTTCAGAACAAAAGTTGAACCGGTTAAAAACATTTTCCATTGGGTTATTCAAAACTCTAAAAAAGTTCCGACGGGCATTGAATTCCAAAATCTATGTAATTTTAAATATCTCCAAATATTAAGAAAAAATATTGAGATATATCTTATAAATTGTTAATATCCCTAATTATCTCGAGATATTTATCTTTTCAGAGATACCGATCGAGCATTTTCTTAGCATTTCCACGGGAGCATTTACTCATAAATACAATGGAATCTTGGAAACAGGAACACCAGTGGGACTGAACTAAAGTGATCCGATTTCCGGTGTAATGAAACGTTTTGATCCCCAAACAAATCGACCCCCCGGATGATGTTAGTTGCTAGATAAATTGTTATTCGTGGATATAGTTTTTATTTCAATTAAAGAAACTAATAAAGTGGCCATATACGGAAAGAAATAAAGAAATCAACAAAAAATAAGAGGGTTAAAACATTTCAGAGGGGGTCTGTTTGTTTTAAAACAAATCGACCGGGGGCCTGTTTGTTTTAAAACAAATCGACCAGGGGGTCGATTTATTTTGGGAGTCAAAACACCGGGATGGTCCTTTTTGTGGGGCTTTTCATGAGGAAGGCTGCCAACACAGGGTGATTAAAAGGCGGTCCTGTTTCTAAAGGAGGGAGGGGGGGGGGCTATTTGCGGCAGGGTGGTTCTCTCCCGGGTTCCCTTATAACTAATTGATTAGATATTTCTATTCAACTTAGATATATCCACAAATTTAGAAGATACCAAATACTTGTTGACATCTTAAAAATTTAAGAGGCATCTAGGAATAATGTTGATATCTGTAATTATCTGGATATATCTCTGAGTAGAATGATATCTGTATGGGCTTTAACACTATTGTATCATGAGTTAGGAGGTGTCGGACCGACATCTGTTGCTTCTTGATCAAAGGCATAACCTCTTCCCCCAACCCTCCCTCCCCCCACCTTCCCGAATCGGGAATAGCCCATGTGTAAATGGACAAAATGTCCATTTTCACTTATAATGCAAATATAAGCTCGGTCTTTTTTAACTTGCTTATGTAAATCTTTTTATTGTTATTTCATATGCAAAAAAAAACATATTTCGAAAAACATTTTTCTAAATGAAATACTGTTGCCAAACGGAAAACTGTTGTTTTCAAAGCAACGTTTGTGACCCATCCACTAGGTGGCGCCTCTGTTGTCTGGATTCCCTATAATGGCTAAATGTCATATATTAGTGGTTTTTTTTATTGAAAATTTGTTGACACTATATCATGCTGTGAAAAAATATACATGCAGATAGTTAGATTTACGTGTATTATACATGGCCTTCGAAGTCTGTATGCTAATGCTTGATACAGCAGGATCGTCTTACTGCTTTGTAAATACTTGAACAGGAATGTGTGAAGAAATTACAATAATAATAAAACGGAACTTACATCATCATGTAAACAAATAACCAAGCAGTTAAGCCGATGCCAAGACGAGAAAATGCTTACTTCAGATTCAACGACAACATATCAAAGGCGAAATATTAAACACTTGGCCAAAACACGATATTTTAAAAATAACTTTCTCATTTCGAGTACAATTTAAAAAAACTTTTCAGCCTGATTTTGATTTGCTTTTCATTTACAGGCAAGATAATATTTTTCAGATTCTGAAACCTTTCTAAGAAATATTTTTGCCAGTATGAAACCTTTCTAGAAAAGATACCTCACCACATACTCTGTGAAACAGCATGCCCCCCCCCCCCCGTCCCTCAACAAGAATAGTGCGTACCAGTCGAAAAAGTACCCAAAAGTACACAAAAGAAGAACAAATAAATTCATCCTTAGTCCTAAAATGGAGTACGAGGCCTCCGTAAATATTGTGGAAAACGTCATCAGAGCGCTATGCACTTCATGACGGGTTGCTATGGCAACGACACCAACGTAGCCTAGGGCAGGAACTCTATGCATCCTAGAAGCACTATTGTGACAAACTTTTGAACAAAGAAAGTGAATACCCACCATGCTTCTCCACAAAAAAGTGCACAACATGCCAAAGGTGTTGTGCGGGGCCATTCACAACGTGGAATAATAATAAGAAACCCAATTTACATTTTGTAGTCTTAGCCTATATCTTCTGTAGTAAATATGAAGAGTTAATTGATTATCAATGATGTGAGTATTGAAATATTTGTGGTATATAATGTTAAGTTAACATCCCCAACCACGTGGATATTTACTTTGTACCTGACATCCCTTTATTTCTGGCGTTTCCCATTTGCCACATGCTATTCTGCCGCGCTTGTCAATAGTTTTCAATATTTCACACTATGTTTGTTTGACATCGGTTAATATATAAAGAATGCCACGTGTTCGGGCGGGCATTCTGTCTTGGTTTAATCATTAATTTTGTACGAGTTTTGGTATGACTCTGATCTTTTGGAAGAGTTTGTGGCGAAATAAATACTCTGTCTGATTTGGATTCAATTTGAATTTAACTCCGTTGCAAAACTACTAAGGCAGAATCATTTTGATTCCATTTATCCCACAAAGTACAAAATTAATGATTAAACCAAGACAGAATGCCCGCCCGAACACGCGGGGGCTCAGGCGAAATAGCTGGAGCATTCCCTTCTATGGCGGCTTGTGGAGCTGCAGCTTCTGCATATTCGGCAAACACCTGCTCCTCGGCAGAAACAGCTTGGATCTCCGTCTGAAGCTGATGAAAGCGAAGTTGGGCTTCTTTCTCTGCTAGTTCGGCGCGTATTCGTTCCTCTTCTTTTAAGGCTTCTAATTTGGCTTTTAAACTGGCTTTACGGGCAGCAGCTCGACGAGTAGCGCACGTGCTCGAGCTGCTGCCCGTAAAGCCAGTTTAAAAGCCAAATTAGAAGCCTTAAAAGAAGAGGAACGAATACGCGCCGAACTAGCAGAGAAAGAAGCCCAACTTCGCTTTCATCAGCTTCAGACGGAGATCCAAGCTGTTTCTGCCGAGGAGCAGGTGTTTGCCGAATATGCAGAAGCTGCAGCTCCACAAGCCGCCATAGAAGGGAATGCTCCAGCTATTTCGCCTGAGCCCCCGCGTGTAAATCCAAATACGGCACAGGCTGCTACGATGCAAAGCATACATCCTCCTGATGTTCGCAGTAAGTTATCAGTTCCTACATTGACCACAACCGCACTGAATCCGGATGCGCTAAGGTACGTGCCCAACTATCAAGTTTCGCCGCAGAAGAACGATCTACCTCAGCTTTGCGATCCGGAAAGCAATCAAGTGCTTACACTTCAAAACAACACCGGTGACATCAGAGCACAACAGCAGATGTTTGATATATTGAGTTTACCGAAGCCAGAGCTCTCTTCGTATGACGGTAACCCTATTGAATTTCATTTCTTCATGAATTCATTTGACACTTGCATTCATTCAACCAGCATAAGTGATGCCGCAAAACTAAATCGTCTTTTTCAACTGTGTAAAGGGAAAGCTCTAAAAGTCATCAAGTCATGTGCTCTTATGGATCCAGTTATGGGTTACTTAAAAGCTAGATCGCTTCTGCAAGAACGCTTTGGTAATGACTATGTTATCTCAGAAGCATGGGTTACGAAAATCACGAGTGGTCCGCCAGTCAAGAAAAATAGCAAGGAGTCCTTGCAGGAATTTTCAGATGACGTTAGAAGCTGCACTGAGACTTTACGAGCCATGGGTCATTTGGACGAGGTGGACTCACGAGTGAGGCTAGTACAACTGGTAGAGCGGCTGCCTTACTACTTACAGGGGCGCTGGAGGAAACAAGCAATTGATGAATACGACAAAATTGGAAGATATTCAGGTATTGATGAATTTCTCAAGTTCTTAGAGATAGTCTCACGCGAGGTTAGTGATCCGGTCTTTGGTATTCAGGAAGCAAAGATAAGTAAAGGCTGTGGGAAGAAAATTAAGGCCTCAAGTTTCCATGTAGATGCAAAAGGAGGTAACGAATCAAATATCTCTACTGTAAAATGCTGCGTTGCCTGTAATGAAAAGCACATGTTGCACCAATGTGACGTGTTTAAGAAGATGCCTGTTGTTCAGCGTCTAAAATTTGCCAAAGACAAGCAACTCTGTTTCAACTGCTTAAAAGAGGCTAAGCATTCAGCAAAAAACTGCAGATTTGATCGAAAGTGTGGCATCGATGGCTGCACCATGAAGCATTCTAGGCTGCTTCACCATGCCTTCAAATCCAAAAGGAAAGATTCGCCGAAAGTGGAAGATACTGGTACGCAAGATGACTCCCTCGTCTTGAATACACAAGCTGGGTCCTACCAGAGTTCAAAGGTCGTATTGCCCATCGTGCCTGTACTTGTAAAAGGTAAGGACACCGAAAACATTGTCAAAACCTACGCTCTACTAGACTCTGGTAGCAATAAGACATTTTGTTCTGCAGCCCTTCTAAATGACCTAGGAATTGAAGGTAAGCAAACCAGTCTCAAGATTTCTACCTTAAATGACGGAAAAGAAGTGCCTGTAGAAAAGGTCAACTTATCAGTTTCAAGTGTTTCAAAAAACTGTGCAATCGAGTTGTCAGAGGTGTACGCTTTGAAAAAATTTCCGTCGCTTGTATCGAGTACTGCTTTTAGCACAGACGTTGACTGTTGGGATCACTTAAGAGATCTGCCAGTTCATGTAAATGATGGCATAAAGGTGACGCTACTCATTGGTCAGGATAATCCTCAAGCTTTGCTGCCATTGGAGCTGAGGCGTGGCTCAGTTGGTGAGCCATATGGAGTGCGGACACCTCTGGGATGGACTATCAACGGTCCAGTGCAAACAACAGAAGACGACACAGGTGTGTGTAACTTTGTTAATTGTGCCATCAATGCTAAGCGTCTTGAACAACAAGTCGAACAGTTTTGGAAGCTTGAGAACAGTGCTTTATCTGCTACTGAGCTATCTCTTAATGATAAGAGAGCATTGCAGATATGGAACGACAGTGTACATCTACGAGGTGATCAATACGAGCTAGATGTTCCATTCAAATCCAAACAGCCACAACTGCCAAACAACAAGTGTGTTGCTGAAAGGCGATTGTCTTACCTGGGGCGAAGGCTAAGTAAGGATGACCACCTCTTATCAAGGTATAAAAATGAAATTGAAACACTACTGAAGAAGGGTTACGCGGAAAAGGTTTCGGATCCTGAAGGGCCACTGGGGCTTACCTGGTATATACCACATCATGCTGTGCTGAATGTCAACAAGCCCGATAAGGTGAGAATAGTTCATGATTGCGCAGCTGAATATCGCGGAACCTCATTAAACAAAGAAGTTTTACAAGGTCCTGACTTGACAAACAGACTACTTGGCGTTCTGTTACGATTCAGAGAGAGCAAGTATGGTATGATGGCTGACATTGAAGCAATGTTTTTCCAAGTGAAGGTAACACCACATCACAGAGATGTACTCCGGTTCCTTTGGTGGCAGGAAGGGGATCCAAAAAAGGCGGCAGAAGTCTACAGGATGACGGTTCACCTATTCGGTGGTATCTGGTGTCCAAGTATCTCCAGTTATGCGTTGAAGAAGACTGCTGAAGAGTTTCAACAAAGGTTTGACAAGCAAACTGTAGATGCTGTACTACATAATTTCTATGTTGATGACTTGTTACAGTCAGTTGTTTCAGAGAGTGCTGGCATCCACATGGCTAAAGAGCTTCGAGACCTGTTGTCGCTGAGGGGTTTTAACTTAACGAAATGGGTCAGCAACAGTCGAAAGGTCATCGAGTCGATACCGAAAGACTACAGGGCCAAAGGAATACAAAATCTAGACCTGCAGCAATCCACGTTGCCGGTTGAAAGAGCGTTAGGTGTGGAATGGGCAACTGAAGAAGATGTCTTCCGCATTACGGTGAGACAGCCCCAAAAAGATCCGATGTATACTCGTCGAGGCTTGCTTAGCGTCGTGTCATCCGTGTATGATCCATTGGGTTTTGTTTGTCCTTACGTACTTCTGGCAAAGAAGCTGTTTCAGAGTGAATGCAAGTTGAAGAAGGGCTGGGATGACAAGCTGGAAGATACAACGATCAAATCATTTGATTCCTGGCTGCACAATCTGGACATCCTCAGGTACTTGCAGATTCCTAGATGCTTCGTCGCAAACGTGAGTTCTGAAGTAATCGATGTCCAGCTACATCACTTCTGCGATGCATCAAGCGAGGCGTACGGTATGGTTTCCTACCTGCGTGCTACAGATAGTACAGGTACTGTCCATTGCTCGTTCGTCTTTGGAAAATCAAGACTAGCGCCAATTAAGCAAGTGAGCATACCTCGCCTTGAATTATGTGCGGCTGTTACAGCAGTTCAAGTGAATAGCATGATCGCAAAGGAACTCACAATTGAAATCAACAACACGTTTTTCTGGTCTGATAGTACAATCGTGTTGGCTTATATAAACAACTCGGATAAAAGATTTCACACCTTTGTAGCTAACAGACTTACTTTGATTCACGACGGTTCAAGTCCAGGTCAATGGAGGTACGTGAGTTCACAAGATAATCCGGCGGATGATGCCTCCAGAGGTACCAATGCAAACAAAATGTCTGGCAGATGGCTTCATGGACCGATGTTTCTTCAGAATTCCGAGGATGAGTGGCCAAGACATCCAGATGTCTTGAAGGAACTCAACGACGATCCAGAAGTGAAGCACTCAGTGACTAGCTGTTCAGTTGAGGCGGCGTCTGATCGGGAGCAGACATCTATTTATCAGCTGCTCCACAGGTTCTCCGACTGGTTAAAGCTCAAACGGTCTGTAACGTGGATTTTGCGGTTCCTCCTTTGGCTAAAGTCCAAGAAGACGAAAAAGTTTGGTTTAATTACAGTGCAAGAGCTTAACGCAGCAGAGTGTGCAATTGTAAAGTATGTCCAGAGGTCTGCCTACAAAAGGGAAATCAATGACCTGAAAAAGAATGAACATGTAAGCAAAGGTAGTTCACTATACCACCTAGAGCCCGTACTGATTGATGACATTCTGAGGGTAGGTGGACGATTGCGGCACGCGAACATCCCGGCTGGTTCGATAAATCAATGCAGCAAGTCAGAGAATGTCAAACCTTCCTGCCGACAGGGTTACACCGAATGTTTCACCATTTGCGAACGTTGGTATCGACTGCTTTGGACCTTTTCTAGTAAAAAGGGGCAGAAGTCATGAAAAGCGGTACGGCTGCGTTTTCACATGTTTGACCATCCGAGCTATTCATCTTGAAGTCCTGCAATCATTGGAGTCTGACGCATTCATTAACGCGCTGATCAGATTCATTTCCAGACGCGGTACCCCTAAAGTAGTTCGTACAGATAATGGGACAAACTTTGTCGGGGGATCTCGGGAGTTCCTCGATGCTATGTGCCGCTGGAATGAATCAAATAAACTTCAGAAACACTTGCAACATGATCAGATACAATGGATTTTTAATCCACCTGCTGCATCCCACATGGGTGGGGTATGGGAAAGGCAGATTCGGCGGTTCGTAAAGTCATGAGTGCGATAACGCGCAACGTTGTGCTGGATGATGAGCGATTAGCGACAGTGTTCTGTGAGGTTGAATCAATCGTCAATAATCGTCCGATTACGCGATGTTCGAATGAGCCAAATGACATTGACCCGTTGACGCCAAATCACTTATTGCTTTTGCGCGGAAATGCAGCTCCCCCTGTAGATCGCTTCATAAAATCGGACATATACAACCGGCGGTGGAGACATGCTCAATACCTAGCTGATATGTTTTGGCGACGCTGGATTCGAGAATATCTACCTACAATTCAGCATCGTCAAAAGTGGCTGGCAAGTACTCGCGATTTCTGCGTCGATGATATCGTGCTGGTGATGGATGAAGTGACACCAAGAAATTGCTGGCCTATGGGAAGAATGGTGCAAGTCAACCGAGGCAGAGATGGTCATGTTCGATCTGCGGTTGTTCGAACAAAATCAACCAGTCTGACACGCCCTGTGACAAAGCTTTGCCTTCTAGAATCTTGTGATCGAAGCTAAAATTGTTTTGCAAAATGATGCGAGCCTAGCGCCGTCATTAAAAGGTGGTGAACACCTAAGCGATCACAGAAGGATGTGCCTAGTATGTTCATGCATTCATTTGTGTTGCATATGTTTAGTCGGTTTTGAAAGTGCATAAAACGTTAATAATAATGCTTGCCGTTTGTGGATGAAAGCAATTTGAAATTAAGATTAATAGAATATAGTAATTTCTTACCTTATGAAGTTCAATCTTGTTTAGGTTGCAGTGGTTTGTTGATGCTATCCACAGGCACAATTTAGCGTTTTTTACCGTTTAATTGTGCCCATGGTATTTTGATGTCATATAATATTCACTAATAATCATGTGTATTCATCCTGGTTCATGAACAGCTAAAAATATTTTCTTTATATTTTTTAAAGATTTATGTCATAGCCTTTTGCTACGGTAATAACTGATTTTCAAGATACAAATCTATTATCAGGTCATTTCTGCTCTAAATTCATGTATAAAAATGACACACGTTCTGAAGTGTCAACGTTATAATGTATAACTCCTTCCTGATAAACATATTAATTGTTTCCCATTGTGCATAATGTAAATAGTTTCACGGTTTCTAATGTTCCTCATGTATGCTTAGATTTGTTCATACTGATGTCCATAAACAGTACATTCAGTATTTATAATGTTTCAATACATGTATGAATTACTTCCGTTGTGTTCAACTTCCGCTTTAAAGTTCTACTAAAAAACTTCTTTTGCTTGAAGTTGTGGGAAAAAGATCATGCACAAGTCTTAACACAGCTCGTGGAAATGCCTCTGCATTTCTAGTCTTCGCATAGGAAAGGAGCAGTGCCTATGCTAGACCGCACCAAAATATCGGGTTTTCCAATTTTTGCAAGGTTTAACCTAACTTCATTATCATAATTAACGATTTGTCTTAGAAATATTTCGTGAAAGTCTTACATGAGATTAGGGGAATATAGCTAGTGACTGGGTTAGTTTAATATTCTAAATGTCGAAGGGTGTCAAGGTCCTTGTCTGCATGCTTA
The DNA here is from genome assembly GCA_949752745.1 of Protula sp. h YS-2021. Taxonomy (NCBI): domain Eukaryota; kingdom Metazoa; phylum Annelida; class Polychaeta; order Sabellida; family Serpulidae; genus Protula; species Protula sp. h YS-2021. Next base: position 13,361,358 of record OX457027.1, on the reverse strand, counting down.
GAACAACATTGTCATATTTACTGTTAATGGTTTAAATGATCGCACGAGCTCTCATTTAGGGGGCGGTGTAGTAAATATGAAGAGTTAATTGATTATCAATGATGTGAGTATTGAAATATTTGTGGTATATAATGTTAAGTTAACATCCCCAACCACGTGGATATTTATTTTGTACCTGACATCCCTTTATTTCTGGCGTTTCCCATTTGCCACATGCTATTCTGCCGCGCTTGTCAATAGTTTTCAATATTTCACACTATGTTTGTTTGACATCGGTTAATATATAAAGAATGCCACGTGTTCGGGCGGGCATTCTGTCTTGGTTTAATCATTAATTTTGTACGAGTTTTGGTATGACTCTGATCTTTTGGAAGAGTTTGTGGCGAAATAAATACTCTGTCTGATTTGGATTCAATTTGAATTTAACTCCGTTGCAAAACTACTAAGGCAGAATCATTTTGATTCCATTTATCCCACATCTTCAATCTGAAGATACGTTTCCGAAGAAGATATACTTGCCTGAGAAAGAATACAGACATCTGCCCATGGAAATGGTTCTCGCTATCATCAAATTTGTAAAAAAAAATGTAGGGTTTAGGTCTGCTTTCTTTGGTTCTGTATTTCAGCAATATTTAAGACAAAACTTCATTCTAATCGAGGCATGAATCTGCTGACCTATGTGGTTGTTTGAGTCAAAGCTTCATTCTGATCGGGACATGAATCTGTTGACCTATGTGGTTGTTTGAGTCAAAGCTTCATTCTAATCGAGGCATGAATCTGCTGACCTATGTGGTTATTTGAGACAAAGCTTCTTTCTGATCGCGGCATAGATCTGTTGACCTATGTGGTTACTGGAGAGAACTGCCCAGTGGTATATATTTCCTTACAATTTGCGCGACAATTCCATTGGCCTAAAAGTATTTTTGTTTGATAAAATGCCATATCTGTGAGCACAGTGGTAATTACCAGCAACTCACATGAATTATACAGCCACAAATTAGCAACGTAACATATCATAAAAAATACAAAGGGAATTATTAACAATTTATGTGCTAATCAGATGTTTCAATATGAATAAGAAATTGTCCACAAGTATCTAGATATGTGGTCATCCTTACTCGATAATGGCCGAATCAATTAATGGAGTGCGGTTAATAAATAATCCCCGAAATAAAAAAAATCACCGGGTGCGGTTTGATTAGATACAGTTTGTGTCACTGAGCCAAGTTTTCTTAAGAGACGACAACGCTCACCATCTCTCAGGTTATTATTTCTTGGTAAAAAATCCACCAGTCAGGACTTAAACTATTCCTAACAGCTCACAGCCTTCACACTCACTTGAGTTGCGACATCAACCCTTTCGTTTTAATGTGTTGTAGCAGGACTGGCTCATTGCCCGGGAACTTCTCTGCCCTAACAGTGCGCTCCCACACCTCGTAGACCACCCATGAGTTTTAAATTTTAAGTCTTTAATCAGTTGTTAGTACGAATTTGTGGTGACACTGATAACTGATTCTGTGCAGCTGCGTACATTTCCGGAAAGAGGCATCCTTCATATATGTTTTCTTTTCTTCATATATATGTTTTGTTTTCTTCACATATTTTTCGTTTTCTTCATGCATGTTTTTGTTTTCTTCATATATGTTTTTGCTTTAGTCTCTGTGTATTTTCCAATGTTGTGGAAGTTAACGAAATAATTACCCGTCAAAACATGTTTAAATTGAAGCAATACATATCTACAGCACGCCGAGACTGAATCTGCCTACACACTTTGGACAACAGAAATTTTTTCAATGTTTCTATTTTTCTGCTGAAATATTTTAAAGACTAATCAGTACACATTCTGTACAAATTATGTGCACAGTTTATACACATTTTGTACACCTTTTGTACACATTTTGTGCACAGTTTATACACATTTTGTACACATTTTGTACACATTTGAGGTATTTTTATTCCTCACGGTAAACCCGGATTGCCGTGATGACATTTCTCTACATTGGTTTTGTCAGGTAGACTCCTCGTACACTCTGTCTTATTCAGTGTTTTCAATTGCTACATTCTTATTGTCAAGTCGCCCCACTTCGGTAGACAAGCGCACCGGGCAGAAACATGTGCAACATGTCAAGGAAACCCTTGACTTTCCGTTTGAGGTCTTTCGCATTTATAAATATCTTAAATTTCGCCTTTTATCTCTATGCGCACCAAGTTTTGAGCACCAGCCTTATTGACTGATGACAATGGATCGGTGGTAAGTGCAGTGTAATAACACCACTGTCAGTGTTGGTCAAAATGACTTTTCTTTTATTCCTTGTTCTTCTCAAGCAGAAACATCCCCTGCTGTCTTGTGCTTTATTGCGAAAGGTAAATGAAAATAAATGAAATAACCTGTCGGATATCAGACCAGAAATGTGAATCAAAGTAGAGGAAATTGGAGGAAATGTATTGGATACAGTGATTTCTCTTCTAAGAGAGTAAATCCCGGACCCAGCATATTTACATTGGACTTTAATGACGGTAATATCAATATTGCTCTGTTTCCCACTATAATTAACTGTATCTAGCAATAACCTTCTATTAGGATCTTTCTTCTGGTGTCACACACCCGGCTGAGTTTATTGGAAACTAGACAGAAACGCTAGAGGCTAATGCTGTGGCAAGTCGCTTGACTTTGATCGAAATTCTCTGCCCCTGGAAACCACGTTCTGTTTGAGGTGAGGGATGTGCAACTGTTGCATAAGCATTCCTGGTGAATAACCAAACCTCGTGATTCAAAAATTATTGCCAGCACCTTTGTTTTGAATCGAGCAAAACACCAAGAAGAATAGCGAAGTGTGACGTGTTCGTCTTTTCAAATACGTCATTTTTAGGGTATACACAGTGGACAGAAATGGGGTCTGGATTCGCGGAGTCTGGTAAGAACGGCGCTGTTTGTTGCATCAATCAAATTTTATTATAGCCTTGGAAGAGAGAAATAACGGCTTGCTTAGAAAAATAACAAACTTTTTGGAAAATCTAATTTCTTTGTGTGTCACTGTAATGGTTGATCGATGTAGTAATAAAAATATTTGTTTAATGTATAAAATACATCAACAAAGAAAGATATTATAAGTTAACATGTCTCGTATGAACGAGATGCATCGCACACAGGCGTGAGTACGTGATTATACCTCTATTTCGACTTCACAGGTTCATCAAACCTATAATAGCTGGATCAATGCTGCGGCATTGTGAGCCTAAAAAGGAAGGAAAGGCTGAAAGCAACTTTGTTGACATGGGCGATAATGAAAACTCAGATTTTTTAAGGAGAAACTTTATAAAATGTACGAGTTAATAGCCCCGCTAATAAATTTCTTAGTTTTTTTTTTCTTTCATTACAATAAGCGAGAAAAGATCTAGACCAGAATCAAAGAAATAAAGTAATCTTTTGGACTGGCAAAAAGTGGTCTTAATTTCAGGGTGGTCTAATATCCGGGGTTTTCTATAATGGGGTTGAAATGGAACGCACCGCCGAAAAGTGGTCTAATTTCATGATGGCCTAATTTCTGTACTGGTTTTAAATGCGATGTTGTCCTGGAATCCTGGTGGATCTATCGCATTGCCGGGGATCGCGATGGGGATGATGCGGGGGGAGGGGGAGGGGTTGGGGTTGGGATGGAGAGAGGGGGTGGGGGAGGGGGGAAGAGGTGAGGAGGGGAAGGGGGTGATGTGGGGGGGGGGGAGAAGGCGGGTGACGCCGGAGAAAATTTAAAAGTGCATATGTCATAGACTAGTAAAGTTTTCAATATGTAATATTAAATTTAATTTACGACTGGTAAACTCGGTGTAGCTTGAATTCAAAAGTGAAATAAACAAATGTTCACAGTTGTATATATCTCAGATAAAAAATGAAGCTTTCCTCTAATCGTTTTTTTTAATCCTTCAGTAAGAAAACACAAAAATCATTTGTAGCAGTTATTTATTTCATATTAAAAACAACAAATAAATTATTAATTCTTACCATGCGCTATATCAGCAATTTATTAAGTGTATAAGGGCAAGCCGATGTAAGGTGACTATAGACTCGAGACTTTAAGGTCCAGCATGTAATTGTTATTATAAAACAGAAGTTACAGAGCCAATATGCAAGACGCAATTAAATTAAATGTAAAAAAAAATCAGGATTTTGAATCACAAAGTTTAACAAAAAAAAATGAAAATCTGGATTTATCAACCATTTATTCTACCAAATCGTTTGAACCCAAGCAAGGCTCTATCATCCGAGAATTAACTATTGAAAGCGACACAATATCTGCTCTCAAACAGAGAAATTATTCGTCACAAAATACTCGCATGGAAAGCGGCCTTATTAATCGCCGTGCTGTTTGAGCTCAAGCGTTTCTTTGTCCGAGTAGTAATTAACTCAAGTCATTCACAGTCGAACAAAACTACCGACTTCATGTTTCTTTCTTTCATAACAATATGTCGTGTTTTTAATATCACAAAGATATGGACTAGATTAAAAAAAATTGTTTAAGAATACACAACAAAATTTAAAAAGTTTCAATTGTAAAGTTTAAGAGGATGTCCCAAAACCAGTTGGGGGAGAAAACCATTGGAATATAATTTAAGCTTCAATCACAAAAAATATAATAAATAACACAGTGCATTGATTCACATGTCACGTTGATTCACATGTGCGTTGATTCACATGTTGCACTTCTAAGTACTTTGTAAAGATATGGTGATGAGTTATCTCTTTCCACCCGCGCCCCCCGCGCCCCCGCGCGCCTCCCACCCACCCAACAATAGTGCAACACTTGACTAGAAACAATCTGACTAGAACACAATAAAGTTTTGATTCTACCATTTGTACAGGGAAATTTATGAAGTCCTACATGTGTAATGGTATGAACCAATAGGAGAGGACATGTGAGCGGGATGCGGTGACATGGCCGGATTCGGTAAATTATGGTATAAATTAGGGCCAGCCGCTGGCCAGTATCCGGTCGGAGAGTGGAACAGTCCCGACGATGACGAAGGAATCGCCGTCTGCGCTTGTAAGCTGGAGAATTTCCAGTCCAGATTGTTGGTATGATGATGGTAATTAGCCTGGGCTTGAAAGCTTGAGAATTTTAATTCCAGATTATTCGGATGGTGATGATAATTTGGATAGCCAGGTATGAAGAAGTCTGACTGGTATTTATAAGCGGACGGGTCTGAAGCTGGTTGCATTGCCTGTGCTAAACCAGCAAAATCAAACTTATACGCGTAACGCTTGCCGTGTACTTTGGTCATGATATTCTTGTCGTAATAGTAGCGTAAAGCCCTGCTCAGTTTATCGTAGTTCATGTTCGGCTTGTTTTTGCGCTCGCCCCATCTTCTAGCCACCTCATCGGGATCCACCATTTTAAACTCGCCATTCGTGCCTTCCCATTGGATGCAGTTTGCATTGCGGCTGTCGCTTAATAACTCCAGTAGGAACTGCCAAAGCTGAATCTGCCCACTTCCTGTAACAAGCAATTGTGGGTACTTATTAAAAAAACACAGTGAAATTTAAATATATTTACTACATGACACGATCTATTCCCAAGTCACTAATTTTCAGTGTTGACAGGAACGCAAAAACCGATGGTTATTGCAGTTATTTGCAAACAGAACGAAAGTTAAGTCATATAACAAAGCATTGACCTATTTCGAATCGACATATAGATATTATTGACCAGACCTGTTTGATGATCAATAATATTTTATTTTAACTCAAAACAAGTCAATATCTATTAAATATATTTTAAAATTTTAACGGAATCCTAGTTTTTGCCAGGCAAACCATTAGTTTAAATTGGATCCGGTCAATTCGAGGAATAAAATGCGCTCGAAAATGTGCCCCAGAAGAAAATGAAAATGTTGAATTAAAACTCCGCTTTTTTCGTCCAATAAATTTTCGCGAAAATTGTTATTAGCGAAATACATAAGAACGGTAATTAACGACAAGATCGATTCGTGAGCATGCAGGCAATCTTTAGATTACAAATAGGATTTGGAATTTCAACTAGTTAAAAAAGTGCTTGTCTCATGTTAATTATTATAAATTACAAGCCGTGTTTCTTTTAATGAAATTCTGTTATTCAAGGACTGGAGTCACAATCGGTACTCAGGTGATTCTAAAAACATTAATTTCTTTTGGTTTTTATAATTAATTGCAAACTTTACTGACAAACCACACACATTTATTAGACATTGTACACTACAATTATCTTACTAATTTGGTATGCAATAAATTACGCAAATTTGCAGAGAAATTAATAAACTAATGGTTCAAACCTTTAACGTGATAAATTTAATTATATTGTACCTTGTGGTCTCCACGGTTGATGCACAAGGTTGTCGTTCGTTGGCTTCGTCAGAGCAAGTGCGTGGTGAGAGGGGGGCCTCCAGGGCTGGTGGACAGGAGTGTCGTTCGTGGGTTTAGTCAAGGCAAGGGTTGGGTGGGAGGACGGACTGTTGTACGGGCTGTGGGGTTGAGGGCTGGGGTGTTGTCCCGGTGACCATCCCGTTGATTTACTGTACGGATCTGTAACATACGGGACAACAATTAACTCTGTATATATTAGCAGCTTCTTAATCAATTAATTTTTGTCAGAATTGGGTAATTTTTTTATTTTGTTAAATGAATATTTCAAGCGTTTTTCATGAAATAAAGTAGGCAACAATATTTGAAATTTGAGCAACTCTTTATATTATAAAATTTTATATTATCGCAAGTTATTTTTTTGGCATTGTTCTCGTTCATTTTCACAAGACCATTTTTCTCTCTTTTTTCTGTTTTTTTTTTTTTTTGTGCATCGAGGCACTTTGGCCTAATCTTTATTTTATTTTATTTTTTGTGCTGTATTTTCATTTGAAAAATATTTTTTTGGAATTAATTTACGTTAAGTTAACTTCACCAAAAAAAGAGAAAAATTAAAAAAATTCTATCAAAAATTTTTATGCTGCTGATAAACCTTATAATAAAAAACGTTATGCCGACCACATTTCATGTAACAGTTTTAAACTCTGATTTCTTGTTTATTTAACTAAAAAATAATGAAGTAAAACAAAACACGGTTAAATTATAGTCTGCTACATAAATGTCTAGTTTCTTATTGAGTTCTGTAATATGATATCCCCTCTAGACTCCACATCCCAGACAGCGGTTTAATGTAATTCTAAATCGTGAGGTAAAACGCGAACTGCTTGCTCATGTGTCATTGTAATGCATAGACGAAATGGTCGAGCAGCGGGAATTGGACGGAGAATAAAAATAGTTTCCATTCCTCTCATATTAATGGTGCGATTAAAAACTGCATTTTAAAATGCAACTTTTATAACGTCAAAATGTAAAGACTGAAATAGATGTTAATAACTGCTAAATATTTTCATTGAATTTAGCCAAGAACAGAATATAAATAATTATTAAATTTTTGAAAAATCTGATAAATGTCAATTTACATTTTTCACTTTTAATTGGACAACGCCGTCTAATTTGTCCTTTAATTTTATGGTCGTGAAATATTATTACGGACAATAACTTCGAGATTTGTACCACATTTGTGCATTTCTGGATATAATCGTCACGCTTTCGCAATAAGACTTATTCTTGTAAGAAACTCCACAGAAGGTTTTCGATGAATAGAAAAAGGCCTATCATTTAGTGACAGAATTTTTTTCCTCACCTGTAAGCATCATGTTAGGTAAAGCGGAGAAGGAGCACGCCTGTCGACAAAATTCTGGTTTACTCAGTCCTTGCATCATCCCGATAGAAACACACAATTCAGTATACACGCATTGGTGACTACACAAAAATATCCAGGGTTAATATCGCTTATCTCTCCACTTACGTTTGAGTTGCTGGAAATTTGTATAAAATTTCTGTCATTTTTTAAATTCCCAGGACACAGCTGTTTTTTTTTCTAAATTAATATTTTATATTCCAGTGTGAAAGCAAATACAGTGTTCTAGAGATCCTTGTTTGTGTTCCGACGTTCTTGCTCTTGCTATAAAAAAGCTTTAACAAAAACTCTTCCCTTGCGTCCGGAAATGCAGGAAAATCGCTTCAAGAACAGGAAAATACTAATTTCCAATGCACACACAAGTTTCCGAATAAGTATTTTCTAAGTCACTTGTTTATCTCGTTATTTTTTGGCACTTTGTCTTGTTAAATGATTATTTCTTCTATTTGCCATTACTCGACGAAATGTCCTCGGAATTTCAATTGTATAAAAACGAAGAAGAGAAAAAAGACGGCGTTTTACCAGACCGGATTTCCTCTGGCAGATTAGGGATATTACAGTTGCCCAGAATGATAGCTGATCACGGCCGCAATTTCCCTTTTATGGAAGGGCGTGGAAAGGGAGAGACAAACAAGGGGGGGTTTTGTGGCAAATAAGTGCAGATGCCAGCCACTGTAGTTACCACAGACAACTACAACTGCTGGGTGTAAGAACCAATGAGAAGAGGGCTGCTTATGTATTCCTATCCAATGCAATGGACTCAAGGAGCCGAGTTCCAAGCAGTTTTACGACCTTTCATGGACGCAATAACAGCAGAACTGTATCCGAGTCTTAATGTTGAGAAATCCAATTACAGTGATTACAACCAAAGACCTTCACAGGCTTTGAAGACCTTTTGGTAAAACTTTAGTCATTTTAATTGCAGAACAAAACCGAGTTACCCTACAAATTCTTCGACGTCGGAGATGCATATAAAATGAGTCGGCAATATCGGCAACATACGTCGGATATACGCATATTTTTTCCGTTTTGCTCATCGTTTATTAGTCGTTTATGCGCATATTTTCCGACGAAGTTGTTTATGCATATATTCGACGCATATCCGACGTATTACCAACCGTCGGCTATACGTCTGCTATACGTCGGTTATACGTTTATATTCCGATGCATTTCCAACGAACTTCCGATGATTTTTATACGCATAAAATGCATATTTCCGAGGTTTTCCAACGCATTTCCGACCAAGTGACAATAGGAAAATATGCGTTTTTTAGACGTATAAAAAGTGCGTGTGCGCATTTAAAAAAAATAGTTTCTAACCTTAACTGACCCATTGAACCCTTACCAACCATTCATAATTCACATATTCATACATACACCATAGCATATTAATATACAACATAGCATATTTATATATCACAACTGAACACTAGTACTTACTCGGGTTTGAACCGGGGACCTCTTGCATCCTAGGCGCGGAACATACCTCTACTCCACGGCGGCTGGTGCTGCCTCGGCAGTTTAATTAAGTGGTCTAACGTTTCTATTTCGTCCCAAAAAGTTTACTTCTTACATTTTCATTTTTGGTTACCACTGACGCTTTTAAATTTAGTTATTTGTATTGTCTTTTCCTCCTTTATGTTTGCTGAGGGATAGTTTATTGAGGCAAATGATAATTTTCAAGTATATTCATAATGCTCCACTATTGATTCTTCATAATGCCCCCTACAAAACGTCAATCGATAAATTTCCGACGTCGAATAAGCATCGGAAAATATGCGTTTTACAGACGTATAAAAAATACGTATAATACACGTTGGCAATATCGGCATCTTTTTTCCGATGTATTTCCGACGCCGTTTATACATAGGAAAATATGCGTTTTATAGACGTTTAAAAAAATACATATAATATACGATTGCAATATCGGCATCTTTTTTCCGATGTATTTCCGACGTCGTTTATACATAGGAAAATGTGCGTTTTATAGACGTTTAAAAAAATACGTATAATATACGATTGCAATATCGGCATCTTTTTTCCGATGTATTTCCGACCTCGTTTATACATAGGAAAATATGCGTTTTATAGACCTTTAAAAAAATACGTATAATACGCGTTGGCAATATCGGCATCTTTTTTTCGACGCATTTTCGATGCATATACGATGTTTCTAAAAATGCGTATATATTCCACCGTATATCCGACGCATAAACGATGTTTCAAATCCGCTGCCAACGCTGCCGATGTAATTTATAGATTAACGACGTCGTTTATGCGTCGGCAGTTTTGTAGGGTAGTTTGTTGTATTATTGTTTAGTTGGAATTGAGTTGTTTAAAAATATGTGTAGATTTTTTTTAGTCTGGTGGTCATGGTGTTTGTATCGGGCCTATTTCCCCTGGCGAGGTGGGGAGGGGGTGGGGTGTGTGGAGTGGGGGTGGTGTGGAGGTGCGGCGGAAACGAGCGATTTCCTTAAATACACTCTTGTCACTTTCCAGATTAAGTAACCCCCACCCTCTCTCCGCTCCGGTACTGTGGTGTAAATGTTTTGATTTTTGGCGATAAGATACAGATAGAATCCGGATTTCTAAAGATATGGTGTTTTAGAAGACTGAAATTAAGTATTATTTGTTTATGTGTCCCATGTGTGGTCATTGTAACCGTGTTTGTATCATATGCTTGTATGTATTTTAGTCATTGTATCGATTCAACATGTGATATGCGTTGTCGCAACCAATAAACATTATTATTATTATTATTATTATTATTATTATTATTATTATTATTATTATTATTATTATTATTATTATTAATTTCCCTTATCTTTGAAAATAACTTATTCAAAGGTTAATTTCATGTTTGCAATTGCAGTATAAGAGTTACAGATCTGGCTGAAATATTAAGGACATCTGTTAATATGTATATTGGTGAATACCAGTGTTTCTGGGAGGGGCGGGAGGTGAGGCTGTCGCTATTCTAAAATATATCAAATGTTTAATGGCTGAAACCATGGGGAAAAGAGGAGCGTTGGGGGATAGGAGAGTAGTTGTGGGGAATCAGACTTCACAAGAAAGGAAACTCCCCGCAAAAGCCAAAAATATCATCCAGGGCCCCAGCGAAGATCTGGCAGCTCTGACCATTCCACAGGTTCCCAGGTGCGAAGAAAGAATCGAAAACAATAATGGATGTTATTTGCCGGTGTAGCAGGCTATCTTACTCCCCCCTTCCCTGTACAGGAAGTTTTGCTAGGTTATCTCCCCCCTGGGTATATTTAGCCCTCCCCCTCCAACTTCTTTGCGTGTAAATATGTTTGATAATATTTGTTCATGAGAATAAATGGATTCACTTAAACTGCATAAAACTATCTTGAACTACTTTATTGACCAAATTCAACATAATTCAAACAAAATATTAAAAAGCATCCTTGATCAGAAAGTATTTTTTGTCTTAATATCCTTTTTAGCATTTTAGAGAGCCCAGGTAAATACACCTGATCTCTAAGATTATCATAAATAACATCCACATTATCCAAGAAGCGCTTTCTTGTATGTTCAACTTCACCTTCCTTTTAGACAGTGATACCAATAGGGGGAGCAAAAAATATCAGGTGGGGAGGGGGTGGGGAGGAAGATAGCCTAGTCTATCTTCCACCCACTGGGGGGTGGGGGAACTGTACAGGGGGGCAAAATATACTGTTACACCGGTCTGATCGATGCCCCTGAGAAACCTTCAATGCATCTAAACATTGCTTTTTTTACAGTTTAGGGCTTTCAGATAAACATTGTGATTGTTTTGTCGAACTGTTAGGTAAAATTAATACAAAAGCATTGCAATTCTTAACAACACAGCATATATTTTATTTTTTAACACCCAGGTACCCCACCCCCACTCCCATAAACAGATTCATGTGGGGAAAGAAAGTTCGTCGTCGAAATTGTTTGCTGTCATTTTTACTATATTTGTTGTCCAAAAGTATCAAGAATTTTCTTTCATAATGAACCTTAACTTGTATAAGGTAGCTTAATATTGTTTTTCATTCTCTAAATGGCAGTCTGGATTACTACACAGGCAAATCCTTTACGATCTGATAGTCTTGTACTTATAAATGCGTAAGTTTATATTGAAAGAATTGTGAAGTATTAGTATACAGTGTGACAGCCTATCGGGTTAATCGTCGGAAATGTATGAATTCTGGAACTGGAAAATTAGTGAAATTAGTGGAATTATTTGGGATACACTAGCCACACCGGAAGTAAGACAACCGCAGAACTGATAGCACATTGCCTCAGTGTGATGGAGCTTCGTGTCATTCACGTGGAATCGCACCAGACCGGATATGTACTGATTTCACAGATGGTATACTGTCCTCGGTGTAACATTACTCCTTGTGACTGACGTATGAGTGGCTTGAACAGGCTTCATGTATTGTATCCTAAATTTTTGCGAATATACTTTTGAAAAAAATGTATCTAAAATGTAGATGTAAAGACCATGGCAAAAATGTGAGTCCAGGAGAAATCGCCCTCAAATAAAGTCGCCCTCTAGAGAGCGAAAGAAGTCGCCTTGTTTGTCAGGATTGTTTAGCTTTGGTTGTCAGTAGAATCCTCCTTGTTCAGCTGGAGAAGTTGCCTTGTTTGTCAGAAGGATTCGCCTCGTTTACCTGAAGTAGTTGCCTTGTTTGTCACGAGAATCCCCCTCGTTTAGTGGAGAAGTCGCTTTGTTTGTTAGGAGAATCCTCCTCGCTCAGCTGGAGTTGTCAGGAGGATACCTCTCGCTTAGTTGGAGAATCCCCCTCGTTTAGTTGGAGAATCTCCCCTCATTTAGCGGGAAAAGTGCGTCTTCAGTCTGCTCTGTTCAGTAATGTACAATTCTCTTCAAGAGGCAAATACCACTGGAAAAGGTATGGGTGTTCAGGACGGATGACGCCGGCCATCTTGTGGCCAACCAATCACGCAAGTGAAATTGAGATCGCACACTCTCTGTATTTAATACTCCACATCAGAGCGGGGATCACAGTCCCGAATGCTTAGTACAAGTCCACAGTGTTAATTGTAAAAGCTCATTTGACGCCCGCATTCACACCGTCCGCAGCCCCTCTCACATTCTGGAAACCGATTTCATTCATAATTCAGATTTCAGAAATAAGATGAAAATTGAAGAATGCAAAGAAAGATTCTGAATATCTACTGGGATATGTCTCCCATACAGTTAAAAAGAAGCCCATGTCTGTGTCATCGAGTTCAACAGAAGCCCCTGTCTGCCTCATCGAGTTCAACAGAAGCCCCTGTCTGTGTCACCGAGTGTAGAAGAAGCCCATGTCTGTGTTACCGAGTGCAGCAGAAGCCGATGTCTTTGTTACCGAGTGCAGCAGAAACCGATGTCTGTGTTACCGAGTGCAGCAGAAACCGATGTCTGTGTTACCGAGTGCAGCAGAAGCCGATGTATGTGTCACCGAGTGCAGCAGAAGCCGATGTCTGTCACCGAGTGCAGCAGAAGCCCATGCCTGTGTTACCGAGTGCAGCAGAAGCCGATGTCTGTGTTACCGAGTGCAGCAGAAACCGATGTATGTGTCACCGAGTGCAGCAGAAGCCGATGCCTGGTCACCGAGTGCAGCAGAAGCCGATATCTGGTCACCGGGTGCAGCAGAAGCCGATGTCTGTGTTACCGAGTGCAGCAGAAACCGATGTCTGTGTTACCGAGTGCAGCAGAAACCGATGTCTGTGTTACCGAGTGCAGCAGAACCCGATGTCTGTGTTACCGAGTGCAGCAGAAACCGATGTCTGTGTTACCGAGTGCAGCAGAAACCGATGTCTGTGTTACCGAGTGCAGCAGAACCCGATGTCTGTGTTACCGAGTGCAGCAGAAACCGATGTCTGTGTTACCGAGTGCAGCAGAACCCGATGTCTGTGTTACCGAGTGCAGCAGAACCCGATGTCTGTGTTACCGAGTGCAGCAGAAGCCGATGTCTGTGTTACCGAGTGCAGCAGAAGCCGATGCCTGGTCACCGAGTGCAGCAGAAGCCGATATCTGGTCACCGGGTGCAGCAGAAGCCGATGTCTGTGTTACCGAGTGCAGCAGAAGCCGATGTCTGTGTTACCGAGTGCAGCAGAAACCGATGTCTGTGTTACCGAGTGCAGCAGAACCCGATGTCTGTGTTACCGAGTGCAGCAGAAACCGATGTCTGTGTTACCGAGTGCAGCAGAAGCCGATGTCTGTGTCACCGAGTGCAGCAGAAGCCTATGTCTTAGTCACCGAGTGCAGCAGAAGCCGATGTATGTGTCACCGAGTGCAGTAAAAGCCCATGTCTGTGTTATTGAGTGCATCAGAAGCCCATATATTTCCACCTGGTGTTTACATGTGTCTTGCCGGTCCCATCTCTGACTCAGCTATCCAAGTTCTTGGAAACTGCACAACGCAGCTGGAAATAAATTTCACCAAAATGCCATGCGAAGACCGTAATGGAGGATGTTAGAACCAAACCAGAGCGTGTTCACTGTATATTTCAATGAATGTTATGCATCGTATCGCCCCGTTGCCTAGCATATGCGCGCCATAACAACAGTTGGATTTTGCGTGTCTGTGACTATTCACGGATCATGGAAGAAAATTGGATCATCGCTGTGTTATTAAAACGACTTCTTTTCTGCATTAACTCATTCACACAACGATGGCACCTCAGTTTGCTGCCACAATAGAACCCTTTGTCATAAGATTCCCTTCGTGACAAGAAATTGACTTCCTGTGGGAATACTCAAAGTTAGTCTTTAAAGACCCAAATATCACATCTTAATTAAATCTAGGCTTTGCAAGACGTTAACGTGATTTTGTTGAACAATTGTAAGAATTCTGGTTCTTAATGTGACATCCATTAGATAATTCATGATAGAAATCACTTTCATGATAATAACTACTTCATAAACGTTGAGAAGATCATCATGTTTCACCCGCGTACTGCAAATCTCGTGCAGACGCGATTTGACGTACTTATCACGAGATGCCTAGAGCAGAACTTTCAAAATGGGTTCTTCTCTTTATTTCGGTCATTAATTTCTATGTTAAATCTTATAAAAGAGATAATTCTGGTTTGTTTTTAATACGGTATCATGTTACTATCGAGATTTTATTTTTTAAAACATGGAAATGCAGGGAATTATTGTGGAGTATATGTTTATCCTCGCGAACGGCTACAAGTGTCCACTTCATGCAATTATTACAAACTGTACAGTAATTATTTTATTAGCCAAAACATGGCTGTCGTCTTATATAGGCGAGAAAAACTAGCTTCAGTTAAACAATAGAATGTAGTTGATTTATTTTATCATATTCAGGAAGGGCTTTTATATTCAATCAACTCAAACCTACTTCAGTCACCTGTAACAAGGGTCTTGTTTTCTCCTTTCAGAGCTATGAAACTAAGGGGTAGCAATCACAGTGCAAAACATGAGCTTTCCATTAGCACACTATCAATAGATCCATTGGTGACACCCAAGGGCTCTTTTATGCCATTCAAGCTCTCTACCTTATGTACCAATCACGCCTATTTTCCTAATGCAGGCTCTTTAAGTTATGTCGTTAGTTTGCTAACAGACTGTCGCTGCCAGTTCCTACAGCTATTATATTAAGGATATCGGGAGGAAAACCAAAAGGAAAGAACATCTTGTTGGCGAATCCGGAGCAACGGGTCTCCTGCCATGTGATGATATCCGCAATCCGGTGCACAATCTTCTCATCTTCCGTTTGATATTGATCTATGAAAGCACTCAAAAGCAGCCCAGGATTTCACTCTTGTACGTCTCATTAACCGCACAATAAGGTGGGACACTCCCAAGCTTGATTTTATCTTTCTTGCTAGTTCAGAAACTACGTGAAGTATGTTAGTTATTTTTTAACTGGCATTTTTTTTATCAACCAGTAACCTACGTAGGATTTAAAATGCACGTACGCTAAGCTTTAAAATTAATTTATTTAGCATAAAAAGCAATTACCTATGAAATACCGCAATTATTGGTCCCCTAGCCTAAGAAGAACTGGGGTACCAGTAAGAAAGTTAGGGGAAACGAAGGAAAGCCATCGCAAATGAAGGGAATGCGAGACCCTTCAAACCACTGTTATTTATTATATTATTTATTTCCCTGTCTGATTGGGTTTCTGTTTTTGTGCTTTCACTGTAAGTTCTATATTTGGTTTTCTTTGTGAAAATTAGGAGACGCCCGTCCCCTGTTGTTAGATGAAGACATCCGTCCCCTGTTGCCAGACGAATCCGTCCCCCTCTTGCCCGACGAATCCATCCGTCCCCTGTTGCCATACGAATCCGTCCCCCTATTCCCAGACGAATCCGTCCCCTGTTGCCATACGAATCCGTCCCCCTCTTGCCTGGCGAATCCGTCCTCTGTTGACAGATGAAAACATCCCATCCGATAATACTTAGCGCAGTAATTAGAAACACTCCTTTTTTGACGTCCTTCCGTCGTTACGTTGGTTTCATGCTTAACCAAAAGCACCGCTTGTAGCAATAAACTTTCTGTAACAACCCCCCACCCCACCCCACCCCCACAAAAAACAGCCAGCAGACATTTATTCTACACTGTGGGCACTGCGTGCTTAATTTAACTGTTGTCATGTCAGGGTAAGATGTTGCCTAATTATCAAACCAAAGAAGGAAAGTCATTTCAACTCACGAGCAATTGGCAAACACAGGCGGCCAAACCAGCACTTCGATTCCTTACAAGGAGCTGGGTTCATGCCGAGCATCCATTCCGCAACGAAATAATGCACAGCAATATACCAATTAGGAGCTATAAAGGTCGTTAGATTAGAAGATAAATGACATCACCACCCGACTGGCTAACGGCAGGTGCTCGGAAGCAGGCTTTCCCTCAACACAGCCAACAGGAAAATAGTGGTGACTCTTGCCATTATTCGCTGACGTCGTATTTAAATCTAATATCACGATATCATTTTTCCTGTAAAACATTTTCTTTATATGACAGCGCTGTATTAACGGGTGATCCTTAATGCACGTGATTTGCCTGGCTGGACAGCTGATAGTGACGCTGAATGACTATGACGGAGGCAACGGAAGTCATTGAGTAAAATGTGACGTATTTGTTAGCCGTTTGCGATAGAGCTAAAAGCAGTACGTCTGCTGATATGAACAGCAAAAAAATGGGCTTTTGGTGCCCAAGTCTCCTGTTTATTTTGAGTGGTGAATCACGTGACATTGATGTACAACTGAGAGAAACATATTGCGTTTACTCGTTTGCAATTTTCCAGTATCCGAGAACGGGTACCCGCAGCAGCTTTTTTCAATTCAAAAAGGAGAACGTACTGCCTTTTTTCAAGTACAGAAATCAGAGTACTAGTATATTTGCAGTCCGTTTCGGAAATCCGTTTTGGTTCAGTGATGGCTCGGTGATGTCTCCTAACGAAGCAAGAAGCATGCAGCCCTGTCCTTTACGCGGCGTTTAAGAGAGAAAGTGTCTGGTTAAATTGATCTGCCATTCTGTTGCAAAGAAAAGACTAAATAATATCTCGATTGAGAGTTTTATTCAAGTTAATTAAGCTAAGAGTCACAAGTCAAAAGGCAAAAACAAGAATTGTCCCTGTTGGCTTAATCGCGGAGGACATTTCTACAGGTTACTGTCAACACAACAAGATTCTACTTTGTGAGTATGGGGGGGGGGGGGCAGGGGGTGGGGGTGGGGGGTGGTTGTCAACACTTTACGTTCCAAAGTCGACCAGTTTGGCTGAAAAAAAGGTGGCACTGAAGAGAAGCCGCAAACCGTAGAATCAACTGCGCAGTGTCAAATGTGCCAGATAATAAAAGAGTGAACATTTTGTATAAGTGCTGTATTATGAATTCTATGTGCTCCCTCTTTTGTAGCCAGTGGAAGCCTGAGCAAAATCGCTTTTTTTTTTTTTTTAAATAAAGTTATCTCATTTTCGCATTGATAAGATATCATACCTTGAATGCTATACGTCACTGAATTCCTCAGAGAAAACGTGTGTAATGTACAAGGAATACGATCACTAACTGTGCTTCAAAAGCACCTGTTTGTAGGGTCTCCCCAGTTTGCCCCCAATATTAATCTGAATCCATAAACACCAGCTTTAATATTTAAATAATATTTTCCTGGAGCCCTAAACAAATTCATGCAGCTGTAACTTGAATTAAATTTATAAAGCGACATGTTAATAACACATTTCCAAAAAGATGATTTAATAAATTAATAAACAGACAAGTAAATAAACAACACCTATCTGAAACCTTTTCGAAATGCAGCGAAGTACATTCTTTCAAAGCTGGCGAATTTCACCTGTAGTAAATTATTTGATTTACATGCGTATCTCAGATAGTCTGGTATGTTCCACGGAAATTCGTTAATTTTTTTCCACTCGCAATTTAATTTTATTCAAGGAATGCTGTCAACAATTCTGCTCAGTTGCGTGAAAATACAGCACGGAACTAGTCCTTGTTTTTTTTTTTCAGTTTTAGCACGCCAATAATTACACCAATTACTGTGTTTTAATAAATGGTTGACTTGAGGCGGCGCACCGTCAAACAACGACCGCACGGACAAGTCCCGAGGCAACCTCTATTGTCCCCCCTGACCCGAGCAAGGAATTGTGTCCATAAACCACTTAAAGGTATGGGTTGTAATTAACGTTTGTGTCACAATATTTGAATTGAGTTGCTGAAGCAGAGACAAACCCGAATTGTCAAAAATCAGGTACAACGCTATAAATCGATTCGGTATCGATTCTACCCCATAGCTATTATGCATGTCACGAGACAAAAAAAAAAAAAAAAAAAAAGAAAGAAAGAGAAAAAATGGAAAAAGAGAATAAAATGCATGCAGCTAGACAAGTAGAATTACACTTAGACATTTCATATCGAGTAAAAAATCAACAACAAATAATCTTATGGTACTACAGACTGTTAAAAAAATGCTTAAATCAAGGCATTTTTGTCGTGAATAACAACTAAATTTTCTTTAAAAAATCAGGTGTGTTAATGAAATCTTAATGTTTTTTTACTGTATTTCACCAAACACCACATAAAACACCAAAAAAACAATGAATTCCCTGAAAAAAAGAAACGTGTTAAATTTTCTTGTAATGTTTGGTATTTTAAAGACCGATATTTTTAAAATTTGACTTTCAACTCATCAATTTTAAAAATTTGCCAATAAATGTCTACATACACACCACGAAACGGTAACTACATGTATATTTCAAAGGCAGACTCGAATCCACGACAACTCGCAATTGGACAACTCGCAACTAAATGAAAAAGTGGACAAATCACAACTTTTTTGTTTGGGGGGGGGGGGCAGGAAAGTTCGCTCAGGTTGCTAATCTCTAGAATTCCTACCGTGATTTCGAATCTGTGCGGATAACTCCGTGCAAACTGTGCATCAACGTTTAAGAGATCAAGGATGTGGAATGGCGGGCTGCAAAAGTTCTTTTGTCGTATGCAAATTTAAATTTAATCTGATAATCCGTGAGCTTCTCACCGCCATTTCAAATAATAAGACACGAGTATTTACGCAGATTTCATGAGTTGCATTAATTAGACACACTGTTAATTTCACGGAGAACGCTGTGGATTCGCAAAAATTAGATTTTAATCTGCATTAATGAGACATGAGCATTTACGGAGATTTCACAAGTTGCGAGTTGTCCACTTTTTCATTTAGTTGCGAGTTGCCCAGTTGCGAGTTGACTAGTTGCGAGTTGTCAGTTGCGAGTTGCCTAGATGCGAGTTGTCAGTTGCGAGTTGTCTAGATGCGAGTTGTCAGTTGCGAGTTGTCTGCATACCGACTCCCTCACATCCAGATATGTAGACTCGGCAGGTCCAAATATATTTCTTTTCAGTAGTTTTATTTTACACTAGGTATCGTATTAAATACATTAAACTGATGTTTTATGCGGGACCCCCAGTACCGCTCCCTTCTTCCGCTTACTACCCATACGCGCCATAGCGTCATGCGCGCCATACGCGTCATGCGCATGTTACTTCACTTAGTACACAGCTGTCAACCTTAACAAATACGTACAGGAAGAAAACGATATTCCTCCCCCACCCCCTCCACTTCTCCAATCCACTCCCGAAATCTGCAGGAGGTCAGCTATCTATCTTCATGCAGAATGCATCTGTTTTTAATGCTAATTTTAATTTTGCATAATGCATTTTCTTCCTTTATTTGTGAAACAGAGTCAAAGCCCCAAAATTGGTTTCTACAAAGAACTGACCTCACACGTCTCGATTCAGTGAAGCCCACACCTGCCGTTATCACTCTTGCTCTGTGCACAACAACAACAGAGCACGCAGCCAGTGTCAAAAAATCTAATGACCTCCATTGTCATTTATTGAATACCGGGCGCGCTTGGCAATTGCGGCTATACACGCATGCAACTCCAAACTTAGGGACCCTCGCCTCTCTGAATAACAGTGCAAAATGTCTGAGGAGTAAGGAGTGAGGATGTAAAAAAAATGAAGTGTCTGATTGATTTTCTTAGGTGAAAAATTGTAAGATAATTGTTCCGTTTTTGTTTTGTTTTTGTTTTTTTTCAGGTTGCAGGACTCGTTGTGAATGGAATGCGAAAATATGGAATGATGTTTGAAAATTTCGTACAGGGTAGTTTATCTGGTGGTTTGACTGAGTAACTAAAAGTCACATTGTTCAGAAATTGGACATCTGCAAAAAGAAAACAAAATAAAAAAAACCGATACATAAATTGTGTTTTGATTTCCAAGACAGTATAATCCGTTAAATAAAATATCGGACCCATTTCTTCTCCGTTCTCTCCAATCCATTTTGCTGACCTGCGCCGTATTAAAGTTAAGAAAATTGTGAAATTTTGATCTAGGCAATTTCAGGAGACATCGGTCTGAAACACTGAAAAATAGAATCTGTGGACTTGACCAAATATTTCAGAATCTTTAATAATTTCCGAAAATCACAAACATATTTTCTTACGATAAGGTCATAATACAATGGAATCCCAGAAATCGGGCAACCAATGGTACTGAACTAAAGAGGCCGCATACCCGGCGTGGTCCTGTTGTGGTGGTTTTCAAAATGGCAGGCGCCTCAAACGAAACTATGGCGGTGTGGTCCAACAGTCAATCTCTACGGCGGTTTGGTCTGTTGTGTATAACACATTTTTACTCCACACACCCACTGGGGATACCGCGAAAATAGAACTCATAAAAGATAGGAACTATTTTTTAAAATATCCTTCCGCTTTGTGTTTATACATAGCAGTTAGATC
The DNA here is from genome assembly GCA_949752745.1 of Protula sp. h YS-2021. Taxonomy (NCBI): domain Eukaryota; kingdom Metazoa; phylum Annelida; class Polychaeta; order Sabellida; family Serpulidae; genus Protula; species Protula sp. h YS-2021. The sequence goes on along the minus strand of OX457027.1, from coordinate 13,340,328 downwards.
TCGCAGAGGTCATCTGTTTTATAACAACGATGCTCAGTGGTTCTAGTTGCAATGTGGTTCTGTTTGTACCGTGGTTCCATTTGTAGTGTGGGTATATCCCCAGGTTTCCCATTTGGCTGTATCTTCAGTTTTTCCTGTCTGTGGAATACAAGTTTTCTATTTTACTCCTTTATTTTTTTATATCGGAAAAAAAAAAATGTTTTTTGATATCCTAAAGTGGTTTCTTAACATCATGAATTTCAGGGCTTTTAGTGGTTGCAGAAATTGAATTTAATATGAATATTTTTAAAATACCATTCAAACAATAGCTGATTAAAAAATACTCGAGATTCGTGATATCAAATCAAGTCAACACTTCATTGTGAAAATAAAGGGTTTCTTATGCGCGCACAAAATTGATTATTGATGCAAAAAAATGGTTTATTGATATCAATAATTTTAACACTTGGACTGAATTTTTGATTTCAAGATTAAAATGCCGATGTCACAATAAGCCACGAATATCAGTTATGCCCGGGCGAACTGGTGCGATATAAATGGGACTTACCTGTTTACCATGTGTATCGTGTACATATATGTAAGCACTACGTGCTAACAACTATTATTTTAAGGATGAGGTTAATCACATACAAAATTGTTTTGGTTATGAAATATGAGAAGGGGATAATTTATTACCCAGTTTCACTGCTCTGACTGAATATGAAGCTGGTAGAGTCTTTGGGCTTGTCCCTCAGGCAAGCACAACTTCATGTGAATTAGATCCAATACCACTTGACCTTTGAAAGAGTTACACAGAGTTACCCAGGCGATCTCCTTTCCACCGTTTCACACTTGCCATTCCTGCTCGCTGTTGAACAGGAACAGTGAAGAGACAGAGCTTCTTACAGTTTTGAATGCCACTTTTAAGGCTTTAGAAACAAAGGCGTTTATTTGGCACTTCTCGGCTTGGCTTCCGCGTCTGACACTCTCGGCCATGTGACACTTCTCGGCTTCGATTCCGCCTCTGACACTCTCGGCCATGGCATTCTGTCGAGAAGTCTTGATCAGAAAGTGTCGGAAAACACGTTACCCTAGCGTGTGCCGTGCGTGAATGGGTGCGATGCTAAAGTGTGCATATCCTACGGTCAATCTCTGGATCCAGTCAATGTGTGCATTGACAGAAATTTTCAGGAAATTCGTGTGTTGGCTATACGGGTCAGGCAATTTGTGTGTTGACTTGCGGATCACGCAATTCGTTTCTTGACTGTGCGAGTCGGGCAATTCGTGTGTTCACTGTGCGGGTCACGCAATTCGTGTGTTCACTGTGCGGGTCACGCAATTCGTGTGTTGACTGTGTGGGTCACGCAATTCGTGTGTTCACTGTGCGGGTCACGCAATTCGTGTGTTCACTGTGCGGGTCACGCAATTCGTGTGTTGACTGTGTGGGTCACGCAATTCGTGTGTTCACTGTGCGGGTCACGCGATTCATGTGTTCACTGTGCGGGTCACGCAATTCGTGTGTTCACTGTGCGGGTCACGCGATTCGTGTGTTCACTGTGCGGGTCACGCAATTCGTGTGTTGACTGTGCGGGTCACGCAATTCGTGTGTTGACTGTGTGGGTCACGCAATTCGTGTGTTGACTGTGCGGGTCACGCAATTCGTGTGTTGACTGTGTGGGTCACGCAATTCGTGTGTTCACTGTGCGGGTCAGGCAATTCGTGTGTTGACTTGCGGATCACTCAATTCGTGTGTTGACTGTGTGGGTCACGCAATTCGTGTGTTCACTGTGCGGGTCACGCAATTCGTGTAGTGACTGTGTGGGTCACGCAATTCGTGTGTTCACTGTGCGGGTCACGCAATTCGTGTGTTGACTGTGTGGGTCACGCAATTCGTGTGTTCACTGTGCGGGTCAGGCAATTCGTGTGTTGACTTGCGGATCACTCAATTCGTGTGTTGACTGTACGGGTCAGGCCATATGTGTGTTGACTAAAATATTCAGACAATTCACGTTTTGACTGGAATTAGAAGCTAAGCAGTGTCTGAAGATGATTTAGGCAATCTGTAAATTTGCGGTTATGAACACAAGTAAAACTGACACAGTTTCAATCAATACAAAACGTTACGTATTTTGAGTGAATAAATATTGCAATTAATGCAAATGCAATCGTGTTTTATTGCAGTCTCTACGACATGATGTCAATTGCTTTATAGTAAAGCAGCCGAAACGACGGTTATCGAGACAATACCTGACCAGGTGACGGCGACCGAAACGACGATTATTGAGGCGACACTGAGCCGGACGACGGCGACCTAACGACGGTTATCGAGGCGACGCCGGGCCAGGGTAACGGAAACCGTGGTGATGGCGACCGAGTCGACACTAACGATGCATACGTCGGTCCTGGCGACTCAGGTATGTACACTTAAAGCCCGAAGCGATGTGACTTGCTAAATTACAAACATTGATTGCCACAAACCTTCTCTAAACATACATGGGATAAACTGTAACATTGAAATGAACTTATACCACTGCTGTTTTCAGTTCAGTGACTAACATTGCATTGAAACTATTCGACCTAGCATATGACGCTGTTACATTAATTAATGTTCAGATAATTTTGATAGAGAATAAAATGTTTTGCTAATGTACTTGGAAAACCTCTGGAGGGCACCATTACTTCTATCAGTGCGTGATTGACATATTAGGTCGACCAAAGCAGTCGGAAGTAATTCTCGAACGTTACACCAAAGTGGGCAAAATCAAAAAGGTCCAAACAAAATTACCAAAACGTCACCAGTCTTAAGAATCAATACATGCAGGTAAAGAATAGTTGGGAATTATAATATTTTCTTATCACGTTTTTCTTTCGGTTCCGAATAAATGCGGTTTATATAGTATTATATTTGGACACATTCTTACTGAATTTCCAGTAATTATCTTTTCTGTTCAAGACGATACCTCAGCTGTTTAATACTTCTTTGCATGCCAAGGTGCTTTTCGTTTTCGCAAACAGGTTTGCATTTTGGCATTTCATCCATCTTCCTAAAATATGTTAGAAGAAAAATAGCAAACTAAATTGCAATTAAAAATAGTACAGAAAATATCTGAGTATGTTTATTATACGTAACTCTTTCCATGTCAGGGGATTAATACACGGGATTAATACACGGGATTAGTACACGAGATTAATACACGGGATTAATAACAGGATTAATACACGGGATTAATACACGGGATTTCTCCGGAGAGACTGTCAGCTGCGTCACTGCCGTTCTCGTGAAGTTTTTTTTTTTCAAGTTACAAACACCGCATTTTGTCTCGAATATTTGTAAGCTACATACAATTCTATTTACTCTGAAATTGTGTAAGCTACATGTAACACATTTAGCTTTAGTATTTTATACTGTATTTGTAAGCTGATTATAATTTATTTACCTTGGTGTTTTAAGCTACATATAATGTATCTGTGTATAAGCTACGTACACGATTTGTTTTGAGGGCTGCCTGCCTTTTGTAGTATTTCATGACGGTACATATGACAACGACCCCATTTTACTCCTTATTTCACATTTTACTAAATACACATGTAAACCATTGAATAAATGACACGTCTTGTTGTTGCAATTAAAAAAAAGAGCCAGGATAGCAGTAATTCTAGATTATTAAATAATTATATGATTTCTGAGCTTTTCTATAGGACTTTCAATGAAATATTTTATTTTCAATCCTAACTTTATAAAAAGTACTACATCCACACTTATTCAAAACACAGCACAGAGGCAAGTCATTGAGTGCGTTGTGGGAACAGTTAACGAACACGATGAATTTCTCAAAATATCTTTCAAACATTTCAGCGGATCTCTAGAATTTTCTTGGCCCAAAACCAAAGGATCTGTAAGACCCACATGAACATGCCAGCGAATATGTAAATACGTGACGCGAACCAGCGAGTCTGAAGACACGCTAAGTGAACCAGCGGATCTACAAGTTGGCTGAGATTTTTCAGAGATCCACTGTGATGTATACATGCTGCAACAGATAGAACGACTCTCAGCTCTTTTCTTTATCTTGTTTTAATCGTGCTTTAATCATTAATCTTGGCGGCGTGTAATTTTTTTTTGTTCTCAACCCAATGACTCATTAAAATGGTGGTGACCACAAGCGGGCGATAATAAAAGATGTGATGTCCACTAAACGTTCCTTGGTGCGTTTTTACGATGCGATCGCGTGTAATGAGCACGTGTGGATTAACAAGACGGGGTTTTATCACAAAATACTATGCTTGTTAGCAATTTTCTAAGCCATTAAATTGCCTACGGCCATTTGGAGCTATAATGGTACCCGTTCCCGAGGCCACAAAACAATGGTTGGAGACATTACTGTCCTCATTTACTGGACACCATCAACGCACATTTCCCTTTCAAATTTCGAAACTTTCCTTCTTTCTTTTTTTCCATTCTTTTTAAAATTTCCTTTTGTTAAAATTAACAATCACAATTTCAAGAAAAATATCTCCCAATAACATTTGCTTCAAAATAATTTTGGGAAGCTGTGATTTTTTTTAAATGGTCACCTTTTATCCTGACATATCGATGTTTGAAGGCACAACATTCCAGGCACCTTTTTTCTTTTTTTTTTTGCTAAAACACACCAGTTTTCAGCTCTATTTTTAAAATACAAACGTTACCTCTCCCAGGGCTGTCTTTGTATATGTCACACCCAATTGCTAATGTTTGGCGGTTATAAAACCGTAAGTAACAAAATTTTGCACGCGTGGCTGTTGTTATTAACTTCAATGAAAATCTCAGTTTTTATGTCCATTTGCTGCAGTTAGCGTTCAGAACTACAACCTCGCACTACCATCAGACCACAACCTCGCACTACCATCAGACAACAACCTCGCACTACCATCAAACCACAACCTCTCACTACCATCAAACCAAACCTCGCACTACCATCAAACCACAACCTCGCACAACCTCGCACTACTATCAAACCACAACCTCCGTCTACCATCAAACCACACCCTCACGCCACCATCAAACCACAATCCCGCGCTACCATCAAATCATAACCTCGCAGTACGATCAAACCACAGTCCCGCGCAACCATCAAACCACAACCTCGCTCATCCATCAAACCACAGCCTCGTGCCACCATCAAACCACAACCTCGCACTACCATCAAACCACAACCTCGCACTACCACCAAACCACAACCTCGCACTACCACCAAACCACAACCTCGCACTACCATCAAACCACAACCTCGCACTACCATCAAACCACAACCTCGCACTACCATCAAACCACAACCTCGCACTACCATTAAACCACAACCTCGCACTACCACCAAACCACACCCTCACGCCACCATCAAACCACAATCCCGCGCAACCATCAAACCACAACCTCGCACTACCATCAAACCACAACCTCGCACTACCACCAAACCACAATCTCGTGCTACCATCAAACTACAGCCTCGGACTACCATCAAACCACAACCTCGCACTACCATCAAACAACAACCTCGCACTGCCATCAAGCTACAATCTCGCACTACCATCAAACTACAGCCCCAGACTACCATCAAACCACAACCTCGCACTACCACCAAACCACAACCTCGCACTACCACCAAACCACACCTCGCACTACCATCAAACCACAACCTCGCACTACCATTAAACCACAAACTCGTGCTACCATCAAACCACAACCCCGTGCTACCATCAAACCACAACCTCCCGCTACCATCAAACTACAGCCTCGGACTACCATCAAACAACAACCTCGCACTGCCATCAAACTACAATTTCGCACTACCATCAAACTACAGCCCCAGACTACCATCAAACCACAACCTCGCACTACCACCAAACCACAACCTCGCACTACCATCAAACAACAACCTCGCACTGCCATCAAGCTACAATCTCGCACTACCATCAAACTACAGCCCCAGACTACCATCAAACCACAACCTCGCACTACCATCAAACCACAACCTCGCACTACCATCAAACAACAACCTCGCACTGCCATCAAACTACAATCTCGCACTACCATCAAACTACAGCCCCAGACTACCATCAAACCACAACCTCGCACTACCACCAAACCACAACCTCGCACTACCACCAAACCACAACCTCGTGATACCATCAAACCACAACCTCGCACTACCATTAAACCACAAACTCGTGCTACCATCAAACCACAACCTCCCGCTACCATCAAACCACAACCTCGTGCTGCCATCAAACTACAGCCTCGGACTACCATCAAACCACAACCTCGCGGTACCATCAAACCACAACCTCGCAGTACCACCAAACCACAACCTCGCACTACCATCAAACCACAACCTCGCACTACCATCAAACCACAACCTAGCACTACCATCAAACCACAACCTCGCACTACCATCAAACCACAACTTCGCACTACCATCAAACCACAACCTCGCACTTCCATGAAACCACAACCTCGCACTACCATCAAACAACAACCTCGCACTACCACCAAACCACAACCTCGCACTACCATCAAACCACAACCTCGCACTACCATCAAACCACAACCTCGCACAACCATCAAACCACAACCTCGCACTACCATCAAACCACAACCTCGCACTACCATTAAACCACAACCTCGCACTACCACCAAACCACAACCTCGCACTGCCATCAAACCACAACCTCGCACTACCATCAAACAACAACCTCGCACTACCATTAAACCACAAACTCGTGCTACCATCAAACCACAACCTCGCACTACCACCAAACCACAACCTCGCACTACCATCAAACCACAACCTCGCACTACCATTAAACCACAAACTCGTGCTACCACCAAACCACAACCTCGCACTACCACCAAACCACAACCTCGCACTGCCATCAAACCACAACCTCGCACTACCATCAAACAACAACCTCGCACTACCATTAAACCACAAACTCGTGCTACCATCAACCCGAACACTCGCGTAACGTCTAAAATACATCTATACTAGATCGGCAATATCGGCAACTTCGTCGGCCGATGTATCGGTTGCACATAGGATTAACTATGGCCCGACGCATAATAGATATAGCGGCTTCGTATATCGGATATACATCGGGCCGATATATCTTTAATACGTCGGGCCACCGTCGGAAATATCCCTACAAACTCTTCGACGTCGGACATCAACCGTCGGCTAGACGTCGGTTATACGTTTATATTCCGATGCATTTCCGACGAACTTCCGATGATTTTAATACGTAAAAAAATTGTTTCTAACCTTAACTGACCCATTGAACCTTTACCAACCATTCATAATTCACATATTCATACATACACCATAGCATATCAATATACAACATAGCATATCTATATATTGCATCTGAACACTAGTACTTACTCGGGTTTGAACCGGGGACCTCTTGCATCCTAGGCGCGGAACATACCTCTACTCCACGGCGGCTGGGGCTAGTTTATTGAGGCAAATGATAATTTTCAAGTATATTCATAATGCACCACTATTGATTCTTCATAATGTCCCCTACAAAACGTCAATCGATAAATTTCCGACGCCGAATAAGCATCGGAAAATATGCGTTTTATAGACGTATAAAAAATACGTATAATATACGATTGCAATATCGGCATCTTTTTTCCGATGTATTTCCGACGTCGTTTATACATAGGAAAATATACGTTTTATAGACGTTTAAAAAAATACGTATAATACGCGTTGGCAATATCGGCATCTTTTTTCCGACGCTGTGGAATATGTGGAGCACTCGTACACAACGCAATATATATATATATATATATATATATATATATATATATATATATATATATATATATATATATATATATATATATATATATATATAGTTTTCATTTCAAGTTATGCGTGAAATACACAAATTTAGAGATCCATTGGAAATGGGTATATTTCCAACGTTTCACCGACAAATATAACTATATGTATAATATACGTATATTTTTATACGCATATCTCATGCTTGTAATATCTCAAATAAAAACATTAGTTTTCGTCGGAATTCGGTATATTTCCGACGTATAGCCGATGTAGTGATATATTTGAGATCCATTGGAAATCGGTATATTTCCGACGTTTCACCGACAAATATAACTATATGTATGATATACGTACATTTTTATACGCATATTACATGCTTGTAATATCTTAAATAAAAAAAATAATTTTCGTCGGAATTCGGTATATTTCCGACGTATAGCCGATGCAGTGATATATTTGTATATTATACGATTATTGTAATCCGTCGGTTATACATCAGTAATATCTTTTTCAAAAACAATTAAGTTTTGTTCCGTCGGAAGTACGTCTATGTCAGACGTTGGGCCAACATATACAAATATATGTATAATGTACGTATAAGTAAATACATCGAATATACGTATGCAATATCCGTTTCATTTTTTTACCATTGGTCGGAAGTTAATCTATTTCCAACGTATAACCAATGCATAAAAATATATGTATAATATATGCATTGAGAAATACGTGTAATATATGAATATAATGTTTTTAGCAAAAAAAAATTCCCAATTGGTCGGAAGTTCGTCGGAAAAAGATGTCGGCCCGATGAATATTTGCCAACATCTATTAAACTGAGGACAATAATCATCGGGCCAACGTCGGTAACCGATGAACTTCCGACGAATGAAAAAAAAATGGAAATTCGACTATTGCCAACCTATAACCGATGCATTACCGATGCATCGAAGCCGATGCCGACGTTTTCCGACCTGGTTTATACCATTTCGACGTCGGCCCGACGTTACGCGAGTGTTCGGGAAACCACAACCTCGCGGTACCATCAAACCACAACCTCGTACTACCATCAAACTACAGCCCCAGACTACCATCAAAGCACAACCTCCCGCTATCATCAAACTACAACCTCGCACAATCCTCAAACCACAACTTCGTGCTACCATCAAACTACAGCCCCAGACTACCATCAAACAACAACCTCGTGCTACCATCAAACCACAACCTCGTGCTACCATCAAATCACAACCTCGTGCTACCATCAAACCACAACCTCGCACTACCATCAAACCACAACCTCGCACTACCAAAAAACCACATCCTTCCGTTACCATCAAACCACAGCCTCGCGCTACCATCAAACCACCGCATACCTCTTCGGTGATACACGGTCCTCTGACGATATATACGGCTGTCTGTGGAAATATACAACCATCTGCGCCTTTTGTGAATTGATAAATAAAATCATGTTTCCGCCCCAGTTTATGATTGCAGTTCGTGTTTTCTAGATAAGGCGTGTACACAAGATGCAAATTTTTAAGTTCGTATATATCTGAGCGTGCCATCTTGTTGCTGCTCCCCGTGAATAGTAACTCGTGCGTGTCCCGATGTGAAGGCAGAAATACCCATTACCGGAGAAATGTCTCCACCAAAGGTAATAGATAAAGTCTATTGAAAGATTGAGACTGTTATATTCAATATTTTCATGACAAGCTGTCATTAATTGGCTAAAATACCCACAGGCTTACACCTTAAAAAGCCCATGCTTGCGGGCCTGGAAATAGGAACGGAAATAGGTTCCGTTCCCTTCTCCTAACAAGTGAAAATGTCGAAACATTATTCTAAACATCGCCATGGAAACACTTCCGCTTGGACGGAACTGCGCCATCATAAAATATGATTCGGAAAATTACTTTGAAGCAAGGAAATGTGTGTGGAAATTATTCTTTCAACTTTCATAGTCCTATGTCTTGTGTTGCCAATTTCCACTTCCTTCCAGTATTAGGTTATATTTCCCTTTAGAGGAATAGATATAATCATGCAAGACAGCTGTTTATCATTCTTCGTGTGAACCTCAAAGTCGGGGCAAAAAAAAAACCCACAAAACCAGTTGATTCTTTTTTGGCTCTTATATTTTGTTCATGTGTGAAGAATCTTAAATAAGCTGCATGGTAAACCCGAGGTGGGGATGGGAGTGAGGGTGGGGTGGGGGGGTTTTGGGGTGGGGTTGCACTTGGTATGATATCTGTTACTTGTCGAAAACACAACAACAAACCCGAGTTTAATTATGGCATGAGGCGCGATTCGTGAGGTGTGCGAATTTCCTTAAAAACAAGACGGGGGAGGGGATAATTTTCATTCGTACCTCGTGTTTGCCACAAAAAGGTGTGTGTGGGTAGGGAAGGGGGGTCAATGGGCTATTTTCGAACAGCACGCAGCGTCTATCAAAAAAGGGTGTCCCACAAATGATCAACAGACACTTGTCAGTGCGAGTTTCTGTTCAGTGTTGCTGCTTCACTCATAAATATGTAAGTTTTTGAAAAGGGTGTTTGTTTAGGAGTTGAAATTTAAAGGGAGGGGGTCCGCGTTTGGTTAAAAAAAGGGGTATTTTTCAAACTTGGCACTCCGCGTTTAAGAGTTCTGTTAAAACGTCATGGACACGCATGCTAACCGATGTGTACATGAGTGTCCCTCTGGCTGTGATATGTATGTGTCCGACGATGCATAATTCAACAAGGCTATATATGTGTACAGTGAGAGAAATTATATAAAAATTAGAATTTATATTTGTAAATTAGAAATAGAGCTTGCCCTTAAATTCTTAAATAAACAAAATTTTAAAATCGGAAGAGTTACAGCATAAAGGTTGTTAAATTATTAATATACAGTAAAACCTCATTCTGGACAAACCATGAAATACCGGACAACTGCCAATACCGGACAAGAATTCTCAGTCTCGTTTTTCCCCCATTGGTTTACATGACCCCTGAAATACCGGACACCTCTATATACCGGACAAAATTCACCAGCCCCCCCCCCCCCCGCCGTTGTCCGACGTAGGCAGGTTCTACTGTATATCAAAGGGATAACCGACTAACGTTTGAAGCACAGGAGAAGCGAACTGCCCGGTATATTTTATGATCCTCTTTGTTTTTGTATATTGCAAATGGACAAATTTAAAGTATATGTTAATAGTTTTTTTTTGTGAGAAACTTACTGTTGTAAAGTGGAGAACGAAGATCAAATTTACAACAACAAAAAAAAGTCTGAAGGATTTCAACGTTTCTTATGTTTCCGAAACAGGCTTCTTTTATTTTCAAAACGTTTGCCCTCTTACTCGAATTGAGGAAGACATTTTTATCGTTTTAGTTCCTTAGCTGAGAATGGAGATTTTTTTAGCCTGCCAATTGCAAGCGCATTGTTATTAACTCGTCTATCGAATGCGGCGGCAATAAATAATAAAGACTAACAAATGGAGATCGTCACTATTAATAGCCTTGTTGAATTATGGGTAGTTGGGCATGTTTGCAGTATTTCATGTAATAATAGGTTTATTTCTTTCGTGACAGTTATTAAAAGTAGCGCGCGGGAGAGAGAGAGAGAAAAAAAAAATCAAGTCTGGGCTGAGTTGACAGATCGCACGACCGCGCACTGTGATTTTCCTCTGTCAACACGGAATGCTTACTTTGAGAAATCGCAAGTAAACAATACAAATGGATTCCCAAACTTTGCTTGACACGGGGAGCCTTGTGACGACGGCATTTCTCATCAATAGGCGTCCATAGAAAGCAGTTTCTAGACCAGACGCCACCCACGTCAGACGTGTAACCCGATATGAGCGACTCACACCCAATGGAAATGGTGCTATTAAATTGGATTTATGAGAGCTAGTTTTTTTATGATAAAAATGCAAAATTGACATCGTTGCTGTCTTGCTCATGTCAATCGGGACGCCGGGACGTACGTTCTCAGTCAATTTGTTTACTGAAGTGTTTGGTAAGAAAAAATATTTGGTGAAGAATATTCTGAACATTTCCTATAGACACCCTTCCCACAGTTTGGTAGCGATGAAAATCGGCTTCTTGTCGGTAACAATGACGTCATGATGACGTATGTCTGGTGTTGCTGAGCGACCAGTTGGTCTGCCTGGCCTCGGATCTCACGGACGTAAAGGAGTTGTGTAGGCAATATCACCTGTGTTTATTTTAAGGTTTACATAAATTTTATTATACGTTAAGCCTTTAAGGTTGCAGTTGAACTGCCCATCGAGTCGTAATTTTTTTTAGCGGCCAACAGCAGCTCTTTGACCTACTGATGAAAGTAATAAAATACTACGAGATCATATCTTCGAGGGGTTTTTTTCTGCTGTCACAGTTAACAACTAAATCAAACTTTCTTTCCGAAAAAGCAGGATTTTCATTGTACAGGGTGATTATTACACAAGGGCTTGTGGGATAATTCTGACTTGGATTGAAGTAAAAATTCGTATGCGCTTATAATTTCTTGAGGTGCCACAGAAATATGAACGTGAGCTGCAACTTTACCATTGTCATCTTTAAGAGACGAACTGCTGGAGACGAGCTATTGGAAAATTGCAGTGTTACACTTGGGTTATGAAAATACCACACGGAATCTGGGTGGCTAGCCAGTTGGCCTACGGGTGCACTTGGCCTACGAATTTGTGTTTCCACTTGTCCTACGATCTGAAGCCCCAGTTGTCCTCCGTAAACAGTGATTAATAATTTCACATACCCAGTTGATAAATGATAATTATTATAAATTACATTTATTTCACAAACAAAATACCTGTGAAATTAGAAAATATATCATATATATATATATATATATATATATATATATATATATATATATATATATATATATATATATATATATATATATATATATATATATATATTATCAATTTTTATTGTAGGCAAGCCATTTATAATTATCATTCCCACTTGGTATCATTATTATTGTTATGTTACTACCTATTATTGTTGTCATTATCTATCTGTTCAGCTGTTTACAATCCATGTCAAAATTTCGGCTTTTTATAGGAAATTTCGTGTCTCGGAATTGTTCTCCGGAGTAGAAACTGGCAGAGAATATTGCGCCTCTTTGGCCTGGAAAAAACGTCATCCTCAGAATTGAAGTTACTCATAAGAATATCATTAATTGCAATTACATCATGCTTTTCGATTGAAATGCAGTAAGGATTGTCAAGTGAATGGAACAATGAGGTAAAACTTAGTGCTCAGTTGCAATTAGATCAACGGCCATACAATTGCAATTAATCATGTATACAATCAAAGGCCTCTTGACTGGAAACAATTACAAAATTATACAGAGCTCAGAGAAACGTTTGAAATTCCGAACTAAAGAAAACACAATTAACATCTTAAGTTTTTAAAGTCTGGACGCAGATCCGCAAAACAATCTCAGCAGGGACCGCAAGTAGTAGGACAAAATGGTTAAGTCACATCGTGGGACAGGTGAGCCAACTGGGGACGTAATCGGAATCTCGACCGTTTTATTTTGCCCACACAGACCTTGTAATAATAACTATTTTAGCAGATGTTTATCCGTCTGTAAGTTCAATTTGCTGATGATTAGTCTGCTTCATTTCAAAAATGCCAGATTTTATGAGGAAATATAAAAAGCACGCTTTCCTTGCTTATACGTGGATTTCTCTTGTTTAACTTCCCGGCACACACTTAATCAGTTTAATTTGCCTGGAATCAACATGTCACTCTTACAGTTGTGTTCGCTAATGCACGGGATTAGCGGTTTGTTTGTGGTAGTATATGCGCCTTTTTTTCAGTCAGGTTTGTTGTGCTAAGTAGCAGCAACAATGACATGTTAATCAGTGCTATTTATACAATTGATTCCGTTGGAAAGCTTTTCCCCCGATTCCTGCATTGGCACTTCTTTATGCCGTAACAATGACGGGTTGCGGAACCTCGGTCTATGAGCATTTTCCCGGACAACAATAACTCCAGGGAAGCATCAACACATAGAGAGCCTTTTCTCTTACGTACACACGACTCCATTAAGCACTTCAGGAAGCAACAAAAAGTCATCAAAAATGGCATCCAAACCGATGATCTAGAATAGCGAGACAAACCTATTGTCAACATAAGTGTTTATTGTGTTAATGGCTTTCTGAGGGTCGCCACACTCTTTTCCAGTCTACCATTATAACTTGAAATCAATCTGGTGCAGTTGAATGCCAAAAATTTTTTTCACAATATCATGTTACGTGATGTGGATAGTTTGATTCTATGCAGTTTTATGTTAGGCAATGCGTTCATGTTATCAAAAAAATATCACAGGCCAACATGGAAACCACAAATATAGAAATGAATGAATAAATAAAATATCATACCAGAACAAGAGAAATGAAAAATAATCTTCTTATGCTGCAGCCTTGCATTTAAGTTGTCGAAATAATCCAGACTTGTTTCACAGTACACAAAGCACACACCAGCCAGTCTGCTAAACCTCGCTAATTGTCGTGAATTTCCGTAGCGTAGCTTAAAATCCTCGGTCTCGCGGTTGCTTTATTGGTTAATTTTAGATACCTCTAATCGATTTCGAAATTACATACACAAAAGATGCAGTTTTACTGGTGAAATTTTAGATAACTGCAAGTTTTTTAGATCTAGTAATTCAATTTCAAATATTTTGTATATTCAATAATCAACTGTGTTTTATTTAATATTCTGTTTTAGACGTTTTATTTTCAATCACTATCAAACTTTTAATATTTGTTTTCTTATATCTATTTAAGACATATCTGAAATAACTTTCGTAATCTGAAATTCAACATAGACATCATAAATCGAATTTAAGGTAAAGACATTGTATGTCAGGTATTTAAAATGCTATTTTGCATATCAAGAATTCGTTGTAAATTTTTGAAATCCAAAGTCAGTTCCACATATCCGAAATTCATTCTTAAACATCTGAAAGTGAGTATCAGATAGGTAATTTAAGATCGGATATCAAAACTTTGTTATATATTCTTGGTATTTGAAATAGAATTTCAGACAATTCCAAATCGAATTATGATATCGCTTAAATTTAACTATGATTTATTATATTTATTGTATTTGAAATTGCATTTGAGATATGTAAAATGGAAAATTAGATAATTATTCTTGAATTAATTGAGAATATCTATGAAAATAGCAATATAAAGCTCAATTTACCATTTACTAGTTATTCATTAAAACATTATAAACAATGCTAATATTTAAGTCTAATCTGGGCTATAATTTATATTAATTAAAATACAACAGTGACTACAGTAACTGACTAATGACGTTAATCTTGGGGGGGGGGGCGGGGCAGAATTACCCCCTCCCCCTACGAAATTGGTCCTCCGTGTCTGGCATCAAAATTACCCCCAAATCCGCATTTTTTTTTGGACACCCATGGTAATACCTATGATATCAAGTGTCCCCGCTCCTCCCTGAAGCACATCTAGTACATATCTTCATTAAAGATAGTTTTGAGCAGCGAAAATATTTCTGAGCGACATTAATAAATAGCAGCATCATAAACGAACGGACGAGGCCGAAATAGGTGTCGGTGATTGGAATTAATTGGTATATACTTACATTAGTCATATAATGAGGTAAACTACATTCTTATAGGAAACAACTGTGTCGAAGTTTAGTTTGACAAATGACACCGAGCCCTACCCCGACGGGAAAGTCACAAAACGAAGACGCGAAAGTCACAAAGCTAAGAAATGTCACAGATGGTAGATACCCGTCATAGATGGTAAAAACCCGAAGATTGCTGCAAAACCCCAGTATATAAAGTTGGTGTTATTATTGCCATTTTTGGGTACGTAATATGCACCAAATTAATTAACACTTGACACTTTGACACATTTTCCGATTTTTTGTGTCTTCTTCTTCTCTGACACTATGGGCCCTACGACCATGAAACTTGGGATTTATGAAGAGCTTGATCTGAACATGTGCATGTCACTTTTTATTTTCGTCTTTGATTTCGTTTTCTTTGTTAAAACGCCATGTGAAAAGAGTGTATTTAACACTTGACAAGCCTTTGGCTTGCAAGAGTTATATGAATTTGTGCGAGCAAAATTCGTCCTTTTTTTTTCTTCTTGACACTTTTTCCGATTTTTTGTGTCTTCTTCTTCTCTGACACTATGGGCCCTACGACCATGAAACTTCGGACTTATGAAGAGCTTGATCTGAACATGTGCATGTCACTTTTTATTTTCGTCTTTGATTTCGTTTTCTTTGTTAAAACGCCATGTGAAAAGAGTGTATCTTTTGCAAGTTAATGCGTAGCATTTAAGCCAAATCACACACAGTTTGCTCAGTGAGCTTTGTGCGAGCTCTCACTGTGTATGCTAGATCAGTCAATAAAACCTTAAGTAAACAGAAACTAAAATCTACTCGGCTTATAAGACGTATTCAAGCTGTGTTGTTTGCAATATATTATTCAAGAAATAACCCATTGAAGCCAGTATTTTTGCGTTTTAATTTTTGTCAAGTGTTTAACATTTCGCCAGCGGAATGAGCTTCTAGTTTTTGTAAATAAATGCGTAGCATTTAACGACAGCACAGAATACACATTTGCTTAGTGAGCTTTGTACGAGCTCTCACTGCGTAAATAGATAACAAGGCGTACAAGTCAACAACAACCAAACACTACTCGGCTTATAAGACGTATTCAAGCTGTGTTGTTTGCAATATATTATTCAAGAAATAACCCATTGAAGGAAGCATTTTTGCATTTTAATTTTTGTCAAGTGTTTAACATTTCGCTAGCGGAATGAGCTTCTAGTTTTTTATGAAATATTGGTCCATGTATATTTCGTTCTTTCATTATTTCATTTCAAATGGAGAATGGAAAATCAACTCGATAAGAAATACAGCAATTTCAAATTTTCATATTTCGTCCTAAACGAAAAATGTAAAAGTGAGTAGCGCTTCAGTCGCTGGTATAAGCCACATAAATAAAAACACGTGGTATAATGCAATCAAAATATAAAATATGAAATATGTTCGGGAGCAGTTCAGGGGCAGTTTTTGTGTCTTAAATGTACCCCTCCCTTCCTCCGCAAAAATATTAAAATAAAATAAAATAATCCTTGTATAATTTTTTTGTGGAGAAATATTAAACTGAAAAGTGCAATGGTGAACTACAGCGAAGATTTTTCTTCTTTTCCTTTTTCTCTTTTTGTTTTTTTTTTTTTTTGTTTTTTGTTTTTTTTTGTTTTTTTGTTTTGTTTTGTTTTTTTCTTTTGTGTTTGTTGTGGCTATATTTATCTATTAATTTCTGTATCTTGTTCTATTGATATGACAAAGGATGTAATGTTTTGACAGCAGTGGCATACGAATGTTGTTCTAATTTATTTCGAAAATTATTTGTTGTCAAATAGACAGAGTTAAACTGTAAGTCAGATCGTGATTTATATCTGAATTTCCTTCCTGATTTATATCTGTACATCATACCACATGTGTTTGTTTATGTTGCTTATATCAGCGACCCGATTTTTCATTTTTCAGTTTGAATAAAAATATGAAAATGGATTTACTGAAACAGATTCCTTTTTCAATTTCCATTTTTTTCTTCTAGTAGGGCAACAAAAATATGTAGAAATTCATTTTTTAATTTGTTGATTTAAGAACAAAATAAAAGGACAAAATGCACATGGATCCATATTTTTCTCTTCGATCTATTAGTACCAATGCAGGTCTGAGCCAGACAGTGTAACGCTGGAATATTTATGGCATGGCTGCTTGATAAAAAAATGGATATCTAGATAAGTATATTTTATTTTCCTTCAAGGCGAAAATATGGAAGTTGGAAATTGAAACTGTCCATAAAACCATTTTCCTGTTTTTATTGAAAATAAAAAATGGAAAACCGGGTAACGCTGCAGTCGCTAATATGCTATAAGCAACATAAATAAACACACGCTTATATGGTATTTACTTTGGCCTTTGTATTATGAAATGAAAAAGAACAAAAAAATGCTTTGTCCTTAGTTTGACTGTGATTCTGATGCCACTCAATAGGTACATTTTCGTCATCGTCGTGTCATATGCACCAATAAAGGCATTTCTATTTAATTTCCTGTTCGAAGTCTGTCATGTGTAAAGTATTTTAAATGGGAAATAAACAGCACCTTTTGAAAGATGTGTGGTAGAAATATAAATTAGGAAAAGAATGTTTACGTTGATCAAATGCAGCAAAAATGACGACAAATCCAAGCAACATGAAGTAAACACGACACCCACTAACGATAAAAGGTTAGGTATGTTGTTATATAAATTTTTCTTTTCTTTTCAATTTCTTCCTTTGCCTGAGTATTTGAAACATTGGTTCACGGTATATCAGTTAATAGTGGACCACCTCTCTGGTTCACGGCATATCCGTTGTGGACCACCTCTCTGGTTCGCGGCATATCCGTTGTGGACCACCTCTCTGGTTCACGGCATATCCGTTGTGGACCACCTCTCTGGTTCAAGGCATATCCGTTGTGGACCTCCTCTCTGGTTCAAGGCATATCCGTTGTGGACCACCTCTCTGGTTCACGGCATATCCGTTGTGGACCACCTCTCTGGTTCAAGGCATATCCGTTGTGGACCACCTCTCTAGTTCAAGGCATATCTGTTGTGGACCACCTCTCTGGTTCGCGGCATATCCGTTGTGGACCACCTCTCTGGTTCGCGGCATATCCGTTGTGGACCACCTCTCTGGTTCAAGGCATATCCGTTGTGGACCACCTCTCTGGTTCAAGGCATATCCGTTGTGGACCACCTCTCTGGTTCACGGCATATCCGTTGTGGACCACCTCTCTGGTTCAAGGCATATCCGTTGTGGACCTCCTCTCTGGTTCAAGGCATATCCGTTGTGGACCTCCTCTCTGATTCAAGGCATATCCATTGTGGACCACCTCTCTGGTTCACGGCATGTCAGTTGTGAACCATGTTTGTTTCACGGTATATATGTTGTGGATCATCTCTTTGGTTCAGGGTATATATTCGTGGACCACCCCTCTGGTGTACAATATATCTGTTGTGTACCACCTCTCTCTGATCTCGGTATATATTCGTGGACCACCTCTCTGGTTCAGGGTATAACTATTGTGGCCCACCTCTCTGGCTCACGACATAACCGTTGTGTACCACCTCTCTCTGATCTCGGTATATATTCGTGGACCACCTCTCTGGTTCAGGGTATATCTATTATGGCCCACCTCTCTGGCTCACGACATAACCGTTGTGTACCACCTCTCTCTGATCTCGGTATATATTCGTGGACCACCTCTCTGGTTCAGGGTATATCTATTATGGCCCACCTCTCTGGCTCACGACATAACCGTTGTGGACCATCTCTCATACTGTTGCTTAGGAGAAAAGTCACACTTCGAATAATCAATGAACAATTATTCAATCCCTAGAGCGTTTTACATATTGAAAAAGGCTGAAAGTCTAATGCAAAAATGTACAAAATGGTGACTAAGAAATGGTTGGAAACCATCGATCTCATCGCTCATAAAATAAGGATGTTCTACATTTTACAGAAAAGCGAGCAGAAAAATTATCATTACAGACATGTGATAAAAATAAGACTTCATTGCATGGGAGCAAACCGTCTTTTTACTGTCCTCTGTCACCTGATGGCACTCAGAATACGCTAGAACTACGCCCTCGTGAACTTCCGGTTGCAGAGGGCAGTATAAATACGATTTGCCCCCATGCCAAGAAGTATTATTATAATGCTATCGTCATGCACAGTGGCGTTAAAACAAGGGCGGTGCGGACCGATCTACGAGCTGGTATTGTGATATGGTCGATTAAAGACAGTTAAGTGCTTATGGCTGAACTTGTGGTTTTCTACGTGCAACGGACGAAATAAACCAGATACGAAGACCTCTGGAACGACTGTGATCAAGCTGGCTGGAGATTTTGATGCATTCCAATCGAAATAAGCCTGAGAGCATTCGTGTGGGAGTCAGTGGCAAGGCTCTGGGCGTAGCGGGCAAAGATGGCAAATCACAGCGGATAGGTCACTAAACTATCTGAAAAGAAGTGAAGTGAACTGGGCATCGGCTTAGAGCTCGGTGTATACCCCGGCCGGTTTTTCAATGCAGAGTGCCGAAAATTACGCGATGTAAAATGGTGTGTGATTTTAGGTGTTTGTCGGCTATGTGCACTGCTTCGTTCGCCCATTGGCAGTATCGTGGTGTCTGTGGACGATGTAGCTGTGTTCGGAAGGTAGTCAGTGCCACATTGACCTTGTGGTGTAGTCTGCCGGTGTCTTGTTTAACATAGTGATAGTGGTGGTGGCCGACGACGCGAACATGAAGTGTCTTGGAGTTTTCCGATGTAATGTTTGTCCACACGTGGTTAGGTTTTTTGGTTAAATTTTTAGCGAATATATCTCGGTGATTGAAGATTTTTGTGGCCCTGATGCCCCACAGTGTCACTAGTCATCACACCAGAGGAGAGCCGATACGCCATATCAGCTGATGATGTAGTACCAATTTCTAAATGGAAGAAGTAATAATTGTCATCAATCTAACTTAATTGGACGACTAGTAAGCAGGTGAAGATAAATAACTGTTCTACCAGCTCCAGCAATGAGACAGCAAGGCCAACAGACGTAGCGGGTATGTGCGAATAGTTCGGATACTTATGGCCGAAACTGCTAAGAGTCATCCACTGAGTAACAGCTGGAATAGTTGTTTAGGAAGTACAAAGTCATGTTACCATATACAGCTTCCCGACATTTCTATACACCATATTGGAAAGAACCAGCTTAAATAGCTTAAATATGTGTAACTGTCATGCAATTAGTTTAAATGTATATAACAAGGCATGTAAAAAATTTTCGGTTGCTTATTACCGGGGGGGTACTTTTTACCGGGGCCATTTTTCCCGGAGGGAGAGGGAAATTTACCAATACCCTGAACAAGTACAAGTACCCAAAAGGCCAAAAATTGATGCACTTGTTATATATATATGGTAAAGATAATTCATATAATCAGGGAATACGCGCATTCCCCGCGATTTCCCGTGTTCGATGTGACGACTAGGGAATACGATTCGCTAAAATATGCGTATTGCCTGACATTTTAAGTGCTTAGCTACTCGAATTCCCCGAAAGCTTCAGGGAATATGTGTTACACGAAAAATAACCAAATATTTTCAATAAATACAAAGACCATGTCCCACCTAACAAATAAATGTGCGGAACAGCACTGATATACAGTTAGAAGTGTAACGGTATTAGATTCAAAATCAGAAACGACCATTATACTCAGAAAGAGGTGAGAGGCAGATGATTGGTTGCCGAAAATTATTGTGAGTACTGGCCGAAAAGGTTTGCGGTCAAATTGGAACAATATCAAGTTGTGCACATCAGTGAGCAAGTCGTACCCAAAAGAAATATGACCATTTAATTTCATATCGCAGTAGATAATATTTTAATACATTTCTGCACTTAACTCAGATCGAACAACCCTGAGCTTTTAATTACATACTTAGCAGCTAATATTCTGGCGACATGCGCTTGTAGCACAGGGTGGTCGCAATGTTTCAATCAACTACTCCTGAGTTTCAGCCCTTAAGTCTTAATTACATACTTAGCGCAAGTGTATGTGGTGTAACTTAAATATTAACGAATATTTATTAAAGCCGCAATCCACCCTCTCCTCGGCCATTTCCGTTAAATGTTGCTAAGGGTTTAATGAGGCTATAATGTTCTTAGCTCTTCTTTACATGTTGCTTAATCACATAGTTTTCTTCTTTTCGATAGCATTTCCTTAAGGGCTTGGCAGCAATGGAATCGTAACGCTATTGAAACAACGCGTCATAGTGTGCAGCAGCTGAACTGCACTACAGTCTAATTGCAATTTACTAACCATCATATGAATAAAACATGTTTCGTTGATGTAATGTAATAATGCAATATAATGTTTTTGGTGCCGAGATCTATAAAATCTTCAAAACCCTATAGCGATATAGTAAATACAGTACTTGTAATTTAAAAATGTCACTTACATGAAGATACAAAAGCTGTGATACTGGTACTATAATGATATTAATTAACAATTTTAGGATACAAATATTACCTTCATTACAAAAAAATACCTCCAAGACTGTTCTATCTGGCCAGTACGGCAGTCGAAAACGCACAATGTCCGTATGTTTTAGTGTTGCATTTGGGTATTGCCAGCAGAATAGATTTTTTGTGAGATCAAAGGTTTCGTGTAGGTTTATGGATGGTAATTAGCTCTGATATATATATATATATATATATATATATATATATATATATATATATATATATATATATATATATATATATATATATATATATATATATGTGTGTGTGTGTGTGTTTATATATGTTCGAGCTATTCCGTGAATGGCTTTAAAAGTGACTGTTAGGATTTTATAGAGAATTCTTTGCTCCACAGGTATCAAGTGTAACAAAATCAGAGTGGGTGTTATATGACCGAATTTTCATACTTTTGCTGTGTTCTGTATTGTTTATAGGCAGTTCAGTTGGTGCTCAGGTAAACCATAAAACAGGGAATTGGAATAATCTAAACGCGAACTAATCAGTGCATGGATCACTGTTTCACATGCTGTTTGGTCGATGTGCTGTCTAATTTTAGCTGTGTTTTTAATACTGTGTGCAAGATTTTACAACAGTTATATGCCCGTTCATGCGCATGTGTTCATCGAATATCACTCCAATATTCTTGGCAAATGTGGTAGTACCAACCTGTGCGTCTTCTATTTTCACATTTTCAATGTCCGCTTCATTTGTTCGGTAGCTCGGTGTTATTGCACTTGCTTTCGTTTTGGAGTTATTAAGCTTAAGCGTATTTTGTGTCCTCCAATGTTTTATATCCATTGTGCACCGCTCTGTTTTTAGTAAGGCTTCACTCAGGTCATTCCTATCCTTTCGAATAAATGGCACGTATAGCTGACTGTCATCTGCGTATATGTGAAAACGAAGTTGATGGCGCCGTATGCTATCTCCAATTGGTGTCGTGTATCTTTTATACTTAGTTGTACAACCAACAACATATTACTGCCAGTATTTGAACACACACACGCGCACACGCACACACACACTTATCAAAGAAGGGGAAGAGTTTTCTGCCGGATATGTGAAATTGGTGGGAGAGGGAGAGGGTTACCAGGGGTCTTTTTAGCTAAAATAAAATTTAATATTTTATAGCTTATATAAAAAATAGCTTTTCGAGGTATTCGCCTATTTCCTTGCGCTTCATTTAGGGTATACGCAGATTCTCTGTAATGCGAATGCCCTGATTACACGAATGACTACATTATTTTTGTTGATAGTTAATGCTAAGCAAAGACTCTTGAATTTAAGCAAAAATTGCTCTAAAAAGCATTCGCTGTTAATGCCACTAAAAATTCATATAAGTGCTTGATCACTCAACAATATTTATATATTTATAAGCAAACCTAGAAATGACATAGCCAGCTACACAGCATTTTACCAGGTTCCCAAACAAATCTGAAAACATCCCATGTTGTAGCACACACAACGCTTAATTTAGAACTTTATTGCACTGCAACATTTTATGATCTCATTCTAGCATTAACTATAAACTCTGCCAATCTATGCCGTTATCTAGCCGAGAATTCTGTGTGAGACTAAACGCTAAAATGCAAACGGGCCAATAATTCTGGTAACATGTATCTTTTAACCGGCCGTATTTGTGTTGTTACGTTAAATGTTCTATGTATCAAGGCAAAATGTCCATGACTGAAATTGTCTATTTAACACTTGACAAGCTTTTAGCTTGCAAGGGTTATATGCATTTGTGCGAGCAGCCGCTCGTCCTTTTTTTCTTCTTGACAGTTTTCCGATTTTTTGTGTCTTCTTCTCTGACACTATGATCCCTAGGACCATGAAACATGGGACTTAAAAATAGCTTGATCTGAACGCGTGCATGTCACTTTTTATTTTCGTCTTGATTTCATTTTCTTTGTTAAAACGCCATGTGAAAAGAGTAAAAGTATTTTTGCAAGTAAATGCGGAGCATTTAACATACAGCACAGAACACCACTCAGTTGCTCAGCTTTGTGCTAGCTCTCACTGCGTAAGCAGATAACACAGCGTATGCCTGATCAGTCAATCAAACCATAAGTCAACAAAAACAAACACTACTCGGTTTATAAGACGCATTCAAGCTGTGTTGTTTGCTAATATATTGAGCTGGTATTAAGTTATCAACCCATGGAGTTTTTTCTTGACAGTGGTCCGACTTTTTAGAATATTATAACCCGCATACTTGCTGTGCCATAAGATCTGTGCATAGTTGTATAACACACTCTATGCATGTTGTAACATAATTTATATTATTCAAGAAATAACCCACTGAAGGAAGTATTTTTGCCTTTTAATTTTTGTCAAGTGTTTGACATTTCGCCAGCGAAATGCGGTTCTAGTTATTGCATTGCATTACGTATTATACATTATGCAACTGTCATATAGTCAGGTGGGTGACATGCAGTTTTGTTCAACCGAGGGTTAACAAAACTGCTTGACACCCTCCTAACTATACCACAATTGTTTTGATTTTTTGTTGTAGCTACAGGAGCTTAAATTAACGGATCTGTGCCATGTCAATCATCCAGTACTTTCCTGATGAAAGGCTCACTACGTCATTGGCTTTCGTCATGCCCTTGAGCAATTATGAATGTCGTAAGAAAATACTCTATACTTCGTACTTGTAAACCGGTTGTTTTTATATTTTAATTTATTCTTTTATTGAGAAATTCTAATTGAAGCTTAAAAACAGCTTTCGCATTCTTAACGATTGGCAGACATTCCAAAGATGCGGAATATTGAACGAAACCACCCATTTTCAAGGTAAAACAATGTGCAGGAGTATATTTAGCAGAGTCGCACGTTTTTAAAAACTTTTTATTGACGTAACATGTCACTTTGCGATAAATTGATAAAAAATACGGGGCGCTAAACCATGTAACAGTTAGTTTTGTTGAGTATGTCACAGTCAGATTGGTAAAACACCTATCGACCAATCAGAAACGAGCTTTTTATTCACAAATGCAACAATACATATTTATACATCACGTATTATGTTCAGTGTGACATTCCGTTATTGCTTCTTGCTGAAAGAAGCATGTTTGTTTCTTACCCGTTTTATATTACAATGTGAATTAAAAAGCACGAGCAGGGTACAGTGTTACATGCCAATTTTTTAAAAATAAAATCTCACTGCCCTCTTTGACTTTCGTTACATTTGATCTGGTTGTTCATGTAAAAGATTGTATCATTGCTGAAATCCGTGCACTTTAACAGTGCATAATATCGCTGTTCATTAGCAATCCCGTAAATTGATTTTACACATTGCAAAAAATATTATAACATCATTTTTAATGTGCTGTCAATTTCTCCAATGACATTTTTTCCAAGCTGGAACGGAATTTTTACAACATTTGACGCAATCCTTTGTGTACACAGCATCCATTCGGTCGATAGCTTTTACTCAGCTAGCTATATGGAAATCCATCACTGTATGAAATCTATCACTGTATGTATCAAAACAATGACCTTTTAAACAACAAAGAGGATTGCCATGATTGCCCATTGCTGATAAAATATATTTAAAAAACACTGCACTTGAGATTATTGACATCATTGTGGAGTGGGAGGGAGGAGTTACAACGCACCTGACAGAGACTTAAGACCATGGTTCATTCTGTTACACTAAATACTCTGTGGTACATTTTGTCGAGAGGGAAGGTTTTAACCGGTTAGGTTGTTCCAGCTCGACTAAAAGGCAAAATTAGGTTCTCTTGGCTAATTTATGCATCTATCATAAAAATTAACTTTAGATAAAACTAACAATCAACTTCAATTCAAATAACTAAATTACATTAAAGGCACTAAATTTATATATTTATAAATCATTTATGTTTTATATATTTATTAATTATCTCGTTAATTTGTATGTGACAGTTTTTTTAAGTTAAAGATTTCAGCTTCATGTTCATCGCAATATCTACGGTTAAAATTTCCTATTTTTAGATTTTTGCTTACAGTAAATTGAATTTTGGATGCAGCTCATCAATTGGATTACCGTGAACGTTGGATTCATGACAATAGACTTTCGAAACTTGTACCACGTGACATAGACGTGAGGAAATACTTCCCGACAAAATTTACGTTAGCACCAAGTTAGGAAAAAATTTCCGACAGAATCTACGTTAGCCCCATGTTAGGAAATAATTCCCAACAAAATCTACGTTAGCACCATGTTAGGAAAAAATTCCCGACAAAATCTACGTTAGCCCTATGTTAGGAAATAATTCCCGACAAAATCTACGTTAGCCCCATGTTAGGAAATAATTACCAACAAAATCTACGTTAGCCCTATGTTAGGAAAAAATTCCCGACAAAATCTACGTTAGCCCCATGTTGAAACGACATCGGTTCCCGTAATGTGTCTGCTGGGTAGAATAACTATTTGACACAGTTTACTGCGGACTGGGGATACAATGACGACGTTCCACTGTGTTATTGACAGATGAGAGCTGAGCAAAGAATAGAGATGACTTAATTCCAAGTTACCTGACAAATTGGCGGTCTAACGTGACACGAGTGGGGATAGTATGACTTCTTGAAAGATTACTGAATCCCTATTTGTTTTCTATGAACTGCAGAGTGCCCCAATTCAAGGACTCTCCTTTTTTCTTTCACAGATAAAACGTCAGTTAGAACATAATAAGTTGTTTAGAAGTCGGCTGGTACAAAACAATACACTTCTGACTCATGATTTTTTCCTAATATGGGGTGGGTGTGATGATGAACTGGTCAGAGTGCTGGGTTGACAATCTCACTATATCGTGATCCAATCCGGCTGCATTAGACTGTTCACTCCATTTGTTTGAGCCCAGTGAATACAGTGGGTTATATCACCCACTGCAGAACCATCCCCTTTGAAAGATGGCACTACTGACGTGAGCATTGATCCTTCCCGTCGAAAACTTGACCTGGTTCCGATGTCGTTTCAACGTTGAATTCTTTTTGACGTTTCAACGTCTACCAGTTGTGTTCTTTCCAAAAGCTGAGCCGTGCTGAGCCCGTTTTAACAGGCTATATCGCACGCCACTACCAGACGGATAGCCACTACCCCCTCCCTCACCTTCCCCACCTCCCCACCCCTCCAATGTGCCTAATTCGATATCAGAGGGCTTGACACCCTATGAAGTTACTGTTACAGACTGTAAAGGTGCTGCTTTTTATATTTTGCTAAAATAACAGATGAAAGACAATGGCTACTGCGTGGTTCTTTATTTACTTATCTGTCATACGAACCAGCTTATGTTGTTAACAAATTCGACATGGCATTGGTTTAACATTGCGTACCAGTTAATATGTTCTCCAGATCGCTTCTTGGCTGGCAGGTCGATTTATTGAAATGATATTACAAAGGAAGATTGTGGAGTTGGGGTTTGCTTTCGCAGTTAATCTATACGAACTGCTGTTTCTATACGAAAGGCTGTTTCTACACGAACTGCTGTTTCTACACGAAAGGCTGTTATGTTTCTGAGTAGCTTGTTACTTTATTAAAAACACTATTTACATTTCTTGTTTATGATACTTTTTGCAGCTCTTGAATATTCCAAATATGGAAGTTTTAATTATGATTTATGAATACATTATTATTATTATTATTATGTTATTATTATTATTATTATTATTATTATTATTATTATTATTATTATTATTATTATTATTATTATTATTAGCCCTGTCTATAACTCAATCCACAAGCGTTTTCCTTTGCATTACAAGGTGACCTGGAATCCACTGTTGCACTGTTGTGTTGCAGTT
The DNA here is from genome assembly GCA_949752745.1 of Protula sp. h YS-2021. NCBI lineage: Eukaryota > Metazoa > Annelida > Polychaeta > Sabellida > Serpulidae > Protula > Protula sp. h YS-2021. The sequence goes on along the minus strand of OX457027.1, from coordinate 13,312,612 downwards.
TCGTGTCGCAAGCCTCAACAATGCAAATGCTTGTCAGCGCAATATGGAAGCACGTATTATATGAAAACGAATCGCTGGAGCAATTTCAAAGCACTCATTGGCAATCAATGTGGTTTTAACTCTGGATTCTTAAGCAAATGTCTATGTTGCATGCCTACGGATATTAACTTCAAATCTAAATAAATTTTCCTTCTTGCGTCTTTGACTTGATTTATTATGATTGATTCGGTCGCCTTGACGACATTTCCGAAAGCGGAAGTCAGCTAATGGCACACAAAGCAATGTTCCATTAAGGAAAAGAATCCTTGTGTAAAACAATTTTACTCGGAGCAAGATTCCGTCATTACAGGGGAAAGAGCTTTTCTAACTACCTTCCTTTTCTACCTTGAATGAGAATAAGTTTCCGATCAGGTAATTAAGAGTACAACTTTGCCAGAAATACAATATGATTAAGTCAGTCGAATAGGAAAACATTTCAGTGTGAAGACGAACGACTTCCGCGATATCCGTTCGAAACATTTCACAAATTGTCTTATTTTTTTTAAACCATAGTATAGAGAATAAATAAAGACCAACGGCTGTAACATCTTCGAGCACGATTTTTTAAGGGGACATCTATGAAGTTTGTACTAGCAGAGGATGGAGGAGGTGGAGGGTGGTGGAGTGGGGCAGTGGGAAATATTTGGTATGTACTTTATGGCTGGCCCCTAGCGGAGGGTGGTGGGGGGGGGGGAGGGACAGTGGGAAATGTTTGGGTATATACTTTATTGATGGCCCCTAGCGGAGGGTGGTGGGGGAGGGGGAGAGGGAAGTGTTTGGGTATGTACTTTATGGATGGCCCCTAGCCGAGGGTGGTGGTGGGGGCAGCGGGAAATGTTTGGGTATGTATTTAATGGGTGGCCCCTAAATGATTGTTGCGCTTACGTGATTTATATTTTCGTTATTTATTTATTTGGAGTGGGTGGAAAAGAGGTTGGCCAGAAGCAGGAATAGCTAAATGCTAAAAGTGGAGCATGGAATAACTACGGCAGACTAAAAGAGAGAGTTAATCAATCCCCCTTCTTATTTCCTAATCGCTCCACCATTTTTTCCCAGGCCATAACGGAAAAAAGACCTTGTTTTTCAGTACGTATCAACTGTAGCATAGTAAGTAAAAAAATCTGTCACTGAGATAGACATCATGCGAAAATTACTATTTTTCAGTGGACAGAGGTAAGTATGGAATACCGTTTTAAAATTTAATGCTTATTTTTGATATCAAAATATAATTAAAGATATCAAGAAATCAATGTAGATCTCAATAATTTATATTTTGCTATCCGTAATTGAATTTTAGATGGCAAAAATTTATTTTTGAAATCAAAAAATCAAATTTACAAAACTTAAAAAATCTTAAGGGAGACACGCATTTACATAAAATTTAACGAATCGCCAACTTGAATTGTTCAGATCAATAACCACAAAATTTTTGATCTTAAGAATTGCTTTCTTTTTATGCAGTAAAAAATTTAAAGAAAGATTCTGTATACAAGGACCAGTCGTTTTTAATTTACAGATGTGTACTTCTGAATTCCTTATTTAAAAAATTAGACTGATATTTTGATATCAAAAATTAATTGGCAGATTTCAAAGTACAAATTAAAAAAGTCTCCTTCTGAAATAATGATATCTGAAATAAATTCTTGATATCAATAAAAGGAAAATGAATTATTGAGCTCAAAATTGATATTTTGCTCACAAATATTTCATTTTTGCTATCAAGAATTGAATTTTCGTCTCAAAAACTCAATTTTAGATATCATTAAATCATTTTTGATATCAATAAATGTTTCTTGATATCTCTAAATATTTATTGATGTCAAAAATTATTTTTTGAGATCAAGAATACATTTCGAGATATCAAAAATTCACTTATAGATAGCAAAAATTAATTCTTGATATCAATAATTCCCTAATAAATGTGAAAATGGCATTCCATAGGTATGTGAATGTTGTTCCTTTTTTAATTTAAAATAACAAGTCATAAATATCAAAGAAGGACGGGGAAAAAAGATGAATAACTTGTTAAAATGTTTGCTTTGTTCGTTTGTTTGTTTGTATGTTTTTTTTAATTCAAAGCATAACAATAAAAAAACCCTGATCACTCCAACTTTGACGAAGTAGCGCAGAAATCCGGAATCGCCATCTGGGAATTTCCCTCCTCTGCCTCACCCCAACCTCCCTCCCTTTAATGTGACTGGGTGGCCGGGGAGCCATGAAATCTTTAGTTTAAATTTTGCATTTTACATGACACAGTGAGTGACATTTGCCGGATATTGTTTTACAAATCGTTTGTACCTGCTGATAGTTTTCTGCCCGGTGTGGCAGCGAACCCAGTACTCTGTACAGAGACAGATCAGTTTAGCTGCCCGTCCCCCTCCCCTCCCCCTCTCTTCGGCACCCCTTCACGTCACAGAAGTAACTGTTAGAGAGTTTCTAGTATTTTCTTCTCACTTCTTTGTCTTCAATAAGATAAGAAGGGAGGAGGGGGAGGGGAGAGGGGGGAGAGGGGTAGGTTACAGAATGAGGAAAGTAAGCGGGACTGTAAGACCAGGAATACAGGCATGTAAGTGCCCAATTGTCGGAAGATACAATCCTTGAGCCTTTTTTTTGTCTGCATTTTACATGGATAGTTATTATTTTCCTATTTTCATCCACCCAGTTATTATTATTATTATTATTATTATTATTATTATTATTATTATATTTAGGAAAAAGGGAAGTTTTAAATAACTTTTATTGGTATTAGTACTAGTATTATCATAGCGATCCCATCTGGTTAAGAAACATGCTGAGTTTTCTCCCTGCTACAAGCGCTCATCCGCTGTAAAAGTTTTATTTTCTTTAATTTGCATTAGTGTAATTAAGCATAATTAAATTAAATATACTGTCAGGTCATCTTTTTTTTTGAGTGTGTTTTTTCTATGTTGTATTTAGTTATTTTCTTTCTTTTTTTGCTATTTTTGGATTTAGTTTGCGCTACAGCGAGTTGGTTGTTTGCTATTGGCATCACGTTTGTAATAAAAACAACACAATAAAATTGAGTGAGTTTACTTGTAAACCGCCTCAAAACAACGATATGTGTTATGTTGATAGTATTTGAGGGACGCTGCTCATGGCAATGCTAAGGTGCACCCATGCAAGCAACATCGTCGGGAAAATCGCCAAATATGACAAGAGTGCGTTATATATTTGGTTGCATTTTTAAATCAACCCACCCCCTCCCCCCCCCCTCCTCAACCTCACTCTTCCTCCGATCATGTGAAAGACATGTCAATTTACATATTGTTTTTTATTTGCATTTTGCCTCTATTAGGATCTTTATATGGAAGTGGCGATTGTAAACAATCCAAATGTCGCTTTTTATTATTATTATTATTATTATTATTATTATTATTATTATTATTATTATTATTATTATTATTATTATTATTATTATTATTATTATTATTATTATTATTATTATTATTATTATTATTATTATTATTATTATTTACAATTGTATTTTTCGTTGTTATAGTTCAAACCAAAATACAAAGTTGAAGACTAGACATGATTTGAAACTTGAAATATGAATTTGAAATATTACCGATTTTAAAAATGTCAAGCCCAGCCCCCTTGGAACCATCCGGATAAGTGAATCTTATGAAACAGCTCCTTTTTTTGTTAAAGCTCTTCCAGACTACGGATATTCTATTCCTGAATATAAACTTTCTCATTTACTTCGTTTTTTTTTTTTGGAACAGAAGAATAACAGAAGAGAAGCAAGCTTTTTTTAAGGGGATGGCATTTTCGAATTCCGTGATAGCTGAGGCAGTTGGAACGAACGCCAATTCCCCGCTTACCACTCCGAGCCAGATTCGAACCTGCTACCTTGTGATCACTAGGCCAACGCTCTAACCAACTCTGCTAACCGTATTTTCTCTACTTATATTTCTGCACTTTTTCATTTCTTTATTTGCAATCTTTTTCCTCAAGTTAAAAGGCATTCACTTGCCATAAGCCTAATTTATATGGCTATATTTAGAATCCTGATGTTAGACTTTGGTAACACGGGTCTGTAACAGGATCAATGCTTAAAGTAATTTTTATTCATATTTCTTGACAAATCAAAGTAGAAAAAATACCAAATTGGGTAACTGATTTTTATTCAAATCTTTCTCATTGTTCTGTGCTCAATAACCGCTGTATATAACGATGTAGTTCATGTCAATACCAAGAAAATGAAACAATAATTAAACGATAAGTTTGAAAGGTGTGTGGACCACAAACCACTCAGACCCTTTAGCAGGCGATACCAGCAAACAAGCAGATGTGCACACGGGCGGCGGCCGCCACCAAACGATGGCACCACCCTTCCTTGGCTAGTCAGACTGGCTAAAACAAACCCGCCACTTCTTCACACATAAAAATATCATGACCTCTTTTCAGACCACACAACCCTACAGTTTTGCACTTAACAGGAACCTACTGTGTGACAGCATTATCTTGTGACAGTATTATCTTGTGACAGTATTATCTTGTGACGGTATTATCTTGTGATGGTATTATCTTGTGATGGTATTATCTTGTGACGGTATTATCTCGTAACAGTATTATCTTGTAACAGTATTATCCTGTAACAATATTATCTGTGACAATATTATCTTGTAACAGTATTATCCTGTAACACTATATTGTTGTGACGGTATTATCTTGTGACAGTATTATCTTGTAACAGTATTATCTTGTAACAGTATTATCCTATAACAATATTATCTTGCGACAATATTATCTTGTAACAGTATTATCTTGTAACAGTATTATCCTGTAACAATAGTATCTTGTGACAATATTATCTTGTAACAGTATTATCCCGTAACACTATATTCTTATGACAGTATTATCTTGTAACAGTATTATCCTGTAACACTATATTCTTGGGACAGTATTATCTTGTGACAGTATTGTATCACAACTGTCTTATGCTGTACTGTGACACAACTAATGAACAAAATACTACAAACATAATATACATCATAAACAAAGACATGAATAGTTCTTGTTTTCTTTCTGTTCCGCAACGTGAGTGTTTTAAAGTATAAACATGTCAACAGTTCTGCAGTACTGTCCAGTTTTAGCATCATGTCACCATGATAAAAACTTCAAGGTCAATACACCTCAAGAACGGCTATAAACTACATTTTTTAAAAAAAAATCCCACTAAATTTTTATTTCCAGAATGACCCAATAAAATTCTATTTTCGAAAAACCCGTTAAAATCTAAAATAATGGCACCTGGAGCTACATCTGACTCACCTGGAATTCAAACGACCAAATGAACGAATAATGGTTCACAGAAAGTTGATAGAAATCATTGCCACTTCAGAAAAAGGATGCCCAATTTATTTTACATTCAAGATGTCAGTTGTTTTATGTAGCGTCTTTATGCCCATAAGGGATCAGGGTCTCCAACGGTTTTCGAGATAATGGTTAACTTCTGTTTTGGGTGAAGGTCAAAATCAACCTCTTACAACGACATCTGTCATGCCCATAATATCGAATATGAAATCAAAATCACTCTTATCTTTATTGGTTTCCAAGAAAATTATCAACTTCCTGTTTTATGTCTTGACCTGGACGAAAACGGTCCATATCGATCATATACCTTTTACGTAGCCTGTTTGAAACACAAAGGGTCGAAAATGTGCTCAGAATTCGTCTTCTAACGTCTTTCGAGATAATGGCCATCTTCAGGCCTTGGATGCTGAACTTGATCTGCCTCGTCAAGGTCACTGCGATACCTCGTCAAGGTCACTGAGATATCTCTTAGATGATGTCGTTTAGGCCCACGGCGTCGAAATAGAGCTTAGTTTCTCCAACGGTATTTAGTTTTTTGTTGAAATTTGAACTTGGCTTCCAAGGTGAAGGTCAACTAAATTTCCAAATTCTCACCATCCATCATACCTATGCCAAGTTTTATTTCCGTTGACCAAGTCATCCAAAAATGCGAGAAAATAAAACAAACAAAAAGGGCGAAGATTGCAGGTAAAACAACCTTATTTCGAAACCAAGTTTCTAAGTTGGAAAAGGGTTTTGTATATTGCCAGGTTTCCGTTAAGTTAAATGCTAAATCATTATGCACCCTTGTAGCCCATGTACCCTATGTACATTATGTATTTTTATATGGCAGTGCGCCAATGGAATGTACAGCTTTGTAAGACAGGCTCAAAATTCAAAATTCATGTCATCATTTAATGGGAATTCATCAAAGAGGGGCATCGAAATCACAATGCCTCAGATCAAAAACAAACATCAATTCCTACCTGAACTATAATTCTTTTATCAGCATTGTTTATACAACAAGGGAACATTAAATGCTCTTTGGACGAGCAAACACACAACGGCGACAACACAGTGACAGTTCTAACACACGCAGCACATAACTATGCTCTAATTTCCACTCCACACCTCTTATCTTTACCTCTTCCTACCTCTCATTTTGAAACATTTCAATCCCGAAACATCACACACATTTTCTTCCTATTTTTACCCTTGTTCTTTTTTTGGGGGGAGGGGGGGTTGCTTGTTTTGTTTGTTTGCTTGTGTTTGTTTGTTGTATGTGAAACGGCTTGAATACCGTGACGGCACCTCGGTGCCCTATAATGCTATCACTGTCAAGTTCTCTACTAAAGTGCTACGATCCTAAGTCTTTCTGGAAACTTCAAAACAACTTCCACACAAATAGCTTTTTTTTGGGTGGCCATACAAAATAATCTGGCAACGCCACGAATTCATAGCAGCTTCTAATGCTATTTTTCACATTCTGGATCATAATGAACATTGTCCCGGATCCGGAATGCAGTGATGGTTACGTCACCTTTAGAACTGGTAGATAGTGTAAGCGAGAAAAACAGGTTTTAGTGATGACAGAGAAACGCAAATCCAGAACGCCCCGCATTGCTTAAAATACTATAATAAGTACTGGCGAATCTTTGTCGATGGTCACTACTGTATATATATATATATATATATATATATATATATATATATATATATATATATATATATATATATATATATATATATATATATATATATATATAGTGGAACCTCGGCATCGGGCTACCTCCCTCTTGGGACCACCTCTGAATTAGGGCACATTTTTTTCGGTCCCGAATGCGCGCCATAGACTTCAATGGTTAAGAAAACTCCCAATTCGGACCACCTCGGATCGGACCACTTCGGACCGCTTTTTTCGGTCTCGAGCTCTCAAAATGCCTGAGATCGGACCACTGTCAGTCAGTGGGGAATCCACTGTATTTTTGCGGCGCATTACTTACAACACTGAGAATGTTGCCGTCTTAGATATTGTTGCTAGGGATTACGGTAGCAAGTGTGTAACCAGACAGGGGCTTAGTTTTGTTATCTATACTTTTACTTCGCAAAAGCTTTGAATTCGCTTATCTCCACTTTTAATGGGTTCCCTTCCAGTAATATTTACCACGCAATATAAAAAAGAACTTTTTGAGGTACTGTTCAAGATACTCTAACCCTTCCATCCATCCTATGGCCAATCAGAATGCCCGAGACGTCGTCTGCTAGTCTCGTATAAACGACATTCCCTTTTTGCGTGGCGTCGTTACAACACGCCATTCTGTGTGCTGCCGGTTTTTTTGCAGCAAGGGAACTGGTTTAAGGTGCGAATTGCTTCATTTTTTACTTAATTCACTGCCTAATGGATTGTTTTATCTATTATTGTGCGTTGGGATAAATTTATGGAGCCGAAGTGTGTTTATTCGCCATCTTACTCTTCGGTCTGATTAGGTTGAGTTTGCACGATCACGGAGACACTTTCCTAGTCCCGAGAAGTGCGCCTCTTTCTCCACTTTCATTCAGATCGAGGAACTTACCAGTTCCACCTCAGTTCGTCTAGGAGTAGGATCTTTTCAGGCTGCTGGACCTGATCAGACTCCAAGCTTTACCAGCCAGCTGTGTCATCGCGGAAATGGCCAGTTTTTGCTTAAGCTTTACTCCATGGGTCGCTTCTCAGTCTTTGTAGAGCAGGTTCTGCAAGTCTGACAGCGTTCTCCGACGAAAAGAGACGTTTTCTGTGACGTCTGAGGGTCATTTTCTTTGCCAGGACCGTTTTCCCTTTGTGGTCTTACGGTCACGGGTGCGAGAAGACCATTCTGGTCCAACGGGATTCACAAAACCCGTTACGGTCCGATGGTCCCAGGTGCATCTGAGGCAAGAGAGATCCATATCCGACACGGGTGGTGCCATTACGGTCCAGCCCGTTACGGCCCGGGGAACGTTATCGTTCCGGGAAGCATCTCTTTTCGTCTTTCCTTAGACCCAGCGAGTTATTGCGGTGTTTAAGCAATTGTAAACACAGCTTGGAAGGTTAAAGCTTGCAGTTGAAGCAAAGCACGGAGAAATGTAGTTTTGTGCGTTGTTTTATACTACATATTCTCACCGTTGTTTTTCTCTGCTTGCATTTCAGATATGACAGAGGCCAGTCTACATTCTCCACCGTTACTGCCTCAGTGTATCCATCCTCCAACCGCGTGTAACCCCCACTCCATCTGCGACCGCTGTAGACGGAATAGTGGAATACCTCTGTGTGAGCCAGACAGCCAGTGTGGCGAGTGTCTACATCTTTCTCCAGAGGATTGGAAAGTCCTATTACGGAATAGGACCAAGAACGAGCGCAGGAGGGATAAGCGCAAATTCCTTTCGTCAGCTTCGTTTGTTACTCGTGAATTTATTCGTGATACCATGAAGAAGGCTAGCTCCGTTATTCTGGGCCAGGTCTCCACCCCCGTACACGTAGACACTGGTGCAGAATCGGAATCCGCTACGCCAGTTAAGAGACATAAAAAGTCCAAGAGTAAAGGACGTGCATTTTCTGAGACTGTAGCAGAATTGGACATCCCGGAAGGGCAAGAACGGGATCGTCTCCGCGAGGCATGGGCCTCACCTCCTAGAGTGAAACCCAGTGGCAGTCCAGGAGGGGCGTTTAAGTCCCCGTCTGAGGAACAAGTGACTTTAACGCATAAGGATACGGGAACAGTACTTTCGGCGGTTACAGGCCAGTTAGGCATTCCCCCGCGAGAGGACTTATCCCCCCCTCCTCAGCTGCAGCGTCTCCCGAGTGAATTTTCAGCGTTTTTGTCTATGCAATCGCAACTGCAAAAACAACTTTTGGATTTACAGAGTCAAGTTCAGAAGCAGGAGAGTCTGCTTAGTCAAAGGCAAAAGCCTAAACCATCAGCTACGGTTTCTCGTCCTCCTCCGGAAATTCAGTCAGTGGCAGCGATATCGGGCTCGCCTGTACCTCACCTCCCGCTGGACTCTAACGTGGATATTCCCGAAACGGTCACCATCAGCGAGGAGGATTCCGTGGGCGTGCCCCTTTCGGGCCAAGTCTCCGCATTGCTGGAAGATGATGAGGAAATCGGGCCGATGGAAAATTCTCCCCTAGCAGCAGTCCCAAGCAACAGGGAGAAAGAAATTTACACCCCAGTAGGGGAACCCCACATGGCACATTTTTCACAATCCCAACTCCCAGAAGCAGCATCTGATGAACAGGAGTCGGAGGTGGAAGACGGGGAAGAAGAATCCGAGGGTACGTCAGTACATTCCCGTTGTCATTTACCGTTACGGGCAGTGGAGCAGGTGCGTTCTCCCGGCCAAGGGCATCGACTTTGGAGAGATCCAGCGGCAGCGGGCAGACGGCCCATCCGTACTCCCTCTCCACCAGATCTTGCCCCATCGGTCGAGGACGCGGCTCCCTCGAGTTCTGCTTCTACGATTGCACCAGAAGACGTGCCGTTCAGGGATGCCATTCAAGAGATAGCCCGCTTAGCAGAGGTCTCCTGTGGCTCCCCAAATTTAGATAAGGAGGATCCGCCCATTCGGATGACATCTCAGGCAGCTCCACCACAACAGGACTCGTTTATCGCACTAGCCACCAGTGAGGGCATTGCTCATGCTGTCACGGTCCGCGCGAAAGAGTTCAAGAAGATGGACGCCGGTGAGGGTCGCACGTTGTCGCGTTTCCATTTATCTAAACATTGCTCAGTACGACCAGGACCATATCGGTCAGCGGATGAAAAAATTCCCCTAGAGGCACTGGAGCAGCCCGTGAAGCGTACAGTCTGGATGCCCACAGTGCGTAGTGACTCAGACATTCCATTAGTGGAGAAAGACGCAAAGACCATCGAGGCGTCTTCTCGCCACATCCTGAACATTATGTCTTTTCAAGATCATGCACTTAAAGCACTAAAGTCGCGTTCGGAAGAACTTCGCCTTAGTGATCCCGTGTCTGCTAAATTGATGGAATGCCTGGCCTTAGCTACCCGAGACGTGGTCAAACTTTCCACTTTTTTGATGACTTCAATGGTCTACTTACGTCGAGATGCCTTTCTCCAGCACTGCTGGTCTAGTGTCAAAGGTTTGCGGGACCTGCGTCATGCACCTATCCTGGAGGAACGAGAACTATTTCCTCCCGCCGAGATAGAGAGGGTGAACCAGGAAAGTCGTTCGCTTTCGCAAGATTATGCCCTGATGTCCAGGATGTCTCGCTCCTCCTTCAAACGTCCACTGAAGAGGAAGAGACCACAACAGTCCTCTCCAGCACCGTCTAAGCCGAGTGCGCAGCCACAACAGCCCCCTGTCAAGAAACCGAAACCCAGCCCCGGCAGCAAGACAGAGGGTCCGGCTCCACAGTCGTTCAGGTAGCAGCCAACCAAAGTACCGTCACGAGATTCCCTTATCTCCTGGCGATACTTTAGCAAACTTAAGAGACTTGGAAAATTTACTTTCCTTAAACGCCTCCTTGCCCGTAGGAGGAAGACTAGGAAAGTTTTGGCAGCAATGGGCAGAAATGGGGGCGTCTCGAAGGGTAGTACGTTGGTTAAAGAGAGGTTACTCCCTACCTTTCAAACGAGACCGGAACGGGCTCAGGTGCCCTATTCCCCTAACCGCCCATGCGCCAAGACAACTAGTCACCTCTTACGCCAAGGGGTCAGAAAAAGACCGAGCTCTCCAAGAAATGCTACTGAGCTTGTCTCAAAAACAGGCGATAGAGGAAATGCCAGAAAATCAAATGGGTTTTTTCAGCAGAGTTTTTCTGGTTCCCAAGAAATCCGGAGGGTGGAGGCTGGTAATCGACCTTTCCCCCATAAACGGTTTTCTCCGAGTGATCACCTTTCAGATGGACACGGCCCAGGTGATAAAAGGGTCATTACGGGAAGGGATGTGGGGTACCTCCATAGATCTCTCCGATGCTTACCTCCATATTCCTCTCCATCGCTCGGCAAGAAAATTTCTAGCCTTTCAAGTAGGGAAAAGACGATTTTGGTTTCTGGCACTTCCCTTCGGTCTGGCTACGGCCCCGTACGTTTTCTCCAAGGTCATGAAAGTACTGAAAACATGGGCACGGCTAGAAGGGATGTTAGTCTTTCAGTATCTGGACGACTGGTTTCTGGCGAACCAAGACAGGCAGGTAACCGAGAATCATACAATGTCTTTAGTTCGCAAGGCACTAGAGGTAGGTCTAGTAGTAAATCTAGCCAAGTCCGAACTAACCCCCAAACAGTCCATTACCTTTCTAGGGGAGTTTTGGGATCTGGCAATAGCAAAGGCGTTCCCTACGCCAGAACGCCGCCAGAGAATTGCAGATGCCATAAAAGGTATTTCCCCAGGAAAGAAGGTGAGATTACAGGCCATGGAATCGCTCCTCGGCCTGTTAGTGGCAACAGAGAAGACAGTCCCCCTGGGCCGTCTCCATTACAGGCCATTTCAAAGCCAGGTAAGATGGGCGTTGCATCAGGGTCGTTCACCCGCAGCGAGGATGCAAGTTTCACAGGTAACCCTACAAGCCCTACAGTGGTGGTGCGATGTTCTAATTATGTCCGAAGGAATGCCATTTCAGCCCCCCACCCCGGAGATAGAGATTCAGACCGATGCGTCCCATGCGGGGTGGGGAATTTATTGGAATGGTCAGGTATGGAAGGGCAAATGGCCACCCTCGCTTCAGTCCTACCACATAAACTGGCTGGAGCTTCGGGTGGTCTGGATTGCCCTAATCAAGCTGACCAACCAACTCAGAAACAAGGCAGTCCTTTTTCGGTTAGACAACTCCACAGCCATAGCTTACCTCAACAAGCAGGGGGGCACCAAATCACGATCCCTGTCCAAACTGGCATTCCAAATTCTTTCAAAGGCCAGGGAGGAACAGGTGACCGTTTCCGCCCGTCACCTGGCCGGGAAATTAAACGTCCTAGCGGACTTAGCCTCCAGACAGGGTCAAGTTATCAACACCGAGTGGTGCCTATCCCCTCGGTCCTTTCAGTGGGTGACACACCAATCCCCATGGGGTGCCCCGACTCTGGATCTGTTTGCAAACGCGATGACCACCCAACTTCCCCGGTACGTGTCTCCTTGCCCGGACCCAGCAGCTTGGGCAGTAGACGCTCTCAATTGTCAGTGGCCACGGGACGAGGTACTGTATGCCTTTCCCCCACAAGCAATCTTAGGGCAAGTCCTGCAGAGAGTAATCGAGTTGAAACCACCGTTCCTATTACTCATTGCCCCATGGACACCGGAAGCCCCATGGTTCGCCCTCCTACTCCATTGCAAGGTAGTAAGGTCGATACCGATCCCATGCCACAACGAGTTGCTATCACAACCCCATTGGCATCACTTCCACCCCTCCCCTCGCTTACTGAACCTCCACCTATGGTGTCTGACCAGTCCTTTCTGAAAAACAAGGGTTTTTCTAAGCAGGTGAGAGAGAAAATAGTAAACAGTCACAAGGGTTCAACGGCCAAAGTTTACAGGTCGCAGTGGAATAAATTTGCCGCTTGGTGTAGCACTTCTAAGCTAGATCCGTTTCAGGCTAGCCCAGCAGTGGTAGCGGATTTCCTCGATCACCTTTTCACGGAGGTGAAATTAAAGGTAAGTTCCATCGAGGGCTATAGGGCCGCTATAGGGTCAAGACTCAAAGCGTCTACAGGCTACGACCCGGGCGAAGATACTTGCCTATCACAGCTAGTAAGACATTTTAAAGTAAACTCCCCACCCTGCCCATCCAACATAGCGCAGTGGGATTTATCATTAGTCTTACAGTATCTTCAGCGCCCAGATATATTTAGTAAGGACGTGATTTCAGCAAAAAACGCAACATTAAGATTCACGTTTTTATTGGCCTTAGCTTCGGGCAAAAGAAGAGGCGAAATCCATGCCCTAGACAGAAAGGTAAATAAAGATAAGGGTACATGGGAGAAGGTCACCCTAGTCCCTAGAGCAGGATTCATGGGAAAAACCCACATCATGACCCAAGGGATGGGAACGTTCGATCACATTACTCTCCCATCCCTACCAGATGACCCCGACTCAGACGGTCTGGTCTCTTTGTGTCCCGTCAAAGCGCTGCAACAGTATTTGGAAATGTCAGAGGCCTACCGATCAGAAAATCAGAAGGCTCTCATCATTTCATTTATGCCGAAATTTAACAAAGATCTTTCGAAACAGTCGATCTCAAATTATATTAAGAGGATCATTTTGGCAGCCTATGACGATGCACAAATCGACCCTAACCCGTTAGGGGAATCAAACATCAAAGCCCATCAGGTAAGGCAAGTAGCCAATTCCCTCAGGGCGGTACGCAACGTGTCCCTTTCGGATATATTAAAAACAGGTTGTTGGGTTTCCCCCAACTCGTTTGTTAAATACTATCTGAAAGATTTTTCTCAAGATGAATTGTCTGGCTTATATTCATTAGGACCGTTCGTGGCTTCAGAAACGACCATTACAGGCTGAGTGTTTCTGTTGTAGGAATGCTTCTCCCAAGTTTAAGAACAAGGGCAAGCACAAGAGTAACTTCTCCAAGGGCCGTAATGGGAACAGTAACAACAACAACAAGCCACGAAAGTAACAACCTACAAGAAGGTCTTTCCTTCTTACTCTGAACATTTCGCCTTTCGCTCAGGTCCTTTGGACCATTTCGGTTCGTGCTTATATTAAGTTACGGACGAACGCTGGACGGTTATGTTTAATTAAGCATTTATTTACTCCGAAGTGTTCAGGATCGCATGTGTAATGAGTACAGCCCAGTCTTCGGTCTTACGGCTACTCGGATGCTTAAGTTTTGATCTCCTTTCTTCATGTTTTTCAGAAAGAAAGGGGGGGGGACCATGTCGGTCCCAGACGTACCCAGTGACCGTACACCCGTTGTAGCCGGAAGGCCGAAAGCCGGTTTATGGTTCATGGTATGAGGTACCATAGTGTCATTATGGGCTTATGGGACCATAACGGCCCCATATAGGAAAACAGTCATAAATAAGCAAAATTTTTCTGTTTTTCATTTTATGACGATTTACAGTAGTTTTAGTACTATCTAGTCAATCGCTGTGAGTTTATTTCAAATAAACGTAGTAATTTATCAAATGAGAAGAAGAAAAGTTAGACAGCGGACTCGCTTTCTTTTTCAAGTTTGAATTGCATGTCTTGTAAGACACTTCAGTCACTTTACTAGAAGTGTCAAAGAGTTTATTTGCGTAATTCCTATGGATTTACGATCGTTTTGTAGTACTTCTAAATAAACCTAATTGTTCATCAATACATAGCAAGTGAATAGTGAGAACTTGAGGAAGGGATCCATCCGGTGGGCGGTTGGAGGGGGATGGTGATAGTTCTCAAAAAAGATGATGGCATGGTTGGAAGCCTTCTCATCTCAACTGACAGTTGCTGTGATATTTTTTACTTTGTTACGATTTACCTTATGTTGAAAGACCGGAATGGTACGCCTCCGGACTTTATTTAGGAAATCATTAAAAGAATTGAAACTTAGCTGACAAGTTTTATTTCTTCTTTGCGTCGAGTGCACAGCACTCCTCGCCTATATGCAATGAGCTTTTACAAGCCATAGTGTAATTCGCGACCTTTTTGGGCAGTTCAAGAATGGCAGGCTCCCCTGCTCCGGACTCAAGTCCCATTAAAAGTGGAGATAAGCGAATTCAAAGCTTTTGCGAAGTAAAACTATCGTTTTATTTCGTAAAACGAGCTTTTACGAGTAAAAGCGCAATTCGCGTTCTCCACTTTTAACTTTGATTTTAACCCGTCCCATCCATCCCCAACTAGCCTGGGCGTGTTTTACCGCCTTTTGGGGCTAAAAAGGGAATGTCGTTTATACGAGACTAGCAGACGACGTCTCGGGCATTCTGATTGGCCATAGGATGGATGGAAGGGTTAGAGTATCTTGAACAGTACCTCAAAAAGTTCTTTTTTATATTGCGTGGTAAATATTACTGGAAGGGAACCCATTAAAAGTGGAGAACGCGAATTGCGCTTTTACTCGTAAAAGCTCGTTTTACGAAATAAAACGATAGTTTTGTACCTTGTCTAAACAATAGCGCCTAACAATATACAAACCGGAAACATTTTAATTTATGTGGTGCCTATTCTTTTAGTATTTTAGCCGACTCACATGCCACCGAATTCATAATGGCAATTAAATGTCACTTTAAGCACATAAAGGTAATTTAAATAAGAAAAAATTGTTAAAACTTTCTCAAAATGGAAATCAGAGAAAAAGTTAATAGAAAAAGAAAAGACATTAGTCTCAAAGATAAAATTGAGACAAAACTGGACTCATTTGCTAAATATAGTTGCAAAAGTATGCAAAATAGAATACTTGTGTGTGTCTTTAACATGCAGATTGTTAAACAGTTGAAACATAATAGATGTTATTATAAATGAACATTGTTTCTTTGTGCTTGGACATCAAACTTCAATCAACCCGCAAAATTTTACCCAAGTAGGACCAAGTCTCCCAAATGGGACCACCTACGCAACTGCCGGGACAAGTGCCACTGGACAACCACCGTCTACCTAACTGCCGGGACAAGGTGTGCTGGACAACCACCGCCTACCTAACTGCCGGGACAAGTGCCACTGGACAACCGCCGCCTACCTAACTGCCGGGACAAGTGCCACTGGACAACCGCCGCCTACACAACTGCCAAAACAAGCGCCGCTGGACAACCGCCGTCTACACAACTGCCGGGACAAGCGCCGGCTGGACAAGTGCCGCTGGAGAACTGCCGAGGCAAGTGCCGCAGGACAATCGCCGCCTAGACAACTGCTGTCGTGACTGCAGCCCCAAAAAGCTGAAGTGAAACACTGACCTTGTCTAAAACACTTACTTCAGAGATATTAACACAGATATCCGTATCATAACAATCACAAAACTGTATCCCTGATCACAAAGGTATCCAGACACCTCGTAACCGGACATCTCGTAACCGGACATCTCGTAACCGACATCTCGTAACCGGACATCTCGTAACCGACGTCTCGTAACCGGACATCTCGTAACCGGGCATCTCGTAACATTTGGAGAAATGGGACATCTCGTAACCAGAAAATTTCAATGACTTTTTTTATATATTTTTTTATAAATTTAACTTTATTGTAAGTACCGCTTTTCATGAGTATATCAGACCGGAGATTTTTGTTTAATTTTGAGCATGATTTACATTTGGATTATGATCAGTTAAACTACAGATCTGTTGAGATAAAAGATAACCAAATGAATCCACATCATTTGCAAATCACGGCAAGATTAGGACAATCAATTCAGATTAAAATTTAACAACAGATTAAGATAAGAAAATCTGTAGATGTAGTAAGATGAAAGATTGTGAGCTGAATCCACATCATCGCCAAATTGCGGCAAGTAAGGATTAGGATCAACCCGTCGGATTAAGATTTAAATTTAGTGACTGATCTATTCAGAACACAGATTTATAGCACATGCTGGACAATTGAAAATAAATCATTTCAAGCAATCTAAGTTAATTCGAAAATGCGGCAAGGATGAATCCACATCAGCCAGGTAAGGCATATAAATAGGTGTTGAATTGTCTATAACTTATGTTCGGTTTACTTGCTTGTTTTTTTTTTCACTTGATTAGGTTGTACAAGCTTTGGTAAATAAAGTGAATAGTGTGAAAAAGATTGTGTTCTTTTAAATGTAGAAATAACCAGTTTCTCAGCTATAAGATTTCGTGCCTTTTTTGTTGGTTACGAGATGTCCCATTTTTCCAAAAGTTACGAGATGTCCGGTTACGAGATGTCCGGTTACGAGGTGTCCCGGATTCGATCACAATACATGACCTCCACTCCACTTACCCTATTTAGGTTCACTTTAGTCTTCCTTTACACTTGCCCGCCAACGCCAGTTATACAGGCGGCGGTTCTATATGCGGTGGTTGTCCAGCGGAACTTGTCCCAGCGGCAGTTGTCCTGTACCCATCCTTGTCACATCCAGTCATGTCACATTTTTCGAAATTTCACGTTCTGCGTCACATCACGTTCTGTGGGACGTTAAAGTCTTAATTGCTCACATTTTGTGTCATATCACATTCTGCATCTATCTCGTCACATTCTGTGTATGTCACATTGTGAGGTACGCATCATTGTGCAAATTTGATATAGCTAGGAGGGTGACATGCAGTTTTGTTCATCCAAAGGGTGGAATGTTACACGAGGCGAAAACGAGTATGACATTCCCACCCCGAGGGTTAACAAAACAGCATGTCACCCTCCGAACTATATCATAATTGTTTTGTTGCATTTTTATAGCTACAGGAAGTTAAATTAATGAATTTGTGCCATGTTGTCAATCATCCAGTATTTTGCTGATGCGACGCGCGCTACCCCAGCAAACAACCGACGTCTTTTTTTGGTTGAAAAAAGGTTGGATTTTGGTCGCGACGACTTCACAACCATATTCTGACCTATTACCCAAAAATCGACTTTATTCCGACGTCGAGTCAACGTCGGTTTTCTGACGTCATTCCGACGTTGCAAAAACGACCAAAAAGCGATGAACATTATTATCGCTCACCGGAAATGGAAGTCATTTTGAAAAAGAGGAAGGAAAAACGTAATTTTTACATGAAAATTTTAGAATTTTGATGGCGCGTCGGTATTTTTCTTCCTAGATTGTAAAAATGTACATGGAAAATGCTTTCGTAAGTATTTCACAACAGCAGTTGAATGATTAATTATCTATTAATTACATAACTCTAGTCAGTTTCAGGTCGGAATCCGACGTCGGTTCCAATTTCATATACAACCTAAAACCGACTTAATTCCGACGTCGGATTTAGGTCGCAACTCGACGTCATTCTGACGTTGAAAACCCGACGTCGGTTCCATTTCATATGCAACCAAAACCGGCACGTCATTCCGACGTCGGAAACTTCGGGTCACGACGTCGACCCGACGTCATTCTGACGTCTTATTGTTTGCTGGGACGTCACTGGCTTCCGCCATGACCTTGAGTACTTACGAACGTCGATAGACTTCTGGCTTGTGAATAGGTTGATTTTACATTTTAGTTTATTATATCATTCGGAAATTCAAAGCAAAGTTTTAAAAGAGCATTAGAATTCTTAACGATTCGCAAATCGGTTGATGAAAGAAACCACACATTTTACTGTGTGGGTATAATATATAAAGTAGTATATCATATTTTCTAAAACTTTTTATTGACATAACACGTCACTTTCGACTCAATTTGCAATAAAAAGTGGGACGCTGCACCACGTAACAGTTAGTTTTGCTAACTATGTCACAGTCAGATTTGTTAAATACCTCTCGACCAATCAGAAAGGAGCTTTTTATCTTCATTGGGTCACGTCTCATTTTGAGTCACATCATATTTGCAGTCGCTTTTCATTTTGCGTCTCTTTTTTATAAATTTTAGTTTCTCAGCTTTTGTTCAAAATAACAATTGTACCAAGTTTACCTATAACAATTACGGAGGCAACAGAGAGAGGGAGAGAGAGAGGGGGGAGGGACGGAGGGAGGGAGGAAGAGAGAGAGAAAAAGAGAGAGAGGGGGAGGGAGGGAGAGAGAGAGAGAAGAGAGAGAGGAGAGAGGGGAGAGAGAGAGAGGGAGCGAGGGACCGACAGAGAGACAAACAGACAGAGCTCACTCTTCTCTGATAAAAGATAACAATATAGAGAAATCTGTGGTGACTACTAATTTCTACAAAAGTCTCACACCAGACGTGGGGCATTTTTCTGGCCCACCGTTGAGAATGTCACCGTTGAGAATGTCAACGCTTCACTTTATTATATTTGCCTCCACAAAGCGATGCTGGATTTCAAAACAATATTCCCTGTGTTGCTAAAAATGTCGCCATTTCCGCACAGAGACCGAGACTGTTTTTTTTTTGGGGGGGGGGGGCAGGGAGGGGGTGGTAGTGTCTTCTGCTAATCGCCGTCCATGGATTCTTGATCTGACTCACGCCCATCTCTGTTTAGGCCTCTTATATGCACATATTGCACACTTTTCTCCGTGAAAGGAACCACTGGTTCGTCCATTCTCTCCCCGCACCACGGCCGTGCGAATAGCCCTTCCACTTCCTCCAGCGTTTTGCCCTTTGTCTCTGGCAGAACGAATGCTAAGAACACAACGCCCAAGGTTGCCAGTCCAGCATACAACCAAAATGTACCTGAAAAAATAAACACGCCTTTATTATTATAAGTCTCCCCCTTAGGGAGACATATATACCGGTAGTATTCGGTGTGTCCGTCCGTCCGTCCGTCCATCCGTCCGTCCGTCCGTCTGCAGTGAGTTCTTATGAAATTTGTGTGAAATGAAATTAATGAGTCGATTTTTTTTCAAAACATACATACATATTTGAGTACATGTTTAGATGATGCCAGTGTTATTTTTTTTCGTTCCTTCAAAAATTCTTTTTTTCGCAATTTTTTTAACATAGGGGAAGGGGGTTTCATGCATTTTTTCACTTTGGCAAGCTATATTTTCAAAACAGTTCGTTGGATAAGGCTCCGACGTCGCAAGAAGAACCCACATATAGTGTGAATGTTTTCTGCGAAGTTTTTCTTCATTTCCGTTGAAAATGTATTTTTGGCGATTTTTTTTATCTTCAAGTTTTTTGGCCATATCGTTGCGATATCTCCGAAACAATTTGTTGGATTAGGCTGAAACATGGCAAGAAGAACCCACATATAGTGCAAATGTTTACTGCGAAGTTTTTCTTCATTTTCTGTAAAATGTATTTTTGGCGATTTTTTTTAATTTTACGGGCTCTCCAATGTTGTACTTTTAAGCAAGGAATTTTTTCCACATGACTGATTGGGGACGGGGGAAACATCCGTTTTTGTTCTAACAAAAACACTGGCCAGTCTAGTTATTATGTTTTTGTTCTGGTTTCTCAGTAACCTTTGCAAATCCTTTTTTATGTTTTCGTCATGAGAAAATTCCTTTTTTCTGAGATATTTTGCATAAGCTCATCGCATTTACCTGCATTTACACATGCATGTAAAATATAAACTTTATTTTCAAACCTTGGGATGTTTTTCGGCGGAAGGGGGGGGGGGTGTTCTCTTTTTTGGCAGAGGATACATACCGTATCTTGTAAGAGCCTCTGTTAGTGACAGGAATGACATAGAGATGACTAGATTGAACAGCCAGTTCGTGAATGTTGCCACGGAATTGCCCGTACTGCGCGCCCATAGCGGGTAGATCTCCGAGTTGATCGTCCACGGCATTGGGCCCATACCTGCATTATTAACATTTCCCAAAATGCCATCTATCACTCTCGCTTGAAAGGGTGGGGGGTGCCCAGAGGATCTCTTAACACTGAGTGCTAAATTTGAAATAGCACCCTCTTTTTTAACCAATTGTAGAGTGTATTCCCGAAAGAAAACCCCCTTTCTGGGAACTCTGGAGTGAAATGAAAATCAAAAAATAGCATTCCGCGCGGACCGCGCTCGGCCTCAGAATTGGGAACAGGCGGTCTCCCCCCTGGCGCTTTCCCCCCGGCGGTTTCCCCCCTGGCGGTCTCCCCCCCCCTATGCGGTCTCCCCCTGTCCTTCTCCCCCCCCCCCACGGCAGATTTTTTTAAAACTTACATCAGCAAAACTTGTACATTTCACTCCCCCCCCCCCTGAAATTTGCTTTCCTTATTGATGTATGAAGACCAAAGGGTTATCGATGTTTCTTTAATCTGTTCATTTAAGTGATTGATATATTGAATTTTTGACCGAATCAATGAAACGTCGGATCTAGTGTTATGCTCATTGCATGCACAAGAATTGCAATTGTTTTTTAGCCATCACCGCCAGAGTAGGCTACTGATGATGTTTTCCGGAGTAGTTTGGTTTATTTATGGATATCAGATTTGCGTCCAGAGAACGTAAATGGTTGTATAAAAGCTCACCAAAAAGTAGCCAAATTATCACATCAAGATGGAATTTATTACGCCTATACGAGGAAAGCAGTAAGGTGGTGACACAGTAAACCTGGTGATCTGTAAATTAAATTTCGTGATCGCATTTGAAAGATCAGTTTACAGTAAGTGTTTGATTGTAATTTCGTAATTGGATTTTAAAGCAGATTAATTTCCTAGTGATAATTATGTAAAAGTAGATGAAAGGTGAGGCTGAAAATTAAAAAGGGAATGAAATGCACAAGTTTTGCTGATCTAAATTTTACCAACTAAAAAGAAGTCTGCCATGGGGGGAAAAGGACGGGGGGGGGGGGGGAGTCAGCCTACGGGGGGAGATCGCCAGGGGTGGGAGTTGGTAGGGGGGAGTCCGCTGGGGGGGGGGGGAGACCGCCTAGACCCTCAGAATTATCACCCTTTTCGCAGAACTGCCACCCTATGCATTTTTTTACACCCATGCCAACACATATGATACCGGTGGCGGCACTTGCCATGGCTGTATTGCCTACTGTAGGTAATAAAGACTGTAGGTAGTACACCCTGTAGGTAGTACAGCCATGGCTGTAGTGCCTACTGTAGGTAGTAGCGCCCTATTTAGACGGTGACCCTTACTGCACTTGCTGGAATGTCTGTGAAGATAACTGCGCCCGAATTAACGTCCCTGTGGCGTTTGCTCGAGAATATGCTGAACATACTGAACGTCCATTCAATGCATTAAAACATAACATTCTCAGACCATTTTTCCCAAATTAAGATCAATGTAAAGTTTAACAGAATAAACAAAAAGCCTGTTTGCTCTTTCTTATATTTTGAAATGTTACTTAAATCAAAATGGGAGATGTACCATAAAATCTCCAAAAACACACAAAAAAATATTAATAATAATAACAATAAGAGAAATTACCCGGCGCAAAAAAGATAAGATAAAGCACAAGTCCAACCATGGGCATCCACGCAAACGGTGTCGGGCAGTAATCGTAGGCCCAGGCGATGTCGTTCTGGAGATCCGTGTTGTTACAACGCCCTAAGCTAGACGTCAGATAGTCGTTGTAGTCAGACTGAAGGCAAGAGCCGTAGATGGGTCCGTTATGGGAGTCTGTGTAACAGTAGCCACAGTACAAGTCCCTCATACATGAGTCACAAGTCCTGCAACAGAAGTGCCTGATATATGAGTCACAAGTCCCTCATACACGAGTCACAAGTCCTGCAACAGAAGTGCCTGATGCATGAGTCACAAGTCCCTTATATACGGGTCACAAGTCCTGCAAGTCCTGCAACAGAAGTGCCTGATACATGAGTCACAAGTAATTCATATACGGGTCACAAGTCCAGCAACAGAAGTGCCTGATACATGAGTCACAAGTCCCTCATACACGAGTCACAAGTCCTGCAACAGAAGTGCCTGATACATGAGTCACAAGTCCTGCAACAGAAGTGCCTGATACTTGAGTCACAAGTAATTCATATACGGGTCACAAGTCCAGCAACAGAAGTGCCTGATACATGAGTCACAAGTCCCTCATACACGAGTCACAAGTCCTGCAACAGAAGTGCCTGATACATGAGTCACAAGTCCTGCAACAGAAGTGCCTGATACTTGAGTCACAAGTAATTCATATACGGGTCACAAGTCCAGCAACAGAAGTGCCTGATACATGAGTCACAAGTCCCTCATACACGAGTCACAAGTCCTGCAACAAAAGTGCCTGACACATGAGTCACAATTCCCTCACACACGAGTCACAAGTCCTGCAACAGAAATGCCTGATATATGAGTCACAAGTCCCTCATACACGAGTCACAAGTCCTGCAACAGAAGTGCCTGATACTTGAGTCACAAGTCTCTCATACACGAGTCACAAGTCCTGCAACAGAAGTGCCTGTTATATGAGTCACAAGTGCCTCATGAACGAGTCACAAGTCCTGCAACGGACCTGCGTGATACATGAGTCACAAGTCCCGTATCTACATGAGTCACATGCTGACAGCCAAAAAAAAAAGCACCCCATTATTCTGTTAAGTGAGCTTTTAGGATATATAATGTGTTTGTAATATATAATAACTTGCGCCATATTCTGCACAAAACTTTAATATTTAAGCTTTAAATCCCCCCACTAACTAAATAAAAGATATTTGTACAGGTCTAAGTATTTTCTCAGCTTTGAGCATATAGCTTGTTTGTACAAGCTATGACCCTTGTTTTTGCCGCAGTCTTTATTAAAACGGCACGTAAATCCTGTCCTTGACATCCTTACATCACTGGCGTGCTATTTTATTGGCCATTAATTGACAAAATAGATAGAAGATGACCCGTGGGTTTCTATACAGGTCTGCACTGGTGTACAGTACAACTCGTATTCAGTGTCACCCGTTACAATTTATCAAAATAAGGGTAACCATGGAAACAACATGAAATGTCAAGACGAGACCAAATTTATAGCATTAGCGTGTTTTTTTGCTGAGTGTTGGACAACTACAAGCAAATTGTGTGACTGTTTTTCATTTTACGGAAAGGGGAAGGGGGTGGCGGAGGCAATTAAAGGGGTAAGGAGAGGGCGGGGGTGCTTATTCAGTAAAATCAAAAGGTTTACTCTTGGTTTTTTTGTGAGTCAAGAAGGCAGGGCCTCGATTGTGTATCCTTGGCTGAACTGCACTAAGCTAACATCGTTTTCTGTGGTTTTGTCTGATCTCATTTCTTAAATCAACGACATTATCCTTTGAATTAGGAATGATAAACTTCGGGGTCTGTCTGAAGCTTGACACATTGGGGAAAGAGACGAGAGTACCTGTGTTAGAGCCGGGTAAATCATCAGGGAGAAAAGAAGGTCTGCTGCGATCTTCACTATAATTAACCCCTGAATAAGCCTTTTTTTTCTCTTCTCTGCGAATAATTTTTGTCTATTTAAATGGCTGTTACTATTTACCGTATTAATATAATAAAGTACAATTTACCTTTTAAGATTTTTGTCTTCCTTTTTTGAGGAGGGAGGTGGAGAGAGGGTGGGTGGGGGAAGGGGGAGGGCGAGACCAGCAAAGGTATTTGGCAAATCATTTGTTTTTTAGTGCAAAAAGGGAGTAGAACAAAAAAAAAAAAAAAAATAAAGGAAGATTGGGTTCTAACAGAGGAAACAAAGATGGTCTTTGAACGTAATGACGAAGATATTAAGGGTCTTCAAAGCGTCGTCAAGAAATCATGAGGTACAATGTTTACGCGTCTATGACTTCTCATCATTGTGCCTTTGGCTACATCTTCTGGTCGACCGGAAGCCTGAAAAAAAACTGGAATTTTTTTATAAGACGTCATCATGTTTATTGCTGTGCTTGTATTACCGGAAGTGACCGACGATAGTTGATCCAAGAATAACAACTTTAAAAGAAACTGTTCCAGAAAAAATAGACGTCAGTAAAAATATGACGCCAAATCATAACTGAGGTCACCTTTGAAGGATTTTGTTGTGGGGAGATCATCAACAGAGCGCCATCTCATTACAAACCCAACATGAAACAGCAACTGACGCTGGTTGTCAACAAAAAAAAAGTTTATTTCCTGCGGCAATTCTTCGCCCTGTTATCGCATTAGGGTACTCAAATCAAAAACCGCGATTAGATCTGTCACATTTTTATTTCGTGTAGAAATAGAGTGAGCCGTGGGAAGTTTTTTTTTCAGAAGAAAAAAGTGCTTCTTTTAGACACACAAAGCACCCTTTCTTAAATAATGGCAGATTTTCTGTTTCACTTTTTCGTCGAAGCTTGTTATTGAATATACTACAGTAAAACATCGCTAAAAGGCGACATTTTCTTTTGCTTGAAGGTTGTTCTTTATATGGGATTTAAGGGCACAGTACGACCTCGTTATAACGACATGTGTTAAAACGACATCGGTTATAACGACTTGTTGCTAGTAATAACTGTATGACTATATGGTCCCACCTATGTGCTGTCTTTTATGCTGTTTAAAAATATCGGTTATAACGATATTGGATATAACGACATAATTTGTCGATCCCAGTCATCTTGTCGTAACGAGGTTACACTGTATTTTGGTCGCAGCGCACATAATCCAGCTCACAGAACTGTATGACGAGGATGATGAAAAACGGGCGGAAATCAACAAAATTACTCTTTTTAAACGTAATCAACGCTTCATTTGATAGCCATTATTAACAGATAACCAGACCCAATAATCAGTAATGTCCAGTTAGCCGTACTGTAGAAGCCAAATTGGTTTATCTAGCTCTATCACGCAAACGACTTGAGGTAGCTTCTTGTCTGCTAAATAGGTTAAATTTATTCACTTACTTTCGGGTAGTTCTGCTTGCTAACCAAAGAGTTAACTGTGAATACGGCCACAGGCAGTTGAGAAATAAAGTACATTATCAAACAATATCATTACGATGCGGTATACTTCAAATAAGAATTCTAAACCATTAAACAGCCAGAACATTCTCACAGGCTTTTCATGACTACACTGTCGAGCGTCACCGAAATCAAGTAATTCTTTATTTACAAATATTGGAACAGTATAAATTACCTTTTAGCAAACAAGTGAAATAAGAAAGAACTGTTTACATAATAATGTCTTTTGTTTGTTTGTTTGTTTGTTTTTTTGTTTTTTTTTTTGTTTTTTTTTTGTTGTTGTTGTTTTTTTTGGGGATGTTCAGTATCCATAGTTAGCTACAATTTAAATTTTTAAAAATTACATAGTAGTTAACTTTTTTATTTCAAAGGCAAGACAATTAATTATATATGTAGCTTATAGCTTACAATAATGATTTTCTTTATTTCTGCGACACCTCGATATTAATTGCTTATGATCACAAAAAACACCCAGTTAGAGTTTACATTGCACAAGAGCCTCTAAATCAGAGTCACTTTTTCAATAAGGCCACTTTTGTTTGGTCCCAATGGCATTATTAATTTAGAGGTCCCATTGTACGTGGTGTCCATCTTCTCTTACATCTCTGGAGAAGACAACACAAATTATACATTGTTCAACAGGGAAGGGGACGATTAGCAGGCGGGCTTCATAGCTCATGCTCTACAGCGCGCCTCGTTGCCTCGTTCGCCGTGGCGAGGGACGAACGACATCGGATTGACAATCGTACAGACCACAGCCCACAACCGAAATTTAAAGTTCAAATCCAAGTTGGCGGTCATTGTAACCTTGAACTGGGACAAGGTCAAAATAAACATGAAGTGCACCTACTTACTGTGACCGATCCATAAACCAAATATCACAGGAAATGGAATATCAGGGTGGGACGGACGGACGGGCAGGACACTAGACAGACGGACGGACAACACCAAAATCTATGGTCACCCCGGATCAGGGCGAACAGCGACTAGCTGACGCATGCTCACCTATAGTTATCACAGTGGCTGTTTTCATTGGCTGGTTCGTGTTGAGTAATTTCGGGAGAGTAAATGGCTGCCAAATTAAAGCCGATCGCCAACCACGCTAAGCTCACAATCGCACCTGTAACGTGACGTCATACATTGCACTTATCTCAACAGGGCACTGACGATAAAAAAAAAAACAAAGGTGGTAATCATGTGTTTGTTATAAGCGTCACGTGGTCTAAAGCTGTTCCGAGCCAGAATATACCCACGGCACGCTAATCGCTGAACTGAATCTGAAGCAAATACCGTCATTTTAACGTTTTTTTTTGTAAAGCTGTGCTGCGATTTTCTCATGGCACATTTCGGCAACGGGTCCACAGATTTTATTCTTCCCACAGGCACGTTTAAAGTACGCACTTTTATCGATTGAAGTAGCCTGATTCTGTGGTGACGATCCACGCCACAGTTGGGGATAGTTGAATTCTCTGAGGTTGTGACGCCATTATATAACATTATACAACAGTTGTGTTTTATTGCTACAAGTCAAAATAATACAAATTTATCATGGGTAATGCCATATGTTTCGTTCCACATTAATTTTTTGTGGTTATAAGTGAATAGTTGTACTGCGAGTGGTACAATATTCTAAAGCTTAGTGCAAATTGGTAAGATTGCTAGATTTTAGAAAATTTAAAACAACGTATTTGTTTTATTTAAAAAGATCACAAAAATTCATTTCAGTGAATATGGAAGAAGTTTTCATGAAGGGAAGGTTTCAATTGCATATAGCCTTACTGTTGATATCAGTACATGCCCTCCCCAACCTCCAGGCCCCCTCCCGCACAAACAGACGACGATATCAGTACACCGACAAAACGGCGACGACCAAACCGAAAAGACCAAAACGGCGACAAAACGGTGACGCAGATTAATAATTTAATGTTGAAAATCAAAATACAAAGAACAATGTTGCCAGATAAATCAGTTCGTTTCCACATGAGGATAAGTAAAATTTGAACCAATATTTCAATTTAAAGGGCAAATTAACATGGATAATTTAGCACCTATTTTCTCATATATTCCATTTATTTCTAATTGCAATTATACGATAATCCACCGTTGGGGGGGGGGGGTAGGTAAATAAGTACATTTTGAAAGACATTGTATTTAGCGACTGTGCCCACTAATCCGTTATTGTACATGAATCCACATCAATAAAAGGCAAAAATGAAGACGCCTTTAAAAGGACTTCGGATTATCAGCCTTAATGAACTAATCCGTTGAGCTTCCGTGAAACGTGAAACCCAGGAACGCCATGATGATCACTGAGAGAAAGACTGGCTGCAGTGGTGGGGCTTGAATTGGGACGCGGAAGGGGGTGGATGAAGGGAGGTTGCGAAGATGGGAGGGGTGATGAGGGGAGGGGATGGGAGGAAGGAAGATTACTGAGACCGTGACTGGTGACAGGAAGGAGATGGTTAGAGAGGGCCGGAAGGGGCACGTGGGGAGAAATACTGCACTGTGTCCAAATTTATTTATCACTTATAGTTAAATGAACTGTGTTGGCAATGTTGTTGCTTTCTGTTTCTTTTTAACAAGCGTTTTAAAGCATAAACTTTAAAAAACACTCCGTCGCCGTTTTGTACGGGTTGCACTTGTAGCCGTTTTGACCGTCGCCGTTTTGGCCGTCGCCGTTATGTCCGGATACCCAGTACACCCCCTTCCCAACCTCCAGCGCCCCTCTCGCAGCAGACAGACGAATTTTCCACCTAATATTTACTGAATCCCCTTTAACACCTTCCTTGAGAAGAGCAACAGTAACTAGACGCGACAGTAATGTATCAAAGGTTAAAAGCAAGCCCATACCACGTACAACCACTAACAAGAAGTGACCGCCAAATCCCGTATTTTTTTTTAGCGGCTTACCTATCAAACTGGCCAGTGTCAATGGTCGTCTGCCTATTTTCTCAACAAGATAAAGACCCACAAAAGTGAAAATAAAATTGACAGCAGCGGTGACCGCACTCAGCCAGATGGCAGCCGATTCGCTTTTCACACCAGACATCTTGATTATGGTGGCACTGTAGTACCTGCAGGAGAAACAAGTCGCACTTAAAACTAGAGCTGGTAGGGGCACACACCAATCACTGTGCAGCAGGAATTATTTCATAAGTTATTTAAAATTATGCGGATAAATCTGACAGGTTTTTTTTTTTTTTTTTTTTTTTTTTTTTTTTTTTTTTTTTGACATCACGTGACTTAAAATATGTAGACCGGATTTCATAGAGCAATTGTTTATATGAAAAAAAGTATGGAGGAGAGGAGATATTTCAAACAATAAAGGTGGTAACACAAAATAAAACATGCCAAGATCAAAATGACGTTAAACAAATTCAAAACAATGAGGATAACAACCAGTTATTACAAGCAAAAACTTTAGGAAGTATTTTAAACATGGCGGACAGTGACAAACTGGTGGACATAAAGGGAGCATTAAAAAATTCAAATGTAAACACTTCGGCGTTAGCTGCTCATTCTGATGTTACCGGAGAGGAAATATGTGAAATTATCACAAAAAACACGGAAGAACTACTGGTGACACCAGTAAAATTCAGACCAAAAGGGAAAAGCCCAAAGAACAAAAAAACTGCGAAAAAAGCATGCAAACGGAAACGATCTGACACTCTTAGCCAAACTGCAAAAAGCGAAAGCCATGATGACTGGGAAGACTGTAACGTGATTTCAAATTTCGAACAAAAACTCGAGGAAAATTTGGATAGAATAATCGAAAAAATCACCAAAAGTGTAGAGCAAAAACTGGAGGATAATTTATCAACTTTGATCTCAAGACTGGAGAATAAGTTACTCGCCAGAGTGGATAAAATTATTGACTCAAAATTAACAGCCAAAATTGCTGAGGTCGACGAGAGGATAAATACCTTAGTGTTGTCGGTGGACACATATCAAAACATAGCAGGTGAAAACTCCAAAAAAATAAGTGAGTTGATGAACGATAATCCAGTCACTAACAAAATAGTAGCTATCCAAGAAGACGCGGTCAGTAAAAATGACTTCAAAACATTAACAGACGAAGTAGGTCAGCTCACTGCCCAGCTGACGGAACAAAATCAAGTTATAGCAGCGTTGACCAATGACTTCGAGACTCAAGTGGAGAGATTGGACAAACACAGCCGTAAGTGCAATCTGGTGTTTGAGGGCGTTGAAGAGAAAGAAGGGGAGGATTGCAAGCGATTGATCGAGATTATTTTGAGTCAACATATGCGTTTGCATATGCGAAATTCCGTGGACATAGCACACAGGTTGGCAAAAACAAACCCGTCAAAACCTGCCGGAGTTATCGTGAGATTTAACACGATAACTGATAAAAGTCGGGTACTGCAGAATAGCCAACTACTTCGGGGAACTGGAATATTTATTCGCCAGGACGCCCCTTCCGCCTTCCAGCAGCGCAGAGAATACCTATCCAGAGCTCTGAAGAACGCCAAAACAATCGACCCGCATGCGAAACTAGTTAGGGACAAACTGAAATTCAAAGGAAAGCTTTTTTCAGTGCAAGACATTAACACAGCAGGGATAAACGACGAGGGTAACACTGTGATGAATGAGACGCAAGTTAAATTCTACGGCTACCTGTCGCCTTTTAGTAACTTTTTCAAGACCACTGTTAAACTAGACGGGAGGCTCTTTAACTGCGCCGAGCAAGCCTACCAGTACATGAGGGCGCGGAGAGTCGGAGATTTTGGCACCGCCTTTCACATCATGCGAGAAAGGAACCCGGTGGCGATGAAAAGACTGGGTAAAAAGTTCAAGTCAAGTAGCCAGGAGGAAAGAGAACAGGACTTAAACCTTATGAAAGAGGTTGTGCATTGCAAGTTTTCCCAAAATCCAGAGCTAAAACAAACACTATTAAGGACATCCAAAAGACATATTATGGAGTGCAACCCTTATGACACCTTTTTTTCGACGGGGCTGGGAATGGGCCACAGATCCTTGGATAAAATGCAGTATCCCGGGAAAAATCACATGGGAAGGCTGCTTGAAGTTGTGCGGGAGCAGCTCAGTTGAGAGGCGGGTAGGGCAAAACAAAATAAAACTTGCCGAAAGCGTTATGCTTGTGACCCGCGTTGTTGTCAGTCTTGTGTGTTCAGCTCAATGCATTGCACGTATTGTTCCACCAAGGTGTTGATTACATTTGGGGGTAACTGGTTTCAGCCGTTCAATATGGCCATATAAGGCATGTTATGGGTGGGAATACACAAAAGCAGGCGCTGCATGTGAAAGACCATTATAGGGCGATACAAAACCAAATGTAAATGATCACTTGTAAAAGCAGTCAAAGATGTAACTCCCATCAGAAAAATGCCAGAATTGGAATAAGCGTGGGTACCAGAGTTCTAAACAACTGGCGGGATCAATGTTCATCCACAACTCTGTGTAACAAAAAGCTCGTGGTCCTGCATAGTCAACTGTATGGTGCATTGTGTATTTCCTGTAGCCCATCTACAACTGAGGGGAAGGGGGAGTTTAAAACGTCCCTGACCAACTTGCAATAGAACCAACCCGAGAGCCACGAATCAAAAATAAACACATCAATTGCCTATAATTGTATTTCACAGCACATTTTGTTTTTAAAATTGTGGTGTTGGTCATGGAATGAACCAAAATATACACTGTAATGCGTGTATTGCTTGCAAACATAATTGTTTGAAGTTGTGAATCGAATTCAAAGCAGTATATATGGTGCTCCATGTATTATGTCGATGTGTTTGGGGTGCCGTCAGAATTATTTCATGTGTATAATATGACGGTATATGGAGTACTACGAGTGGTGACAGAAGAAATATGAAACATGTGTGTGAAAGGCCACGGTTGGAGCCTTATGAAGCCAAAGGTGTGACTTACTATTTTCGAACTTATGGTTTTATATTGCTCGTGGCCTCTGACGTATCACTCCTGTGATAACAATATCATACCCGCCCATAAAACGCTTACTCAAAAGCAATGAACCTACCCAGATGAGTCCCATAAAACAGTTGTACCCACTCTCTTCTATACCACTATTCCGCTGCTTTACTCGTAACATCTATACAATTATCTTCTCGTGGAAAATCTCAAAGTATCTAAGAATAAATGCTCTATTTCCGTCCCTTATATACATGCACGATTGCTGTGCACGAAAAATACACGCGTCCTTTACGATACACGTTCTTCACTGTGCTGTTTAGAGTAATTCTATGTGTATGTGCTTATACCCATGTGTCTGTGCGTTTATGTGTTGTTATTGTTGGTTGTTTTTGGTTGCTTGTTTTTCATGCAGGACGGTTGGTAGGCTTCGGTTTGGCACATGTCGTTGTTGAAGATCAAAATGAACGGTTTAAAATTAGTATCCTTTAACGTCAGAGGTTTGCGGGACTTAGGGAAAAGAATTGCTGTCATGTCTTTCTTAAGGGAAAGAAAGTCAGATATATACCTCATTCAAGAGGCTCATGCCCTTGAAGGAGATATGAAAAACTGGAAGGAAGACTGGGGTGAAGGTATGTTGTATATAAACCAAGGAAGTACACGTAGCGCAGGGCAGGTAATTTTACTCAGCAAAAACTGGGAAATCATTTCCCACAGTAACCCATTATCGGGGCGTATCCAAGTCCTTAAATTTTCAAGATTTGGAACGTGTATAACCCTTATAAATATTTATGGTCCCAACTCGGAAACAGAGAGAATTCCCTTCTTGATCAAGCTACGTGAAATTTTGAATGAAATAGACTTTGGTGACTTGCTTATATTAGGAGGGGATTTCAATATAGTCCTGACACCAGCCTTAGATAAAAAGGGTGGAATTAGCGATTCAAATAAAAAAAGTCGCTCTGAACTCATTGACATCATAGCAGATTGTAATTTGGTAGACATCTGGCGGGTGCGAAATCAATCTACGCAACGGTATACGTGGTCTCAAAGTTCCCCAAACATCAAATGTAGATTAGACTATTTTTTGCTACAGAATAAATGGGCCGACAAAGTGAAATCTGCTCGAATATTGCCCGGGCTCTTTAGCGATCACTCATTAATAGAACTAGAGATTGTTCTAGATAGGGTAACTCGCGGACCAGGTTTTTTCAAACTAAATTCGTCTGTTCTAAAAGAACCTGTATACAATGAACAAATGAGGGAAATAATAGATCGTGAATGGAAGGCAGCAGAAACAATAGCTGATATAGCTTTAAGATTTGACTGGTTAAAACACAAAATTGTTGAGTTTTCGATTGTGTATTGCAAAAATAGGGCAAAAAAACGTAGAAAAAAAGAAACGGAGCTCATGAAGCTACTAGAAGATATTGATAAAAAGATATGCTCTGATAAGGCTACAGAGGCGGAAATTATTTCTTTTGCTGAATGTAAGGAAGAGCTAGAAAAGCTTAACGAAGAGAAAGCCCGAGGTGCATGGTTGCGATCACGAGTACAATTTATAGAAGAGAACGAAAGGAGCACGCCTTACTTTTATAATAAGGCAAAAATTATTTTTGAGAAAAAGACTATCTCCAGACTTATGTGCGAAAGTCTCGAAGTTACGGAGCCAAACTCTATCCTTGAAGAAATACACAAATTTTATTCAGCATTGTATGCCTCCTCTGTCCATCTTGAGGGTAACGATATTAGAAAAAAGGTTCTTGAAGCAGGAGAAATTAAACCCTTCACTGAAGCTCAAAAACGAAGCTGTGAAGGAGATATCACAGTGGCTGAATGTTTTGAAGCCCTTTGCCGCTTCAAACCAAACAAATCACCGGGATGCGATGGGCTGACACCAGAATTTTACAAGGAATTCTGGGATATTTTGGGGCCGAAACTAGTTGAGGCACTAAATTTTAGCAAACGTAAAGGGGAGCTCTCGACATCACAAAAAAGAGGCGTTATTACCCTTTTAGAAAAAAAAGGCAAAGACAACAGTTTCTTAAAGAACTGGAGGCCTGTTTCTTTGCTTAATACCGACTATAAAATTCTAACTAAATGTTTGGCGATGAGACTTGAAAAACATATTCCGAGCGTTATTCATAGTGATCAAGCAGGATTTATAAAGGGTAGATTTATTGGGGAAAACATCAGATTCATTGAAGACCTAATTGAACTCTGCGATCTGCAAAATAAAACCGGCATACTATTGCAGCTCGATTTCGAAAAGGCCTTTGACTCGGTTGAATGGCCTTTTCTATTCACGGTACTAGAAAGGTTCAATTTAGGTAAAGACTTTATTTCCTGGGTCAAATGCTGCTATAAAAATATTTGCAGTTGTGTTTGCAACGGTGGCTTTACAACGGATTGGTTCGAATTACACAGAGGCCTGAGGCAAGGGTGTCCGCTCTCGTCTTTTCTATTTCTCCTGAGTATAGAAATTATGGGTGGTATGATTAGACAGGATAAGGACATAGATGGGTTTGAGATAGGAAACCGGAAACATAAACTAAAGCAATTTGCAGATGATTGTACATGCTCGCTTAGAAATACGCGTTCTGTCTTAAAACTAATAGAAACTATACGAGCGTTCTCGGGTTTTTCTGGTCTGAAGCTAAATATTGATAAGTCTGTTCTTTACTGGTTAGGCCCGTGGAGATACAAAAGAACTACAATCGCGGGTATGAAGGTAGAGACTGATACCTTCGAACTTCTAGGTGTACATGTGGGAACGAATAATGAAGAAAAACTAAAAAAGAATGTTGACTCAAAAATTAAAAAAATGACTAATGTCCTCCACGAATGGTCTCAAAGAGACCTAAGTTTGTGCGGGAAAATACTGGTGGCAAAAAACTTTGGTATCTCCAACCTAATTTATTATATGACAATGCTACATATCGAAGAGAACAGAATTTCTAAAATCCAATCTGAATTAAACAAATTTGTCTGGAACTATAAACCCCCTAAAGTAAAACACTTGGTATTGATTAACGGTCCGGAGGAAAGTGGTCTAAATGCCATAGATGTTGAATCACAAAGTAAAGCGTTAAAACTGACCTGGTTGAAACGAATCCTTCAAGGGGTGGGCTGGAATGACATAGTCAATAGATATTTCAACTCTATGGGTGGGTTGCTTTTTTTGCTTAGGTGTAACTACGATATCGACAAACTGGGTTGGCTGCCCACATTTTATAAGAAAATGTTACTGCATGCCACAGAAATCCTAAAAGCAGACAACGCCGAATATGTCATTTGGAACAACAAAAATATTCTGATTAACGGCAAAAGCATTTTTTACAAGGAATGGTTCGATAAAGGTGTGGTGCTCATTCACGACCTGTGTGACAAGGAAGGAAAATTCCTCACCTATCAACAATTTGTAGACAAATATACCATAAAGGTAGATTTTGTAACCTTTCAAGGCGTAGTGCAGGCCACGAAGAGTGCTATGAGAAAAGATAATACACTGAAAACAGCCGGTGAAAAACCAAACTTTTCGGTCAATGACTTATTTAAAACAATTGACGGCAAAACTATAAATATTACGAAGGTGAAAGGCAAACAATTTGCGATGCTTTTCACCTTTATAAAGAGCAGCCCTGCAATAGCCATGTTAAAGTGGCATACATCGCACCAGATAAGTAATGACGTTTTTTACAGGAGTATCCCACTTGCAAAAAAAAGTACGACAGAAACTAAACTAATTTCGTTCCAGTTTAAATTAGTGCATAACATTGTTGGATGTGGAGAAAATCTATTCCGGTGGAAAGTAAAAAATTCCGCAGACTGCGAATACTGTCAAACTGGTGTGAAAGATACGCTAGTTCACGCCCTAATTGATTGTGGGTATACACAAAAGTGGGTGGAGGAGACATTTTTGATTTTGGATATTTCTGACAAATTACAGCACACCTGTACCATAAAAGACTTTCTTTTTGGGGTAGAAGATCTGGCTCTAAATCTTATCATTCTGGTAGTAAAATTTGAGATAATTTGCCGTAGGGGCAGGAAAGAAAATGTAGTTCCTTCAGTTGTAGCTCGGAAAGTTTACCAACGTGTGCTTACCGAAAAAAAGCGTTTAACCCATCAAACATTTCGAAGCAAATGGTCACCGTATAATCCCATAGTGGAAAAAAGCCTTCTTTATGAAAAGTCAATATTAACGTGAAATAGTAAACTCCAGTTGGCCGCAAGCGTTCTCCTGTTACAAGCAACCAAAAAATTGTGTATTGTGTGTATGTGTGTGGGTACTGTGTATGTGTAGGTGTAGGAGTGAATGTGTGTGTATGTGTGTATGCTGTCACATCGTAACTCTGTCCTCAAAGAATTTGTTCAGTGAGCGTTTTGAACCCTGTGGTAGAACAATGTCCATTGACAGGCACCTAAGGCCAGTGAAATGGATGCCGCCGTGTGAAGTCATTTTGAGGATAAGTTATACTATGCTCTTTGTGTGGTGTCTTCTGTACATTTATATTATGTGATAAGCAAATAAATAAAAAAAAAAAAAATAAAAAAAAAAAATAAATAAAAAAAAAGAAACCGGAAGTCGGCTGTTTATGTCGAGTAGCCTTTGAAAACTGTTCTCTTAAACAAAATTACTTAATGCATGAATGATCTAGACAAATGAGAACTAACAACATGGACCATTGAAAATGCCGGCGAAAAGATCACACATGTGTTTGCAGCAAAAACCGATAATCATTAAGGGAAAAAAACGATGTATTTTTAATCATGGAGTGATCGGTTAAGCAGTGAAAGTTGGAGCGCTTACATGACGGTGTTGATGCCCGCTAGCTGCTGTATGATCTGCAGGCTACAGCCCACCACAAGCGCGCGACGTACCGCCGGCGTGGACCACATCTGTACTATGATGGGTGCTTGGGCTGCCATAGAAACGTCATAGAAACGTCATAAAACGTCATAAAAACAAAACAACGACTCTAAAACTAGCATATGAACATAGAGATGTGTCAGCGCTTTTTTTTTTTTTTTTTTTTTTTTTTGCTTTTTATTTTATTTTTTTATTTTTTTATTCATTAATTTCTTGTATTTTCTATCAGAAAACAAAGTGATTATAGAACTCTGCAGTTTCTGTGAACTACTTCGCATGTAAAAAATGTCTCGCTATCTGATGTTTCCATCACGTTACAGCGAGGGATGACTGATGTTTTTGCAATTGCGGAAAAAAACTACGCATTTGCTTAATTAAATAGCGATATTTCTTGATCTTAAAAAGCCGGTTTGACAAGTCCAGCATTAGTGTGTCCGTAATAGGTAATTTTCCATAGGTAAAGTGCATTATTTTTCCATAATTTGATTCGAGTGTGCTATTTATTACGTCAACAGTTACAACAATCACGTGATTACGTGACGAATTTACATAAAGCAACTGAGGTTCTAAGAATTCGCAAGCTTTTTGAAAAAAAAACCGGAAAAGATATTTATAGTAAATAATTAAATAAATCAATGACTAATTTTATTGTTGTTGTCTAACAACTAACCTCTGCGTATTTCAGTCTGTTGTGTATTAGACCTATTTTTTCACCGACCCACTAAATATTCCGCGAAAATAGTCCTCTTATTACAATACAGGGACTACTTCCAAATCCATCCGCTCTGTACTCATACGTAACAGATTTAATCTCCCCGGAAGCCAGCTGTTACACAAAAACATAGGTTTATAATACACAGTTAAGAGCTGGTTACTCACATTTATTAAGCTGCTCTTGTTCCACGTCCCAGTAGTTTTGTTTTATGGTTTCAAATTCCTCCTCAATGTCTTCTGACCCTCGCATTTTCTGTAGTACCTTCAATAAAATAAAAACAGTTAAACATGTAAATGGGAAGTCTCTTTGTCAACACAGTGCTTGTTCGAAACGTTATATTTTTTATAAGAAAAGTACAATTAAATTATTTTCAATTTTTTACGAGAGGGGTGCTTATTATGCAGAGTATGGCATAACTGAATAATTGCAATGAATAAATAAAAATAAAAGTTAGTTTTTGTATTAACCATGACTTAGAATAAATAGCAAAGCGAATTCTGCGAGCTTTGTTTTACTTTTGAAAAAAAAAAGCATTTTCGGGTTATTTATTTTAAAGTCATCATTGATTCATAAATACATTGTCACAACCATATATTATAACCTTCAGTGAGGTGAATCAAAGTAATAAATTAACCAGTAAAACTTTAAATGAAGGAAAAAAGCTGGCTTCTTATTTCAGTCCTACACAGGTAGATGTTGACTGTTACCACTGTGGATGACGTTTTTGTTATTATCGGAAGACTCACTAGTCTGGCCTTGTCCTCGCTGCCGCGGATGATAAGCCAGCTGGGACTTTCCGGCATGAAGATAAAGCCGACGAACTGTATGAAGGCGGGGACCGCCCCGAGCCCTAACATCCACCTGAAACACGCACCAATGTGGTCTGTAGAAACATCATACTGCTGGCTCGGCTCCTTGCTTTGTATGTACGTACGTGACAGGTGCTGTAAGTGGGTCAGTTGCTAGTTTGCATTCCCCTCCCCCCCTACAACCGGCCCCGCCCCCGTCCTCCGCCCACCCGCCAGAAATTTCTTAAGCATGATCCGAAATTCCACGATGTCGCTGAAATAATATCCAGCAACCAACCCCAATCCAGCTCATTAGAATACCACACCCTCTTTCAAGAAAGCCATGAAATCGCTCACGTTCTGTGCTCTGAAATCGCTCATATTGTGTGCCCCGAAATCGCTCATGTTCTGTGTCAGTTTGTTTTTACTCATAAATTTGATTTGTTTAACTATGGTCACATATTTATGTGAGTCGGAAATTTATTGCATTCTATTCAGGATGCGAATGGTGTCGTTTTTCAATTAAGGCAATCAGTATAACAGCGGGACCCCTGGATAGGCTTACCCCGTAAATGCGGCCATCTCACAAACAGGCCCGCCACACAAATAGGACAACTCCGAAAATAGGGCCATCTCACAAACGGGATCACCCAGCAAATTGGGCCATCTCACAACTAGGACCACTGCGGAAAAGAGGTCATCCCACAAACATCACCACTCCGGAAGTAAGCAAAACCTTTTAGTTCAGTCCTATCGGCGGTCCTATTTCGTGGGTTCCACTGTACTGTGGAAAGGGATACCTCATCTGGTCGACAGTGTGGCTAAAACTGATGAAAACTGAACGCAAAACAGTCAAAGCAGAACAGAAGTGCATGCCAGTATTCACGACGAATTGTAGCTGTAATCACGTTAGATTGTTGTTTTGCTTACTGCCCTCCCATTGACAAGGGTTCTCCATTAGCAGGGATGATTGTGTGGTGAATTAGGGCAAGGCCAATTCTCCCGAATCAAAGACGAAATCAGTTACATTGATGTGTGATGCCCAAGCGAATGCCCGCGTTGGACTGGGGTGTTCTTTTGGTGCTTTGTTGCGCTTCATTGTTTATGCCAATTGTTCTGTAACACGGCAGTGACATCTCGGGTCAGAACACGGCAAATCAAAAATAAAAACAACTCAAAAATAAGAACAAAACAACTCACAAACATAAAAACATGAAAAGTAGTATTAACACCCACTTCTTTTACACTCACTTGTTTAAAAACTGCATGCCAATAAGTGCTGTTAAAATTCGCTCACCGGAAATGGCAGCCATGACCGGTCACTTCGAAAATAGGCCAAAATGAAGACGTAGAATATAGGAATTTCGGAAGTACGCCAGTTTTTCCCTACCTGCTTTTGAAAAATATCTATGAAAAAGCCCACAGACATATCTTGCGTTCGCAGATGACTGTGTTCCGACTTCCATCTGCAACTTGTTCGCAACGTTGATTGTATGTCGGATAATCGACGTCGATCCAACGTCGGCACGAAGATATTGTTTGGACTTCCATGTTCTGCCATTTCTACCAGTATCATGCGTGGCCGCAGGGCAGAACATCATACGTGTAGCAATATCTTTTATATATATTCAATATCTTTGATACAGCAACATGATTTCAGAATTCCAATATTTGAAATGTGAAAAAAATACAATCGTATATGTTTGTCTCTCCTGTCTGTAAATTTCTCCCTGCACACTTATAAAAATATTATGTCAAATTTTTAGAGTCAAAAGCAGTTTCAGCTTGCATTTGCACGAAAGTAAAAAACCTTTATTTCCTGCCTTGAAAGGGCCATTCCAGTACAAAACTGCCAAGCCCAACCATAATTGTAACACAGGCAATAAACGGCGGGCTTTTCTTGCAGCAGGTTGGAGCTGCTTAGCCAACAACCCTGACATAGATTCAAAAAGTGACCAGACAGACAGACAGACAGCTCGGCAGACAGACAGACACTGAACTCGTGAAGATAGTCCTGGCAGTCGCATAGACTGGATGACCGACAGAAGATACGACACACACATTAAACATGCAATTAACGTTTTTTATTCATTAAACAAAAAGTATTTTCGCATCTGCTCTTAAGATTTGAAGAAAAAAAAAAGAAATGATGATTTCCTGATAGGATATTACAACATCTCCTTCACAATTTGACGGAATTAAAGAAAAAGGCAAACAGAAAAACAGGGTAATTGCTTTAGAAACTGCCAACAACAAGCAGGATAACAGGCCCTGACATCTGAGTGTCATCATCATTACACAAAGAGACAGGCAGAATACTTACACCGCGCCGGTATCATCGGTCAACACTCTCGGCAAATGGAGCCAACACAAACAGCAACACAATAACCTCACCCCCACCCCCTACTCCCACCCCCACCCCCACCACCTCCCTACTCCTTGAAGAAAACGTAGTTCTTTCACCCTTTCCTTTCCCAGCAGATTGACGCCTCATAACACTAATATAAACATCGTTATAATCTCAAATAAAAATTACCGTATAGTAAAGCCTCGTTTTTTTTGAGCAACTCTACGCCGTGAACCATGTCCAGTTAGTGAAAAAGATTTTGGAAATTTAATTCTGAAATTCGGGTTTGTGTAGAGAACGCCTGTATATAATGGACATTATATCTGGAATGTGATCAGGATAAAGACATTTCAGTGTGTTATGCCTAACCCTCACCCATTGATGCACGATTTCTTGTGCCTATGCCAGTGGCACCAAATAGTGATTTTCATTGACTCGATCTCCCGTACAGCGGCCACTCCCAACGACTTCGCGACAACGACGACACTCTGTACTTTTAGTGTTTAGTTTGGCAAAACATGGTTACAACAATCAGAATCACAATTAAGGCATAAATAGACCACTCAGTCAAGGATCATTTTCATACTGTGCGCATGACCCGGGAGGTCACGTGCGTGTAGGGGAACTGGGGTGGACACTCCCTGGGTGGTGGCTACTCAGGTTCCAGCTGGTTACCACATGCCTGTCCCTGACTTCTCAAAACGACCCCTTATCGCGGAGTGCTAAGCTAGAAATAATAGCCCCTTGTCTAACCAAACGCGGAATACAATTCTGAAAGAACCCCTTTTTTGTGGGTACCGTGGATTAATGAATGAAAATGCCCCCACCCCTCGTTTTAAACGAAATTGGCAGTCCGCGCGGCTTCGTCTGACCTCAAAATTACCCCTTTCTACATTCACAATGTTGATTACAAATTGGAGGTTGCTCATGAAGTAGAGGGCAGTTTTATTATACCAGTAAATATGTGCGCTTGCGAACATAACTCTCTCGTATTGCAAGACACATCCTGTAAACACTGTGAAACGGCACTGTTAATATCAAAAACCATTAATTCCAAAAAAAGTTCCACGATTTGAAGAGAATGTCGCTTATCGCCATCAACCAATAAATATTGCCAATACTCTGAAATAAGAAGAAGAAATGTGCTTCAAATGACGTCACAAACGCATAAAGGTTGCCGAGAGTAATTACAGAGAGGGCTTGATGACGGATAAACACCCTCTTCGATTTCATGTCAGTCTCGAGCTGGACTGTGGAATTTTAAACAAAACCCCCTTTCATCTTGTCAATGCAAATGATTGCAATTAGTACGCTGACGTCATTAAACCGCACAAACAGCCGGCTTTAATTAACCACTGGGATGACAGCAAGGAGAGCCGCTGACATCACCTTATTTCTAGGGTTTTCTCTCTTCTGTTCGATCTTATTTTCGGCTGTCGTGGAACAGACATCCAAACCCTCTGCTCTACAATTAAAATTGCTCAAGGCAAGTTCGCGTGCACTTGTCCTCAGAATCATTGATCATGGCTCAATCATCCAAAAACAGCGGATGAAATACAAGATGGTGGTCATTTTAATTATTCTGTT
This sequence comes from Protula sp. h YS-2021, assembly GCA_949752745.1. Classification (NCBI taxonomy): domain Eukaryota; kingdom Metazoa; phylum Annelida; class Polychaeta; order Sabellida; family Serpulidae; genus Protula; species Protula sp. h YS-2021. Next base: position 13,270,744 of record OX457027.1, on the reverse strand, counting down.
CGAACGCACAACCAAATCCGAACATGTTTTTATATGATGCTGTTTACGGTCAGTCTGAATTTTCATATCCATCCCCAAAATCATCTAAAACGTGTTTTTCATATGGTTAACGAATGTCTAAAATTTCGTGACGATCTCTGACTTATTAGTCAGTTCTCGTGTTTTCAAGAAATTGTAAAAAAAATATTCAAGAGGACGGCTGGCTGACATTTTGAATTTTCTGATCGATCGAAAAATTAGCCTCCACTGTGCATTCAAAATGGTTCAGTCTTATTTAAAATTGGCAAATTGGAGTGAAAATCTAAGAAAGCTGCCATTGTGGCCTTGAAATTCGGCCATGGCCAAAATAATAAACTACCGTAGAAGCCCCAACCATAATGGAAATCCAAGATGGCGGCCACTCTGACCCCAAAATTAGGCCGAAGTCAAAATAAAAATATCACTCACTTACCAACTGTGACAGCTCCTCTATATGCTAAATACATGTATCATAGAAAAGGATTATCAACGTTGGATAAAACGAATGGGCAGGCGGGCGGACACACAGACAAACCGACAACTCCCATACTTCTAGTTCCCTATCCGGGGCTAAAACACCGCCTGTAGGTAAACACAACACACAGACAAACAAAAGCACAAAAACTAAAATAAACGAAAAAAGAAAATGAAGAATAACAAAAAAATGCACCTCGTCACTAATAGAAGAATCGATCGCCCCTGAAGGATCATTTCAGCCATTTAGTATCCGATTACGCTTAAAACCAACCAATAAAGGCGGGTTGCTCTCTGATTGCGTTCCATCACTCAAAAACCCCAAGAGGGGTGTGTGGTGTAAGGGTGGGGGGAGGGCACATCGATAGAGAAGACACAGCAGCTTACGTAATCAGGCTTTTTCTTTGGCTCTGGGGAAAATGAATTTCCACTTATTATTCCTTATAATGATGCGCCCGTCACACCCTTATTGAGTTCAGTACAATGTACTTTTTCTGAGTATCGGGGACTCCTAAATAAAACATTATGGAATCCTGAAGGTCTTGTTCCTAAATTCATTACCGTAGAAATATGGCATGCTCTCAACCAGACCACTGCTTGTTTGGTCTCAGTACTGCCGAAATGCTTCATGCGCTTTATCTATCTCAATCTTATTTATGCTCAGATTCTACAACTTTACCATTTTTCAGATTCTACAACTTTGCAATTTCTCTGATTCTACAACTTTACAATTTTTCAGATTCTACAACTTAACAGTTGCTCAGATTCTACAATGCGAACACAAAAAAACATAACGAACTCAAAGAAAACATAGTAAACTTAAAGAAAACACAATAACAGTTAAAGCAAAGACCAGTAATGCTGACATCAAAACGTAACTAAATATAGTTGCCAAGTAATTCATTTCTGAGACATGACATAAAACAAGACATTTCCATTATACCTCCAGCCATCCTCTTCAAAACTGAATAAGCCATCCACAACATTAGCGACAAACTGACCACAGGCTACCATGGCAACGTTTGTAGACACGAGACGACCTCTGGCGTACGACGGCGACGCTTCGGCTATATACATAGGAATTGTGGTGGACGTTAATCCTACAACCAAAGACAAACCACCAATATGCAACAGCCGCTTACATTAAATATGCTCTCATTCGACCTTAGATGAAATGCGGCAGAAGTTTAGAAATGATCCCCAAATTAAGAAATATTTCTAAAACATTTTTTACTTCTCTGTGTAAGACTAAAATGTAAAACGTTTCGAAGCAGACGAATAATGAGATAGAACGTAAGTCATAACCACATTATAACCACACTGTAACCACATTATAACCACACTGTAACCACATTATAACCATAACTGTAACCACAATTTAACCACATTATAACCATAATTGTAGCCATACTGTAACTGTTCCGACCCATATACGGATTTGCACCATCTTAAGATGGGTCTGCGCCGTATGCGGATGAAATATATTTGATTAAAATTCTGTTTTGTTTTTTTTTTTGGCAAAAAAAAAAAAACAAATGTAGTAATAACTGTTATGTGCATAACATTATCTTTGGCTCGGATTCCTTTGATGTGACTTAATTATGATCGCTAAGTGACAAAATTGGATATATGCAATACGCCAAAAAAAAAAAAAATAAACCCTTATTGCAATATAATCACTTGACAACCAACCTTAATTGCAATTCAATTACTTCAAAACGTGTACATGAATACTGCTGGTTTGCGGCGAAAGGTACTTGCAACTGTAGCAGATTAGGCACTGATTGGCATTGACAGGAATTTACTTTGATGTTGAGTATAACCGCGATTGACATTAAAGTTTTTATAGAGCTGAATTGCAATAAATACTTTTATGTCCAAAACTACACCTAACAATTAGGACATTTACTTAAAAAATGCGGTTTTGAGTATTCACAAACGCGTTTTCTGTAATAAACTGATCATTTTTATTTCATGTTTTTTTAAGAATCAGCATATGGGTCTGCGCCATCTTAAGATACGGCTTACTGACAGACAAAATTGGTGAAAAAAATTAATTAGCACACCATTAAAGCAACAGAATATGTCATTTATATATGTCATTTATATTTGTATTTTATTTGCATATATAGCGCAGAACTGTCTTAAGATAGCGCAGACCCATCTCGAAATGGCGCATAACTTAATTATTCTGTAACTATGCGTGACCATACTGTGAGCATAACTGTAAACACTTAATTGTTTAAAACTAGAACCGCATTTCGCAGGCGAAATCTTCAACACTTGACAAACATTAAAAGTTAAAAAATATTTCTTTGAACTACTTAATATATTATTTCTTGAATAACATGAAATTTTTTTTGCAGGCAGCATAGTCTGTAATACAACTAAGTAGAGAGCTTATTGCACAGCACGTATGCGGCTTATAAGGGGGACTATCACATATTAGCCAAAATGCTTCACCACCCAAGTTGCATTTTGGTCAAAATATTTACTACGTTTTAGCCAAGATCAATGTCTTGATATTACATCATCTTCGCTAAGAGTACAGCTACAGTCGATCCCTCATGACCGCGCTCACGCTACGCGGGGCATGTAGAGTCAGGAATTGTCCGCTGTTGCTATTCGGGAAGCTCCTGATGTGCCTGTCTTAGAACTTGAAATCTACTAAAATCATTCCAAATAAGAGTACCCCAGTGCAGACCACAACCTACATCAAAATCAGGAGTCTAGACGCCGAAATGCCCCCAAACAAGCGCGGAAAAAGCAAAAACAAAAAGCGCGATGGACTTATTCGACACATTTTTGCGCAAAGAAATTCCTCGCAGCCACTTCATCTCTGCAATGGGTCACAAGTACTAGGCGAAGACCGATCTGTGAACGACGCATTAGTGAAACTATACTGTAGTACGATTTTATAGTCTCAGTTATGCAATGTCATTGTGTGTAAATTGGCTAAAATGTAATGACTTTTTGGCTGAATTGTGATTTTATTTTGACTAAAATGTAGTAGGATTTGGCTAAAATGTGAGATACCGTTATAAGGTTCATTTGTGAATGGTTATGTTGGCTCAACGGCTTTATTGATTGAACGGATAAGCACTTTTTCTCTATGCAGGCAGAGCTCGTGTAACGCCCATAAGCTGTGCTGTTTTGCTCAACCGTTACTTTGCTTCTAAATGCGCTCTGTTTATTCTAAAATCAGCTGTGTTCGCATGGTGTTTTAAACATGAAAACGAAATCGTAGACAAAAAAAGGCGGGATGCACACCCTCGGATCAAGTTCTACATAAGTACAAAGTTTTGTGGTCCTAGGACCTGTAGTGTCAGAGAATAAGCTGAGACAAGAAAATTCACATAAGCCCTGACCAAGTCAGAGACTTGTCAAGTGTTAAATAAGCTCGTATAAAATAAGCAGGCGTCACGCAATTGTTTTTATGGCTGTTGAAATGCGCTGCTTTAAAGATGCTACACTCCAGTTGTCGTATTATCATTTTTGTCGTGGTCCTTTTTTGTCGTATTACATTTTTGTCGTATTAGCGCTGTTCATTTCTACCAATGAACAACTACGTCCATATCCTACACAAATATGAATGCGGCTGAAACAGTACGGAGCAACATCAACTGCTTTTACTTAATACAACAAAGCAGTATAATGTGTATTTAGGACTATATGTTCGGTATTAAGGACACAATCACCACCCCCCCCCCCTCCCCCCTCATCGGTCATGTGCTGACAACAAAAATTACCTTGTTTATATCCGTTGGCATCATTAGCAATTACGCACAGAAAAACTGGTGCATACTGAATACCTTTCTCGTGTGATTGTCCGCTGTAACATATAGCGACTTTTCCAGGCACTTCCCGCACTGGGTAATGAATCGAAATATCTTTTGTACTAATACAAAGCCAATCAAAGCGGCGACTTAGCTTTACCATTTGGTATCTTTCACTGCAAACGAAGCAAAATGTAATCTGCTGTGTCTGACTGCAGGCTGTTGTTTGGTTCGGTTTGGTACATTTCGCTGTCCTTATTTTCTTTTTTTTTTCTTTCTTTTTTTTTTTTTTTTTTAGTTTTTTTTTGGGGGGGAGGGGGGGGGGGGTTGTAGGGAACTGCAGGCTGCAATAACGTTAAATAATGATTAAAGTCTTGCTCTTTTCCTACCGCGGATTTCGTTAGGATTTGCTTACGATTAGCTTAACTAATTCTGAGCTAATCGGCAGTATGAAAAGCACATACTCGCGATTAACTAATCCTGCTTAGATTAACTAACCCCGAGCACAGCCGCAGTATGACCAGTTACTGGAATTGTTCAGCTCAGCTTAAAATTTCCGATACCGCAATGACGTAATACTGTAGGATAACGTCATATTCTGATGCGCAGTGAAGAAGTTAATCCTAAGCAAATCCGCAGTATAACAAGGCACGGATTTAGACCCACCAGGATTACTTTAGCAAGGTTTTCAGCCACCGCAGGATTTGCTTTGATTGGTTAAGCCAGGTCGGCTTTCAAAAGCTGAGCATGTCTGAAACTAATCTGCAGTAGGAAAATTTTTTACTATAGCCTGTGAAAATACACCCACCTCGACAGCCCCCAGCGTGTTTTAGAAACACAGTAAAATCTTCGTTAGAGAACACCCCTCTCAGTGAACACTTCTACTCAGTGAACACCTCTACTCAGTGAACACTTCTACTCAGTGAACACTTCTACTCAGTGAATGCCTCTACGCAGTGAACACCTCTACTCAGTGAACATTTCTACTCAGTGAATACCTCTACTCAGTGAAACCTCTACTCAGTGAAACCTCTACTCAGTGAAACCTCTACTCAGTGAAGACCTCTACTCAGTGAACACTTCTACTCAGTGAATACCTCTACTCAGTGAAACCTCTACTCAGTGAACACCTTTACTCAGTGAACACCTCTACTCAGTGAACACCTCTGCTCAGTGAACACTTCTACTCAGTGAAACCTCTACTCAGTGAACACCTTTACTCAGTGAACACCTCTACTCAGTAAACAACTTCCGTTAGTGAACAACCTGTGATTAGTGATCTTTTTTAATGTATGTGTTGCATTGTCAGTTTCACCTCTCATCAATGAACACCGCTACATAATGAACATTTTAGCAGGTGCGGACTTTTCACTGTATCTTCCATGTTCTTTTGTACTTAATGATAATTGCACGGGCATTAGAATGTAGCCATTGTCACTTTATGCAACTGGTTCAGTAATCCGTTGCTATATATGGTGCGACTGGTTCTACCCGGCTCTTTAGCAACGTTCTGTTTTAACCACCAATTTGACTGAGTAAAAAATGTGTTCTTTCGTCTAACGCTTTGGAAAACGAAAAAGTGCATTTCAGTTTGTCTTGGTGAAAGTTCTAAATTAACATATTATATAAATATTTAATAATGTTAGTACAAAATATGGTTATATTGTTACTGTACTTCAGACAACTTCTGTAATAGAATTGATTCATTGAAAAAATGTTTCCATTGAAATCAGTGGCATGAAAGGGCGGAGAGTGGTTCCTGCAGCATGCAAACGTTGTGTCGTGCATTAACCCTGGCGTGCAACGGGCCCGTTTCACGGAAAGGCAAAACGCACGCATAAGTCGCATGCAAACAGCCTTTCCGTGCTTTTATTGTTTCCAAACCACACTAGAGAAGTGGGACATTTATTGTCAGCGACCCCTCCCCCCTCCCTCCCCCCTCCCTCCCCCCTCCCTCCCCACCACCTCACGAATCTATAAGAAATGTACAAAAACACTAGTCAATATTCATATGCACACAAAATCGGCCATTCGCATAAATCGATTCATTCCATATATTAAAAAATCCTGTTATTCTTGTTTTATTTTTTTCAAAATAAACTAGACAACTACAGTTTCGGCATGACTTCTATGTTTTAAATGTCCCGCGCCTGGAAAAGCACCCGTAAGATCTAGCACAACATCTGTTCACAACAGATCAAGTGTACCTGGAACAACACCCGTAAGATCTAGCACAATACCAGTTCGCAACAGATCAAGTGTACCTGGAACAACACCCGTCAGGTCTAGCACAAGACCAGTTCACAGAAGGCCAAGTTGAACTGGGAACAACACCCGTAAGGTCTTGCACAACACCAGTTCACAGCAACTACGCTCTGATTGTAATGTCCGTTTTTGAAAAAAAAAACAACAAATTACTCAGACCCAGAGGGCTCGTGACCAAAAACAACAGCTGTTCATTTGATATTTTCTCGGCAAAAGATGAAGGAAAACTCTGTTGTAAGTGATGCGGGAGACTGAATCTGAGCCATTAACCGTGGCTGGAGGGTGTGGGGCCGCATGTGAAATCTTGATGGTCCTGAATTACATCCATGCCGCTTCATCCCCCAAAAATATCTAATTCAGCAGTAAGTGGGCGGTCTTTTAGTGTAAAACATTAAATGAACAGTCATTTTAGGGTAAAACAGTAAATGGGCAGTCATTTGAGGGTAAAACAGTAAATAGGCAGTCATTTTAGGATAAAACAGCAAATGGACAGTCATTTTAGTGTGAAACAGTAAATGGGCAGTCATTTTAGGGTAAAATAGCAAATGGGCAGCTGTTTTAGGATAAAACAGTAAATTGACAGTCATTTTCGGGTAAAAAAGTAAATGGGCAGTCATTTTAGGGTAAAACAGTAAATGGGCAGCCATTTTAAGGTAAAAAAGTAAATGGGCAGTCATTTTAGGGTAAATCAGTAAATGGGCAGTCATTTTAGGGTAAAACAGTAAATGGACAGTCATTTTAGGGTGAAACAGTAAATGGGCAGTCATTTTAGGGTAAAGCAGTAAATTGGCAGTCATTTTAGGGTAAAACAGTAAATAGGCAGTCATTTTAGGGTAAAACAGTAAATGGATAGTCCTTTTAGGCTAAAACAGTAAACTGGCAGTCATTTTAGGGTAAAACAGTAAATGGGCAGTCATTTTAGGGTAAAACAGTAAATGGGCAGTCATTTTAGGGTAAAACAGTAAATGGGCAGTCATTTTAGGGTAAAACAGTAAATGGGCAGTCATTTTAGGGTAAAACAGTAAATGGGCAGTCATTTTAGGGCAAACCTGCAAACGAGTCGTGCTTACAAAATGGAGACATGCAAACGTACATTAAAGACAGCCAGATTTTCATACAAATCATGGAGTAAAATACGTGAATTCTGATGGCTACCAGCGATAAGCCTGGCACTGCGATAAAACATCAACTTCATTTATGCTTAACTGATAGATACGGGTTTTATCAGCAAAAGTTCAATGTCAGAATTTGCATATAAAATCGAACAAAAAGAGAAGGATGGACTAGACCTGTCCCACGTACGTCTCTGGCAAGCTTGGTCCTTATTGCACTATATGACCCGGACCTGTCGGACCAAAAGACGTGGCGAAAACAAGGCATCAGACGTGAAAGCAGCGCACAAATTCGGTAAATTTCTCAATCTCCAACGGTAAAAATGTAGCTCTATCTGAGCACATACTCAATTTTTTTCCCGTAAAGAACAATTTTACAATTTTTTTTTACAAAAGAGCATAGGAAAGGTTCTCACAATCAGGCATATAGTTATAGAAATAATATCTTGCTGCCTGGATGCAAAACGCGTTTTTCCTTGCTAGCCGCTTGGTGACTGGGTTGCCTTTTGCCGCCGTGCCATGAAGTATTATTACAGAATTCTGGTTCATTTATTTGCCAGTTCCTGCCAATGCAAAACCTTAAGCAATCGAGGGTTCCATAAAAACATTAGTAGATAATAAATAAGAGAATGACCCCAGAGAATGACCCCAGAGAATGACCCCACTGGGGTCATTCTCTGGGGTCATTCTCTGGGGTCATTCTCTTATTTATTCTGAGGTGATTCTCTTGTAAGAGTTCTGCCCCAGAGCCCATGTTTCATAGAGGAACGCCTGGTAGTCGACATATACCTCTTCCCATAAATCGGCATCCTTCTTTGAGAAATGATAAGCCGCCAGGCGTTCCTCAGTGAAAAATTCTTTCTTAAACTGCATATTATTTTTTCGACACGTCTGCTCTCTACAAAAGTTCGAAAGCTCTGCAGGCGGAGATGACGAAATGTGTGTATGTGACGAAATGATGTGTGAAACGTCAGACCACCCCCCCACCCCTCCTTGTCAATACACAGTACAGAGTACAGAGTATTGACGACCACCCCCCCACCCCTCCCCCAAGAATCTGTGTTGCCGACCACCCCCCCCCCACCCCTCCCCTAGAACAGAGTAACAGAGTAACAGAGTATTACTATTTGCATAAAACAACTCCCAAACAAAAAGTAAACTTATGTTAGTATGTTTAAAGCATTTTTCCACACATTTTTCTTGACGAAATGGATGGTTGTATAAACGAAACGCCATTTGTGCAGTTGTTAGGGTGATTACGAGATTGGAAATAACGACTTCCGCTGAAGCGTTGATGAAGCGCTGATGAAGCGTTGAAGTGTATAACCCCCCCCCCCCCCCCCCTCCCTCCCCAAATTGAAAAAAAAAAAAGCTCACGTGAGTGTCTCGAGTGAAAAGGTGTGTGCCGTGCCGAGACGGGGTGGGGTGTGTGGTGTGTGGAGAGACAGAGACAGAGAGAGTTTTTTTTTTTTGAAAGAAGGCGTGAGTGTCTCGAGTGAAAGGGGGTGTGTACGCCGAGACGGGGTGGGGGGTGTGTGTGGAGAGAGACAGAGACAGAGAGAGTTTTTTTTTTTGAAAGAAGGCGTGAGTGTCTCGAGTGAAAGGGGGTGTGTACGCCGAGACGGGTGCCGCATTGCAAAGCACGTCAGACCACCCCCCCCCACCCCTCCCCCAAGAATCTCCGAGACGTCTCGAGTGAAAGGGTGTGTGTGCGCCGAGACGGGTGCCGCATTGTTGAAACGTCAGACCACCCCCCCCCACCCCTCCCCCAAGAATCTCCGAGACGTCTCGAGTGAAAGGGGGTGTGTGTGCCGAGACGGGGTGGGGTGTGTGGGGTGTGGAGAGACAGAGACAGAGAGTTTTTTTTTTTGAAAGAAGGCGTGAGTGTCTCGAGTGAACGAGGGTGTGTACGCCGAGACGGGTGCCGCATTGTTGCATGCATTGCAAAGCACGTCCGTTGAAACGTCAGACCACCCCCCCCCACCCCTCCCCAAGCGAGAGACGAGAGAGTGTGACGAAAGAAAACGTCATATGATGCAAGGATGCTGCTGCATGGATTACGATTGCGAGGGATTGCGAGCGAAAAGTGTGTTTCCGGTGGAAGGATTGGGAAAGGTTGTAGAATGGTGCAATGGTAGAATGGTATGGGGGGCTTGTGAAAAAAAAAAGCCGAGACGTCTCGAGTGAAAGGGGGTGTGCCGTGCCGAGACGGTGTGGAGATAGAGTTTTAAAGCATTTCCCATTCTCATGCATACTTTTCCAAACAGAGTTGTTCTCGAGTGAAGGAGGGTGTGTGTGCCGAGACGGGGTGGGGTGAAAGGGTGTGTGTGGAGAGAGACAGAGAGAGAGACAGAGAGACAGAGAGAAGAAGGTGTGTCTCGAGTGAAAGGGTGTGTGCCGTGCCGAGACGGTGTGGAGATAGAGTTTTAAAGCATTTCCCATTCTCATGCATACTTTTCCAAACAGAGTTGTTCTCGAGTGAAGGAGGGTGTGTGTGCCGAGACGGGGTGTGGGGTGTGTGGGGTGTGGAGAGACAGAGACAGAGAGTTTTTTTTTTTTGAACGAAGGCGTGAGTGTCTCGAGTGAACGAGGGTGTGTACGCCGAGACGGGTGCCGCATTGTTGAAACGTCAGACCACCCCCCCACCCCTCCCCCAAGAATCTCCGAGACGTCTCGAGTGAAAGGGGGTGTGTGTGCCGAGACGGGTGCCGCATTGCAAAGCATGTCAGACCACCCCCCCCCACCCCTCCCCAAGAATCTCCGAGACGTCTCGAGTGAAAGGGGGTGTGTGTGCCGAGACGGGTGCCGCAGTGCAAAGCATGTCAGACCACCCCCCACCCATCCCCCAAGAATCTCCGAGACGTCTCGAGTGAAAGGGGGTGTGTGCGCCGAGACGGGTGCCGCATTGTTGAAACGTCAGACCACCCCCCCCCCACCCCTCCCAAAAAAAAAAAAAAAGTCGAGACGTCTCGAGTGAAAGAGGCTGCTTACGGGACACACTGGGGAAGAGTATGTACACAGCAGCAACACTTGCTTGACGTTTCGCGTTTTCGCCGTTGGCGTCTCGAGTGAAAGAGGCTGCTTACGGGACACACTGGGGGAAGAGTATGTACACAGCAGCAACACTTGCTTGACGTTTCGCGTTTTCGCCGTTGGCGTCTCGAGTGAAAGAGGCTGCTTACGGGACACACTGGGCCACTGGGAATCGCTACCAGTGCCACTTGCTTCACCGTCTCGTTTCGTTGACGTCTCGCTTGACTCAGCAGCGGATGGTTGGGTATAAAAGAGGGGGTGTGTGTGTGGACCTCATCAGTACAGTGTAGCAGTGTACAGTGTAGCAGTGTAGCAGTCATGGAGAACAAGACAAGGAGCGCAACAAGCAACGCAGCGGCGGCAGCAGCGCAGCGCAGCCAGGGCGGCAGCCAGGGCGGCAGCCAGGGCGGCGGCAGCAGTTTTCAAATTAGTGCTAACTTAACCATTACTGTGGAGTATGGAGAATATGGGCCATTTCTACGCATCACACGTGGAGAGAGAGATGGTGTGCTTATTCACCATCTTTGTGGAAGATTGTGTGCCAGAGCTTGAGAAATTTACGAGACATTGGCTTCAAACTATACTTAACGCAAACGAAGTGGCTTGAAGTCATTTCATACTTGGATATGCGTTATGTGAGTTTTGTGCGCACGTCACGGTTTGAAGGGAAAGAATACACACATCACATCAACATGAATGATGGTGAATGGGAGACACTGCTTCAGGAGATGGACAACATCAACTCAGCCCTATCACCATGTGAGGAATGTCATGACAAGAAAACGATCATCAAGCTGCAAAAGGATGGTCGGATGAAGGTGTCAAAGCTATCCAAGAAAAGACTGGCTGAAGTTCAGTTGGATAACATGAATGTGCAAAATCAACTTGGACTTACCTGCGAGTATTGTGGTGCTTGTGGATATGTGGAGGATTATCATTGCCACTGCCACAAGTATAATTGCAAGTTGTGTGAACCAAACAACTTCTGCGGCAAGTGTGGAGTACTTAAAGTCTGTGAAGCAAAGTAGAAGCTAGAACTTGTTCGATTCCACGATGAATGAGTTGAAGTGAATTCAAAACTTTGTAATATGTTTGGGTAGATAGTTAGACATAAAGGGAGTGAAGTTTTCATTTCATTGTATAACCATGGAGAAGAAGAAGAAGACAAGCAGCTTTAAAATTAGTGCAAACATAACTGTTACTGTGCAACATGGAAAATTTGGACAATTTCTACGAATCAAACGTGGAGAGAGCTGGGTTGCTTTATCACCATCTTCGTGGAAGATTGTGTGTGAGAGATTTAGAGATTTACGCACCATTGGCTTCAAACTATACTTAACGAAAAATAAGTGGCTGGAAGTCATTTCAATCTTGGGCATGCGTTATATAACTTTTGCACATACATTGCTGGTTCACGGACTAGGATATACGAAGTACATCAACATGGATCATGGTGAATGTGAGACATTGCTTCAGGAGATGGATAACATTAACTCAGTCTTATTACCATGTACGGAATGTCATGTCATAAATCCTATCAAGCTGCGAAAGGATGGTCGGATGAAGGTGTCAAAGCTATCCAAGAAAAGGCTGGCTGAAGTTCAGTTGGAGAACATGAACGTACAAAATCAACTTGGACTTACCTGTGACTATTGCGGTGCTTGTGAATATGTGGAGGATTATCATTGCCACTGCCACAAGTACAATTGCATGATGTGTGAACCAAACAACTTCTGCGGCAAGTGTGGAGTACTTAAGGTCTGTGAAGCACAGTAGAAGCCCCCCACACCACACCACACACACTGCAAAGATGGACGCATGTTTTAGAAAAGCTTATATTGACTTGATGATTGCTAAACTTGCTTGCTGCGGCACTCCAGACTATCAGCTTTATCACTTGGACGCTTACTGGGATGTTGTACATCACAGTCTTGATGTGACTGAACTCTATTCACGATTTCTTGGAGAATGTGCCGCAATTGGACTCGAAGAAGATCCTGACTTTGACTTTGATTCTGCACTCTATTCTGCCCGCAATGATGTAGAAGCATATTACACCGTGGTGGATTATTTGAGAGATTGCTGTGGATTTGAGGAGGAGGAAGAAGAAGAAACCGAGCAGCCTTGTCAGCCTTGTCAGGTAAGCCCCAACCCCCCCCCTTTTAACACTAACAACTCTAACAACTCTAACTCAGCACAGCAGCAGCGCAGCAGCGCAGCAGCTAACAATGTTTTTCTTGCTAGCAAATTTAATTTTATGTGAGTGGTTTCAACGTGAACAAAGAAAGAAGATGATAGAAGAAGTAGCAGATATATTCAAACATATTTTATTGCAGGAGGAAGACATGTTAGAGTAAACCCAAAGTCAACATGGAGAATCTTGTGGAACTGTTGTGTGACCGGGGGCGGGAGGGTATAAAAGAGACTGTGCCTCCACCATCACCGCTCACTCAGCAGTCGTCGCCGCCGCCGTCGCCGCCGCCTAGCCGCTCACCAGTCCGCTCACCAGTCCGCTCACGGGTGTCACGGGTGTGGAGACGTGAAGAACGCTCACTCAGCCGCTCACCAGTCCGCTCACGGGTGTCACGGGTGTGGCGACGTGGAGAACCCCCCCAGACTGAACTTGACAAACTTGTGAAGAGTGTGGGGAAGGTAGTGCTCTCTAAAGACTGAGTGAGAAAGAGAGCGCTAGCGACAGCGCTAGAGCGCGCTAGAGCGTTAGAGCGCTGTATCATGGCGGACATGACACTGAGACAATATATTGTGCAAAAAGCTTATTGTGAAGAAATGTTATTAGCTGTAAAAAAGTTTGCCTGTTTAGTATGTCCTGCTTGCCAACTTGAAGAGTGTTCAGAACATACTTGTCATTTTGCATGTGTCTATACTTATTGGAATGAAGCTAAATATTATATTCATTTAGATAAATAGTTAGAGAATGCAAATCAGCGTTGTGAGAAATATGGTGTAAATACGATAACACTTGATGAACTCAGTCATTGGCTAGTATTCATTGAAGATCAATGGTCTCCAGTGATTCACACCATTGTATCTATACTTGATTTGTAAAAAACTTGTGGAGTTAAGTTTGGTTGAGGGTTATAAAATATAAAATAAAAAGCTGTTCTGTTGAGAAGGTGGTTTTCATTCGGTGTGACCATGTCAACGACGTGGAAAGACTACTTGACCAATATGTACTTCAAACCTGGACAGCCCGGGGCATTTGCTGGTCCTTATAAACTGTATCACATCTTAAGAAAACATGATCAACCCGTGACACAGTCGCAAGTGAAGAAATGGCTACAGGACCAAGATACATTCAGTTTACTCCAACCTGTCAAATACAGGTTCAAAAGACAACGTGTGATTACACGAGGCATTGATGACATGTGGGATGTGGATTTGGCTGATATGGGAAACATAGCTCCCTATAATGATGGCACACGCTTTTTACTCATTGTCATTGATGTGTTTTCCAAATATGTGTGGGTACAGCCAATCCCTAATAAATCACATACCAGCGTCATACAAGCTTTCCAAAAGATTTTTCATGACACACCCCGAAGGCCACGCACTCTAAGGTCCGATAAAGGCACGGAATTTAAAAACAGATGGGTCAAAGCATTTTTGAAGAAAGAGGGCATTCATGCCTATACAACAAAGAATGAAACCAAAGCCAACTTTGCTGAGAGAGTCATTCGTACTCTGAAGGGGATGATGTATCGGTATTTTCTACACAATCAAACTTACCGTTACTTAGACATCCTTCCAGACTTGGTGTACAACTACAACCATAGACCTCATGGCTCCCTCCCGAATAAGTATGCTCCAGCCGAGATTCGCAAAGACAACGAATCGAAAGTGTGGAAGTATATGTATGTCGACAAACTAAAATTGAAACCGAAGAAGAAGAAGAAGAAGTACAAGTTCAACATTGGCGATTATGTGCGCATTTCCCACGTTAAATATGTGTTTCAACGGGATTATCACGTTAAATGGACGCAAGAAGTCTTCATTGTCACACATCGTTGTAAGAAGCAGGGAATACATTTGTATCGTGTGAAAGACTTTTTAGACGAAGATATTGATGGGCATTTCTATGAGGAAGAACTGCAGAAAGTGACCAAAGATATTGAATCTGTGTACAGAATTGAAAAAGTCTTGAAAACACGTAAAAGGCGAGGAGGTGTGAAAGAATTATTTGTCAAGTGGTTAGGTTGGCCAAACAAGTTTAACACTTGGGTGAAACAAACAGACATTCAACGATGAAGCATCCCTTTACATGCTTGGTCTCTGGACCTACAGGCAGTGGCAAGACGTCTCTGGTCAGGGAAATTCTCGAACAAAAGTTGATTCACCCCTCTCCGAAAAACATTTTATGGCTCTATGCAGCCGATCAGCCCTTGTACAAGGGAATGAAAGGTGTGACATTTTACCAAGGCATTCCAGATGACATTGAAGAGCGTTTTAACCCGAAAAAACCAAACTTACTCATCCTTGATGACTTGATGACCAAATGCCATAGCGATGAGCGTATGACACGTCTCTTTAGTGTGGGTAGCAGTCATCAAAATCTAAGTATCATCTTTATTGTGCATAATTTATTCCATCATGGGAAAGAGATGCGCAATATTAGTTTGAATACCCATTATATCATTTTGTTTAAAAATCCGAGAGACAGTCAGCAAGTCAGTACATTGGCGCGGCAAATGTATCCTGGAAGAGCTCAATTTCTCATAGAAGCCTATCAAGATGCTACCAGCAAACCCCATGGTTATTTGTTCATTGACTTGAAGCCGAAGACGAATGATCAACTGCGTATTCGTACAGGCATTTTACCAAAAGATACCCATTATATATATATTGATAAAGCAGTGTATGACCAAGAACCAAGTCATTTAACCATTCACAGTCAAGATGTCTAAACGCATTCGAACGAACCAGCCTTTCCTTCATTTGCTTGCACGTAGTGGGTCTAGACGGCGTAAATCCTTGCTACAGCAAGCTACGAAGGAGGAATTAACGAGCTTGTTTGAAATTTGTTTGAATATATTAAGGGGACATTTACCCTTAAGCTCAAAACGGTATAAGGTATTCCAGCGTGAGCGTCATACCCTACGTACTCTGGCAGACAAGAAGATATCCCTTCGACGAAAAAAGAAGTTGGTGAATCAGAAAGGAGGATTCATTGGAGTGGTTGCTAGATTTGCATTACCCTTGTTAGCCAAGCTGCTGTTGAAATGAAGCATGCTATGAAAATGGTTCTCATTCCTGAACAGGAATACAAACTGTTATTAGAAAAGAAGGGGAGAAAACATAGCATCAAAAGAAAAGTCAAGACACTTTTACGTGGGAAACGAACACGTGAAAAGGCTATGGAAATGTCTCAACTTTTTGGCCGTCATCTACGAACAAGTCAGTCCCAACAACAACCACCCTCACCACCACCACCACCACCACCACCACCACTAGAAAAGCGAGTGTTAAGTCATTTTCAACCTATCTATCATGGAAAAGTGATACAACTTTTAGCAGAACTGAAGAAACATGGTACGACATGGACAGAGAAGGATGAACTTGTGTTGAAAACGGGCGATGTCATTACAAATTCTAACATGATTGATTTGATGAAAGAAGCATTGGTGGCGACAAGAAGAAAAGACCGAAGACCCCCACCCCATGGCTGGCATCCGTTTATCCAGGAAATTGTCGATGCGAATATTCCAAAAACGACGTTTAGTAAAAAGACCACTCGTGAAGACATTGCCACAGAAATGAACCAGCGTCAGCAAAGACAGTTTCCTAAAGGATGGGAAAAGTTTTAACAAAAGAGTTATGGTGTTGTGGTGGTGGTGGTGGTGGCCAGGAAGAGACTATTCCCGCGACTATTCCCGTGAAGATCCGATGTACAAGTGCGTGTTGCGAAGGAGAAATAAAAGACCATGTGAATGAGGATGAGACTTGGTCGAATGGCGCGCGCTGTCCCGAGGTACCTGATGAGGTATATAGGCAACGACGACGACGCACCCATACCATTTGACCACCACCATGGAGTCGACAAGCTTTTACATTACTTTGCCTAGCAATGCGAGTATGAATTATTATCCCAACAACAAGGCTTCGAATTATCAAATTCGTATGCCTCGAACCATCTATCTGAATGGAAAATATGAAGTGGCTCTAGCTGAAATTCAATATCCACATACATGGTCAACGATGAGACAGGGCATGAACTATTCTATTCAGTATCGACGCCTAGATACATTTGGCACTATCGATATTCCTCATGGGTACTACAGAACCATACCAGAACTATGTCAGGCAGTGAATGAAGAAGTGGCTAACTCCGAGGACCTTAGACCAGCAGCAGGAGAAGAAGCTAATAATTCTATTATTCGGCTAAAGTATGATAAAATTAGACGACGCGTGTTTCTATTTCTTGATTATGGCTTTGAAGTGTCCTTCTCCACTGGATTAGCTGAGATTTTAGGATTTATCCCAGATCACTGGTATACTGAAACGTGTACAGCTGACCATAAAGCCGATGTGAAACAGGGGTTTTATACACTGTATGTGTACTGTAGTATTTGTGAACCACAAGTGGTTGGGGATTATTATGTGCCCTTGCTACGTTCTGTTGGGATACAAGGCCATGATGGTGAGATTATCATGAAAACGTACGGCGAACCGCACTATGTCCCTGTAAACACATCCAAATTTGACATGATAGAGATGAATATAAAGGACGACACAGGCCATACTGTTCCATTTCAAACTGGAAAGGTGATTTGTAAACTCCATTTTCGACCAAAAGCACTATGAAAGCCTACACACACGATCCGTCTGCATATCGCAACCACTTTCTTCGACAAGTGGGTGGAGAATTGCCAGGATTCAAAGGAGCGCGAATTCAATATGGGGATGGTATTGGTTCAATACTGGGATCATTGGCTCGTAGAGCTATTCCGCTACTTAAGGCTGGGGCTAAGATCGTTGCGCCACATCTTAAGAAGGCTGCAAAGAATGTTGCGAAAGATGTTACGGGCCGAGTAGCACAGCGTGTGTTTGGTGGTGGTGATGTACATAAAAAGAGAGTGCAACCGATGAAACGTGCTAGAAGACGAAGAACAGCTAGACGGATAACATCAAAAAAGCATAAAAGAGATATCTTTTAAAATCATGTCTCTCATTCACAATCATTCGTGCGAATGCAGTCTTTCTCCATTGGAATGGTTTCACGTACCGCCAACGCAAACGGCTGTAGAGAAAAGTTATAATGTCGACTATCAACCACTGACGACCATTAGAGAGGGTGCTCCCATAGAATTCTACATTCCTGCGAGTACAGAAGAATATCTGGATTTAAAGAACAGCAAACTTCATATTGTATGCCGCATTGTAAAGGCTGATGGAACAGTGTGTGGCTCAGAGGACCAGGTCTCCTGCATCAATGATGTGTTTAACGGGCTATGGTCTAATATTGAATTGTTTCTGAATGATCGGTTGGTATCTCATAGTAACAACACCCATGGGTATACCAGCATGATCTCGCATCTCATCCATGATTCGGAAGAAAGTCTCCATTCCGAGCGCTCTCTGCGGCTCATGTACAAGGATACTGCTGGGTCGATGAATAGTCATGAGGTGAAAAGGCCTAATCATGAACGCTATGTATCCGGGTTTCATGTCAATGCCGACGGTAGTGATCTAGCTGAGCAAGGAAACAATGGCTTACACCATCGTTATTTGCATACACGTCTCAGCCGTGAGTTTATGCTGGCAGGTGGCTTAAGGATAGATTTGTTTGAGCAGGATCGCTATCATCAGTTTGAAGTTGCGTTTCCATAGACAGAAAGATGATTATGTATTGATGGCTGCAGATAATACCTATAAGGTAGAAGTGAAAGAGGCATTTTTAACCATTCGCAAAGTGAGGGTGAGTCCAGGCATTCAGTTAGGGCATACAGACGCATTGCTGAAAAGTCCTGCCAAGATCATCATCACTAGAAAAGAATGTAAAGTCCTGGCCATTCCGGCAGGGTTTCGCTCTTTTGTGAAAGACAACATCTTTTTGGGTCAATTGCCACATCGCATTGTCATTGGTCTGGTTCATAACGAAGCCTTTGGTGGGTCAGTCGCGAGGAATCCATATGATTTCAAACATTTTGATCTGAACTATATGCAACTGTACACGGATGGTGAACCAGTCCTGTCCAAACCGCTCAAGCTTGACATTCCACAGGACAAGTACCTAGACGCTTTTGAAACGCTTTACAAATCGTTTGACCGATTGAATGGTGAGAAAAGCTCCATTATAAAAAGGGAAGATTGGCCTAGAGGGTATTCTTTATTTTCGTTCGACTTAACACCGGATTATGATGGAGCTGATCATTTTCCCCTGATCAAGCATGGGAATTTGCGGCTAGAAATGAACTTTGCTACGGCTTTGCAACCTACCATCAATGTCATCGTCTATGCTGAATTTGACAACATTATTGAGATCAGTGCCAATCGTAGCATCCAATTCGACTACCAGTCATGAACACGAAGCAGATCGAAGCTATCCTGAGCCATGATGCCGCGACCAAAGACTTGTTTCAAGGTGTGTTTGCCATGGACCAGTTACCACCGTCTTTACAACGTGGTGCCTATGTCATCAACACCGACGATCAAGATGAACCAGGAGAGCATTGGGTGGCAGTGTATTATGACAAAGACCCTGTGGAATACTTTGACTCTTATGGACTGTTCCCTCTCGATGAGCGTTTAGAAACGTTTTTAAGAAAGGACTATATGTATAATTCCATCTCATTACAAACGCCGATATCATCGGCGTGTGGTTTTTATTGTGTCTATTATATATGGCATAGAGCTCGAGGTCAGAGTATGTTTGACATTGTGAATATATTAAAAAGAAAGGATGGGGATTTTATTGTAAAGGATTTTGTCTATAGACATTATAAACCTTTGTTTTATTAATGGGAAGGGGGGGGTGTAGTTAAGCTGTAGTTAAGTTGTTGAAGAAAATAAAAAGACTCAAGTTTCAAACTGATCTTGTTTTATTGTGTTTTTTTTTCCAAACTCCCCCCCCCCCCACTTCTTATCTACCAACTACTTTTTACAGTTTTCTATCAATACATGGATCAATGCATGCCATTCATTACAATTTAAATTAATATAGGTATCATAGACATTACATCCACGTTTGTAAATGCTATGAAAGCTCACATAACACACATCACCAAACTTTATCACTTTAACAGTTTCATGTTCAGACAGTTTCAGTTCATATCCTTCTTCTAAGTCCATCAGCCGCATCAGCCGCATCAGCCGCATCAGCCGCATAGGCTGTGTCACCTCAATGGATTTGGTACCCCGCTTGAGTTGTATTCCATCCTCTTTGAATTCAAGCAGAAGATTCTTCCCAATCCAATGCGTGTAACAGCGCGTTCCATTCCACGGTGCTGAGGGTGATGATGTCGCAGCCTTCTGTAAGCTCGTCATATTGGCGAAATTGTACAAACACGTCTAGACCGTTCTCAGTCACACGCACTTCTAATTCATCCGAGACTGCTAGGAGAAAGCCGGGTATTCTCAACTTGTCTAGGTGATCCTTCAACACGGATTGGTCATCAAGCGATAGGACGAGATACTGTCCAAAATGCCGTAACACAATGTCATCACATAAGTTTCTCAGATAGGAGAACCCATATGTCATGGGTTCATAATCCATCAAATAGTCGTCTTCCATCTCATCCATGTATTTTTATACTCGGAGGATGTCGAACAGTGGATGCTGTATAGCTTCTAGGAATCGTAAGACTGCGCGCCAGTTCTTGATATCAAAGAAGATCAACTGTGCATAGGGTGTGTCTGGCACAACTCCCTTATAATCCTTTGGATAATCCTGTAAAAGATTTCTACAGAATGTCACACGTATGTTAGAATCATATTCAGCCACCGTCACTTCCAGTTTATTTTCAAGTCTGCGTTCAAACCCAGCTTCAAGCGGTATGTTTTTAAAGTCTTTCCACACTTCAGGTTTAAACCGATAAGCAGAACATCTCCGAGAACCCATCATCACTTCATTCCTCTCATTGACTTTAAGGTAAGCACCATTGTTTAACATGAGTGCATTCATGATGGGTTACCTGGTTATGCGTTGTCGTCTTGTCTGCGAAGCCTTTTATCCACTTCTTTCACCTGCTTCTTCAACATTTTCCATTCAGGTATGGTCAGCAAGATACCCTTTTTCGTAGGACGGTTCCTTCCAGTCCCCTCATCTCTGAGGTACTTGCGAATGTTCACCACACCTTCATTGCTTTGTTTCATAATCTTGATATACTTTCCATTGCCTAGAGAAAGCATTCCATCCCACGACTGTGGTGGTGGTGCCGCCGTCGCCGTCTCCACTTTTAATTTCTTGATAGTGGTGGTGGTGGCGGTGGGATTGTTCACGTTCAAGTCTTTCACCGTATCTGCTAGAGTATCCATATCCGTTGTTGCAGATCTCTTCATGTTCACCCTCAACTCACTCTCACTCTGAACTCACTCTGAAGTTGTGGTGAGAGTCCCCCCCTTTTATACTGTTGCTGCCGCCTCCGCCCTGGCTGCTGCCGCCCTGGCTGCTGCCGCCCTGGCTGCTGCCGCCGCCCTGGCTGCTGCCGCCCTGGCTGCCGCCCTGGCTGCCACCCTGGCTGCCGCCCTGGCTGCCACCCTGGCTGCCACCCTGGCTGCCGCTGCTGCGGTCTTGTAATGCCCATGCGCCAAAGTGGAATAGCCATCATTCAACACGTATCGCTTATCATCAAAGGGGGAGAGAGCTACTTTCCTCAACTTCTCCGAGAAAATCTGGTGGTCATGGCTTCGAATGGTGTGTCCTGTCACCATCATCTGCGTTTGGTTGAACAAACTGTCTTTATACTGCTCATGTTTCATCCGTCTTTGACACGCGTAAGTGATACCTTTAGCCGTATGTTTTTCTTTCCCACCATACATCATGCTGTACATTTTCGGCCGAAGTCCAACAAACTCTTCAATGGGAATGCCCGCCGTCTCATCTTTCATTTTCCCAAGCACTTTCTTGTTCACGTTGGAATGCAGGAAATGATTGGGGGGATAGTCACTTGTGTCGAACAAGTCGGCATCTTCCTGCATATCCTTGTAGATATCATCCGTTTCTATGTCGTAACATAGACTGTCGGTGTCGCTGAACAACAACTTGGCGTCGGGATACTTGGCCATGATGTGTTGTAATGAAAGTCAAACATGAGCACTTTGCTGAGGTCGAGAATGGTGAAGCCGACTTGAATGGGCTTATCCAGAAGCAAATCCACTTTGTGTAAATGTACCGCGGTCAAATCTTCGTTGAAAATTCTAAATTGGTGGAATGACGGTTTGGCTACAACTTTCTTGAACCGCTTTTCCTGGTGAATGAGTTCCACATTGATGCGTTTTCTCACATTTTCCATGGTTTTGCCAAACACAGAGTTGTTCATCAATTTGAAAAAATCTTTCTCAAACGGGTTCTTGGCCAACTTTCTCTTTTCCGTGTTCAACGAGATGTATTTCGCTAACCATTTGCTCTGTGCAAACATGATGGCACGATGCACCTTCGTGACTTTCAATCCCAGTGACACATATTGCTGTAAATTTCTATAATGAAGTACATATTTCTTCTTGTCACACAAGTTGGGAATAAGCTTTTCATTGGGTTTGTCTTTCATGTTGAGATCTTTCCGTAGTTTCTGACTATGCTCTGATAATTCTCCCACCGTCACACTTTTCCGCTCTGGAGCCACTGGGTAGTGATTATGACGATCATGAATGGTCTGTGGGTATTCCAAATCCACTTCTAAAATGTAGCCAATCTCGTCATCTTCATCCACTTCCATGAAGTCAATGGATTCTGGCTCGTTCACCCACATGAATCCACTTTCCGGCATGCTTTGTGACATGGCCCAGCCGTACAGGTTGTTTGCGTCGAGGTACATCAGGTAATGGGTCGGTTTCGTGGGATCATACTCTGCTACGTAGGGGTTATTTGCTTTCGCATACTTGTGTGTGATGACAGATATTCCTCCACGTAAGCCTTGTTCAACCATTTGGTACATGTCAATGTCATTGATCAATTCCAACTTCACCTTTGTCGCTTTTAGCATCGCATCCCACGACAGGCCTGGCGCCGTATAGTAGTGGGCAGGATCCAATTCATAGGTGTTGAGACATACGTGACGAAAGTTTTCAAACACGTCAGCCAGCAGTAACACATCCGATTTCAGGTACAAGTCATGGTAGTCGCCAAATGTAGTACAGTGGAATGTCTCCCACACCTTCTGTGCATGTGCATAATCCTCATCGCTAATGCCTTCTTCACTGAGCAGACTGTAAAACTTGTCCTTGGACGGCAGTTGTGTTTCAGCAAACTTGGATGGCTCATCCACGTAATCGTAGGGGTACACTCCCTTTCTCAACAGTAACTGTTGCTGGTCGCTATCGTGAATGTGAGAAGTCATGTGATAAAAGTTCTCTTTCCCTTCTGCCGCCAGGTTGGAGACCAACTTCTGTAGAGACGTACTCATGAACTGAAAGCTGTCCGTAAATTTCAGATTGCTCATGGTGAATGCAATATATTTCTCAACGGTGTTGGGAATGACCGTAAGCGTTTCATTTTTGAACTTTCCAATTTCCTCCATGATCAAATGACTGTCATAGCCTCGCAAATTGTGGAAAAAGACAGGGATGATAAACGAATCTTTATCCCCCTGCTGATCCTTTCGAAATCGAAATTGTAAATTGCATTCACTATGTGCAGCTCCACGGTATTTGCCATTGATATGATCATGATCTCTCACACGATCTGCTCCTAAAGGCTCATGACAAATGTAGCAGTCGACCGCAGTCCTGAAATCCTCTTTGTCTGCGCGAGTCATCACCATCTGCTTTGGCTGTTGTAAACCGTGCACAATACGATCACGCTCAGCCACCATATGGTCTAAAAAGACTTTCACAGCATTGTCTCCTCGATACAGGACTGGGGCGCGTGTCTCATACTGACTCACAACCACATAGGCAAAGCTGTTTGGACGGTGATGCTGGTACCTCACTTCTTCATGCTTTTTCGTGAAACATTCAAAGTCAGCATAAATCACAAAAGGGACTCGCTGTTGTTTGGCTACATTCTTGAACTTGATAAAGGGTTCCTTGGGAAATGATAAACGTTGCGCTCCATGCTTGCCACACACTTCGCGATGCTTGTCTAACAGATCTTGTCGCTTAAACCCGTGAAGGCAGTTAAAACAATAAAACATTGCTCCATTATACTTGGTACGATAAGCCATCAGTCTGCTGAAATTCTTGATGAGGCAATAATGCCTTGTCTTGTCATTGCTAATCAAAAGTAAGTTGATTTCTCTCGCGCTGGCTGCGCTGGTGTTTCGACTCAGTTGTATCGGAACAACAACCTCCTGTTCATATCCAAACACGTTGATGGACACATCATTCTCCTTTTCAAACTTTGGAATGTCTCTAATCGGTGTGGGAAATGTCATGCCTTCCACCTTCAATTCGTTCTCAAATGCTTTGTATACATGCACACGCTGTCGGTTATTGCTTGTTGATTGGTGAAGGTGAGCCAGTACTGACCATAAGAAACACTTGTTGTCTTTATTCTGAATGTTTAATACACCTAATGTATTCTTCACTCTCTTCGGCAGTTCGATATAACTGCTCGCTTCCAGAGGTGCTGATGTAGCTGTATGCACTTCAATATACAGGATGTTATCCAACACCCAGCCAGACCCTTGTCGCTCATGTTCATCAAACTTGGTAAACAATTCTTTATAGGCTTCTGGCAAGTCCTGTTCAATATCCTCTGGATTGTAGGCTATATGTGTTCGACTGCTGATAAAAGCATTATCCACTTGTTCTACCATCACACCTTCAGCATTCGCCGTCAGTTTCTTGAAGCGTGCATGCACGACAATGTACCATTTCATACCATGGTTTAAGGTCTCCAACAAATGTCTCTTAATCCGATTCTCTTGTTGCCGCATTTCAAGTAATAAATCCGATCCATCTTCAGGCTCAAACCGTCTTTCCTGTGCATTTTCACCAAGACTCACTCTTCTCCCTTTCCCTATTTGTACTCTCTTTGGAAGCATCCTGCATACATGTGTGTCAAACGCATCCATAGATGCAAATATCTTTGCACATTCACCGCAGAGGAACGGATCAGGTCTGATAATGCTATCTTCCATCGTCTTTTGTCTCTTCACTTCTATCTGCTGAACAAGCTCTTCACGAGCACGTTTCAACCTTGCTGGTTTACATGTATGTGCCACATACAAGTCCAGAAATGGAAATGTCTGTTTGCACTCATGACAAAACACTGATGTGTCTGAATTCGTAGCCATCCTTGCTTGCTGCTGTTGCTTGCTGTTGCTTGCTGCTGCTTGCTGTTGCTTGCTGCGCTGCGCTGCTGCCACCGCTGCCGCCGCTGCGTTGCTTGTTGCGCTCCTTGTCTTGTTCTCCATGACTGCTACACTGTACACTGCTACACTGTACTGATGAGGTCCACACACACCCCCCCCCCTCTTTTATACCCAACCATCCGCTGCTGAGTCAAGCGAGACGTCAACGAAACGAGACGGTGAAGCAAGTGGCACTGGTAGCGATTCCCAGTGGCCCAGTGTGTCCCGTAAGCAGCCTCTTTCACTCGAGACGCCAACGGCGAAAACGCGAAACGTCAAGCAAGTGTTGCTGCTGTGTACATACTCTTCCCCCAGTGTGTCCCGTAAGCAGCCTCTTTCACTCGAGACGCCAACGGCGAAAACGCGAAACGTCAAGCAAGTGTTGCTGCTGTGTACATACTCTTCCCCAGTGTGTCCCGTAAGCAGCCTCTTTCACTCGAGACGTCTCGACTTTTTTTTTTTTTGGGGAGGGGTGGGGGGGGTGGTCTGACGTTTCAACAATGCGGCACCCGTCTCGGCGCACACACCCCCTTTCACTCGAGACGTCTCGGAGATTCTTGGGGGATGGGTGGGGGGTGGTCTGACATGCTTTGCACTGCGGCACCCGTCTCGGCACACACACCCCCTTTCACTCGAGACGTCTCGGAGATTCTTGGGGAGGGGTGGGGGGACGGTCTGACATGCTTTGCAATGCGGCACCCGTCTCGGCACACACACCCCCTTTCACTCGAGACGTCTCGGAGATTCTTGGGGGAGGGGTGGGGGGGGGGTGGTCTGACGTTTCAACAATGCGGCACCCGTCTCGGCGTACACACCCTCGTTCACTCGAGACACTCACGCCTTCTTTCAAAAAAAAAAACTCTCTGTCTCTGTCTCTCCACACCCCACACACCCCACACCCCGTCTCGGCACACACACCCTCCTTCACTCGAGAACAACTCTGTTTGGAAAAGTATGCATGAGAATGGGAAATGCTTTAAAACTCTATCTCCACACCGTCTCGGCACGGCACACACCCTTTCACTCGAGACACACCTTCTTCTCTCTGTCTCTCTGTCTCTCTCTCTGTCTCTCTCCACACACACCCTTTCACCCCACCCCGTCTCGGCACACACACCCTCCTTCACTCGAGAACAACTCTGTTTGGAAAAGTATGCATGAGAATGGGAAATGCTTTAAAACTCTATCTCCACACCGTCTCGGCACGGCACACCCCCTTTCACTCGAGACGTCTCGGCTTTTTTTTTTTTCACAAGCCCCCATACCATTCTACCATTGCACCATTCTACAACCTTTCCCAATCCTTCCACCGGAAACACACTTTTCGCTCGCAATCCCTCGCAATCGTAATCCATGCAGCAGCATCCTTGCATCATATGACGTTTTCTTTCGTCACACTCTCTCGTCTCTCGCTTGGGGAGGGGTGGGGGGGGGGTGGTCTGACGTTTCAACGGACGTGCTTTGCAATGCATGCAACAATGCGGCACCCGTCTCGGCGTACACACCCTCGTTCACTCGAGACACTCACGCCTTCTTTCAAAAAAAAAAAACTCTCTGTCTCTGTCTCTCCACACCCCACACACCCCACCCCGTCTCGGCACACACACCCCCTTTCACTCGAGACGTCTCGGAGATTCTTGGGGGAGGGGTGGGGGGGTGGTCTGACGTTTCAACAATGCGGCACCCGTCTCGGCGCACACACACCCTTTCACTCGAGACGTCTCGGAGATTCTTGGGGGAGGGGTGGGGGGGTGGTCTGACGTGCTTTGCAATGCGGCAGCCGTCTCGGCGTACACACCCCCTTTCACTCGAGACACTCACGCCTTCTTTCAAAAAAAAAAACTCTCTCTGTCTCTGTCTCTCTCCACACACACCCCCCACCCCGTCTCGGCGTACACACCCCCTTTCACTCGAGACACTCACGCCTTCTTTCAAAAAAAAAACTCTCTCTGTCTCTGTCTCTCCACACACCACACACCCCACCCCGTCTCGGCACGGCACACACCTTTTCACTCGAGACACTCACGTGAGCTTTTTTTTTTCAATTTGGGGAGGGAGGGGGGGTTATACACTTCAACGCTTCATCAGCGCTTCATCAACGCTTCAGCGGAAGTCGTTATTTCCAATCTCGTAATCACCCTAACAACTGCACAAATGGCGTTTCGTTTATACAACCATCCATTTCGTCAAGAAAAATGTGTGGAAAAATGCTTTAAACATACTAACATAAGTTTACTTTTTGTTTGGGAGTTGTTTTATGCAAATAGTAATACTCTGTTACTCTGTTACTCTGTTCTAGGGGAGGGGTGGGGGGTGGTCGGCAACACAGATTCTTGGGGGAGGGGTGGGGGGGGGTGGTCGTCAATACTCTGTACTCTGTACTGTGTATTGACAAGGAGGGGTGGGGGGGGTGGTCTGACGTTTCACACATCATTTCGTCACATACACACATTTCGTCATCTCCGCCTGCAGAGCTTTCGAACTTTTGTAGAGAGCAGACGTGTCGAAAAAATAATATGCAGTTTAAGAAAGAATTTTTCACTGAGGAACGCCTGGCGGCTTATCATTTCTCAAAGAAGGATGCCGATTTATGGGAAGAGGTATATGTCGACTACCAGGCGTTCCTCTATGAAACATGGGCTCTGGGGCAGAACTCTTACAAGAGAATCACCTCAGAATAAATAAGAGAATGACCCCAGAGAATGACCCCAGAGGAGTCGATCAGGATGTGGGGTGGGTGGGGGAGGGGGGGGGTGGGGGAGGCTTTCAGAATATGCTGTAACAGTCTGAAGTGTGGTGGCTGAACCGACTAACATTCTTAATTTCAGGATGTTGCAGTCATGAGTGAGGGGTGGTGAGACACCTCAGTCCTCACCCAGTGAGAGGTGGGGCGGGAGTGATGAGGAAGTAGGGGGGAGTGGGGTAGGAGTGGGGAATGGAAGTGGAGTAGAGGTGGCAGTGGCCGTCGGAATTTGGGCGGGGGTAATGAGGGAGTAGGGGGGGGGGTTGGAAGAGTTGGGGGAGTGGGGTTGAAAGTGGGGCTAGGCTGCAGCATGGCGTTGATGACTGTGAAATTTACTCCTGGATAAAGTCATATAAGCAGGAAAACTCCTCGCGTTCGTTATTGGACGTGAGTGCTGAAAATCGAATTACTACAATTTGGAGGAAAAAAACCTGTCCCTCTCGTTCTCTATTACTCAGTGTGTCAAGTATCCTATTTTTTCCTATATTTTCCTATTTTTTTTTTAATTCCTATTTTTTCCTATTTTTGAACAAAATTCCTATTTTTTCCTATTTTTTTAAAATAGTTTGTTAATTATTTTGTGTTTTATTTCTGTCTTATATTTTTCAGCCTTTCTTTTGTTAAAAACAGCGTAGAGGTTTCTTCTGGTTGCCGTCCCAGTGAGGCGCATCTGAGGGACACCCATGGTGCTTCTTTTAGACAACCCAGTTGGTTTTCTACGAAAGTTGTAGCACCACTGTTTAAATGTTTCCGAGTCACAGATACCCAATCTATTTTTTGATCTTAGGCAAGTTCCGATTAAACTCTTATATTAAAGGGAAATGGGCAGTAACTACACACTGTAAGAAAACGTTGAAATACTACTTGGCTAGTAACTGAACTTCATTTTCTGAAAGCGGTTATACCCTGCTTTCAGCACTTCTTGAAAGTGTTCCAAACTGAAGCCCCTCTTGTTCATATATTGTACACTGAAATGAAGGACTTAGTAGTGAAGTTGATGTCGCGTTTTTTGAAGAAGTCGCTATATGAAAACAAGACTGGTGAAGAACTTAAAATGATTGATGTTTCAAGCCATGAACACCAGCTGCCAGACGAGGACTTGGTTATTGGCGAAAGCACGTTAGTCGTACTGAGGAATCTAGAAGTTGGCGACAAGAAGCGTTTCCTTCTCAGTGCGCGTAAATTTTACAGAACAGTTGTGAAATATCTGCTTGACCGGCTCCCGTTTAATAACCAACTTCTTAAAGATTTGGCTTGTCTGCATCCCTCTCGGAAGAAAGATGCTGAATGTTTGTCAATCCAAAACGTTGCACGTAAACTTCCATCAGTCAGTACCGATGATGTGACAGTCATTACAGACGAATGGCGTCTATATCAACTAGACGATATCGAAGAGGACCCTGAGTGCAAAGAACACCGAATCGATCATTACTGGAGAGCCGTTTTGCAGAAAAAAATTCCATCTGGAGAGCTGAAATACGAGAATCTGCAGAAAGTCGTTAAAGCAGCTCTTGTGCTTCCGCATGGAAACGCCGATTGTGAAAGAGGTCTTTCCAAAACAAAAAGATGCTTGGAACGGACAGAGTAAACCTTTCTGTGAAATCAATTATAGGGAATAGGCTGGCAAAAGATGCCGTCAATTTACACACGCAACCGGAGAAAGTTCCCATCACTTCAGACATGTTGCAACATGTCAGACACTCACATCAAAGGTATCAACAGCGGCTGGAAGAAGAAAAGCAGGAGGAAGAAGCACGAAAAGATGAAGCCAAACGCCAGCTTGAAGAACAGGAGCGAAAAGAACGAACCGCGAAACAGGCCAGTAATGAAAGAGATGCGTTAAATGAAAAGGGGAAACAGCTGGAGAAAGACGAGTTAGTTATGAAAAAAGACTTAGCAGTAGCGGCAGAATTGCTTCGAGAGGGAAATGAAAAACTGGCCCGTGCACTTAAAAACAAGGATATACGAAGAGCGTCTGTAGCACAGTCCATAATCGAAACTGCCCAGACTAAAATAACGACATGTACAAAAAAACTCGCTAGTGTGAGGAGTGAACAAAAAACTGTAGAGCAGAAGAAACGAAAGAACGTTGAGAAGTTATGCAAATTCGAAACCCACAAAAAGGTGAAGAAGTAATGTGTAAAATTTGTTGCTGAAAAAAGACGTATGAGTCTGTTTGAAATACGTAAAGTGCAAAATGTGTCTCTGATTAGTGCCACCAGTTCATCAAAAGTCTCATGCACCGTTGGATAAATATTTGTACATATTTTAGTACATCAGTTTCGCGTTTCACATGATAAACATAGCATTATTCTACGTCCAAATACTCTTCTTTAAGCTGACCATAGTATCTTTTGTGATTAAGAATGTCAAGCATAGCATGTTGCGTCAAATCATAGCATGTAACGATTACAGTATTATTTACAATTTAAATGTGAGTATTCTAAGAAAGAGTTCCACGTTTTTGTATATAGGCGAGGGAATTCTTAGCTTTCTGAGTTTCGTACTATTCAGTTAAAACTGTGTTTTCTTTTTTTGGCAGTTTTTTAATTTGATAATGGTATCGTTTATTATCATAACAACATACTGTAATGTAGAACGTGAGCATGCATTGTAGTATTTACACTTACTAATTTCTTTACAATGTATTCCAGCATGTATACTTAAGTTTCTTTACCTTGCGTTTTACTTGATATTGTACATAATGATACAAGGTGACTACGACTGGTGTAGTTCAGCTGTAGTTTGTTAAGTGTTTTTCCAGGTTCTGAAGTGTTGTGTAAATATCGTTTGTAAATATAATTTTTCTTTCATAATTGTTTTCAATTGTTTTTTTTGAACAGCAAACTGCTATTAATTCGTTTAAGTGTAGTTCAGGTACACGGTCTACTCCAAGTTTTTGAAGTAATGTGATTTTTGTTTATGCGTTTGAGTGATTTCTTTGTGTATTGATTGTTATTTGCATTTTGATATACTCATAGGAGGTGTTTCTTTTTGTAATATTGGGTTAGTTTTTACTTGTGGAAGAATACTTCTTATATTTTGTTCTTTGTAAAATTGTGTGTTGTACATACTGTGAATAGTTGTTGCAGGCATGATGCTTAAGAAGAAATCCAGTTATTTTCTATATATTTCATTAAATAAATTAAATTCGAGCACTAGTAATTCAAAAATTGTTACGTACTGCTTTCAATGTGTAGTTTTTATAACAATGGAACATACTTTGTCATTGATTGATTGTATGTTTTCCATCATAATATGCCCATGACTAAACTGCCATCAGTTAAAAAAATTGACGTACAGTTTCACAAAGTATGCTTGCAACAACTATAGCACAAGAGGGAGAAAATTTAAAAAAAAAAACAAAAAAAAAAAAAAAGATTTCTAATTCTCTTAATATCTTGTGTTAGAATTTGAAATTGGTGAGGAAAGGTTGGCTGTAGAGGAGGAGGAGGCCAACGTATATAGCACTATAGTTATTGAAATGAAATTGGATTGTAATGATTTTTTTTAATTCCTGTTTTTTCCTATTTTTTTGCCAAGCCATTCCTATTTTTTTTATCCAATTCCTATTATTTTTTGCTTTAAAATCGCTTGACACACTGATTACTGAATACAACTTAGTACAGTGCTTATTAAAAAGAAACTTCATCCAAAGGTACATCTAATATAATGTAGCTAGCTCGTTTTCTGCTTTTTCTGGAGCCAGAAGCAAGATGTCGCAGAGATGATTATAAATCTTAGATAATTTCTGGCATGTCCCGATAACTCTTCTTTTTTTCGTGACTGCTCTTCTGGGTGTTTGCGAAATCTCACCAACATCCTCTCAAGCGTAATGGCAGCCCTTCGTACATGGCTGAACGAGAGGCTGAAGTAGCCTATTCAGTCTCTCACAGACGCTTGCACCGAGCCATTGCAGCCAAATAAGATACGAGGTCACTGTTCGCAGAGGGGACTGGTGGTGGTGGGACGGGGGGGGGGGGGAGGGGAGGGGGAGGCGGAGACTTGTGGCACGCAGTCGTCTGCATCATAATGTCAACAGATCCCAATAGATAGCACGCATCTGTGGGTATCATTTGTTCCACAAATAATACCTGTAACTGACAGTATTAATAACGGTGCTCACGGTCCTTACTCCATCACTGCGAGCCATCCATATGGAAAGTTATTTCAATTCTTAAGTGATGCCATTCTTAGTTTAAGATTTTTGTTTTCTTTTTTCTAAGCAAAACACCACATTATTTAAAATAAGAACGTATCACGCAAATTAAAATTGATGTATTTTTGTCGTGATCAAAATAACGCACTATAGAGAAATGAGTGTATTCCCGGAAGAGACTCATGAGGCTCAGTCTGTCCCCGGAATAGACTCATGAGGCTCAGTCTATCCCCAGAATAGACTCATGAGGCTCAATCTATCCCCAGAATAGACTCATGAGGCTCAGTCTATCCCCGGAAAAAACTCATGAGACTCAGTATATCCCCCAGAATAGATTTAGAATTAAGGCTCAGTCTATCCCCGGAATAGATTCAAGAGGTTTGGTCTTTCCCCGGAATACACTTACCAGTTACCGGTGAAAAACGGCAACAAAAGCACTCCGTTTAACCATTTCTAAAGGAGCAACACTTTTATTATTGAATTCCACCTTCGCAACAGTCACACAACTTTTTCACTCTGTTTGAATGATGAAGGTGTTCTTAACTGCCAATTTCATTTGAAAAATTGCCGCGGTTCACGTAAAAAATTTGCGAAAAAAAATACTAAGAGTCAAATCTTTGCCAATTAAGGATTGCATGAGCAAAAACGTTGGTTGCGATAACATGTTTTACGCCCGAGGACATAAAGTGTGATCACCCAGGAGACAGCTTCGTTAACACAACGACACATAATATTAATGATAAGGAGGGGAGTTAAGGGCCTTCACACGCAAATAACAGCTATGTAGTAATCCCGCGAATTGCGCCATTGCTCTTTTTTTGTTACCACTTTATTTGAGCAAGAAGATAACAAAAATACTGCCAGGGCAGTAGGACATGCTTAAATAGAAAACGACAGTTATGGCTTGGAATTTGATGATGTGGAAATCCCATTTGACACGCGATGTCGAGGACAGTGAGTCTCTGTTCCACACAAATCGTGTCGTTCGGTTTGCGATAATACGTGGTATAATTTCAGTAGCATTTTTTTTCTTCCTAATTAGTGGAGAACATTGGAAGGCTGTTCAAATAACTGTAATTACGTCATGCAGAAAGCTCTACAATTGAGGCTGTGTGTGTGTGTGTGTGTGTGTGTGTGTGTGTGTGTGTGTGTGTGTGTGTGTGTGTGTGTGTGTGTGTGTGTGTGTGTGTGTGTGTGTGTGTGTGGGTGTGTGTGTGTGTGTGTGTGTGTGTGTTTGAGCAAGAACGTCCAGGGACATGGCAGGAAGAGCGAGCCTGAAACAAATCTTATACAAAGTTTTTCACCTGGTAAAAAGCGGTCGTGATTCTTCCTGAAAAAAACTGACATTGGTATCAGTGGGGGAATCACTGGGATCCAGGTCCAATTTGCTACGATCCCAATGGCAAAAAAGAAATGTTGAGATTTCGACAGAAGTGCTGGGATTTGCAGCAAACATCCAGTCATTGGAATAGTGATGTGTATAAGTCTAAAAAAATATATACCAGAGATCGGTCTTGGCCGTTTGATCCACGTTCATTGATCAAAAATAATAACATTCGTTGCTTGAAACACATATCTTGCTTTCTCTTGGTCAATGTGTCTGTCAGTGTGTTTAGCTATGTGTGTCTGTCTGTCGGCGTGTTTGTCAGTGCCTTTTCGACAGTTCCCCTGAATTACAATGTCAGTGGTTCCACGATGTATTATGCCTGTCTGCGTGTCTCTCCCTGTCCCGATGTATGTCTGTGTGTCTGTCTGTGTGTCTGTCTGTGTGTCTGTCTGTGTGTCTGTGTTTGTCTGAATGTGTATATGGCTGCCTCTCTGCCTGTCTGTCTGTGTGTCTGCCTGCCTGTTTGTCTGTACGTGTATATCCAGCAGTTCGACGCCCCTGGGTTACAGTCTCTTTGGTCCCATGATTTGTTATGCAACATATTTTCGATAGCTTAAATATTCACTTACTCAAACCTTTAGTCTGCATCCGGCGAGGTTCGAGTTGTCGAAATTGTACTGTAGTTGCAATAAACAAACAGGTCTTTCATTTCAAAACAAAAAAAAAGGCTAATTATAGAATGCGTAAAAACTGCAATGCAAATGTCAAAGACGTGAATAAAAAATTGGCAAAAAAAGACAGAAAACATGCAGTGACGATGGCTGCTTTTTTTCACGACTGCCTGGGGAGCAATACGTTATGACGACTCATCTCAAACGGCACTTAAAAATAATGAACTTAATAAGCTTGATTAGGGGGGAGTTTTCAATAAAAAAAGAAGATTTTTGCAACTCGGTACCACAGGCATGGGCGGGTATTTCTGTCATCCAGCCTGCTATATACCATTATTTTATTTTGTGCGTGAGCGCGCGAACGCGTGCGCGCTTGTGTGTTGGGATGGAAGCGTTTGATAATTCCTTTAACAATTTGTGTAGATTCGTTGCACAGTTCGTAAATAGATTCTTAAGTCTTAAGCACTTTATGTAACTGAGCACAGTTCATAAATACAGTCATGGTGGAGTCTTAAGCAATGTACGTAAATAAGCATAGTTCATGCATACAGCCGTGGCAGGTCAAGACTTTACGTAAATGAGCATAGTTCATGCATACAGCCGTGGTGGGGTCTTAAGCACTTTACGTAAATGGGCATAGTTCACCCATACAGCAGTGGTGGGGTCTTAAGCACTTTACATAAATAGGCATAGGTCACCCATACAGCAGTGGTGGGGTCTTAAGCACTTTACGTAAATAGGCATAGTTCACCCATACAGCAGTGGTGGGGTCTTAAGCACTTTACGTAAATAGGCAAAGTTCGTGCATACAGCCGTGGCAGGTCAGGGCTTTACGTAAAAGAGCACAGTTCATGCATACAAATAAGACGGGATCTTAAACCGTTTATGTGAATAAACAAAGTTCATGAGCACAGCTATGCCTGGGTCTTAAACCATTTCTTTAATGGGCACAGTTCATAGACAGCGAGGGCCATGAGCGTTGGTTGAATAACTTTGAAAGATTAAACGTTCAAGAAAGCCAACGAAAATCAATCCCATATGATCGTAAAACGTAAACCATTAATATCCAACAAATGGAGTGGTCGGAATTTTAGGACTTAAAAAATAGTAATTAAATTCATGTCCATTTTTAAAAGGATGTATGTGCAAGATCGTTTGGTAAGCACCGTGAAGCATTTCAACAAACTGCTAAATAATAACAATAACAGCCAATCAGTTGACTGTGCATTGGGTAAATTGAATGAGCTGCTCATTTCCTTTTTGACAACTAAAAAAGAGAAATTCGAGGAATGTTTGAAGTCTTCGCCGGATTTATCAACAGCTGGTGATAACTCGATTGATGGTTGTGCCTGAACCTCTGAGGCGATGAGGCCTCACAGAGAAAATAAACGGGGAAAGGAGGCTATGAGGCCTCACAGAGAAAAGAAACGGGGGAAGGAGGCGATGAGGCCTCATAGGGAAAAGAGGAGTAGGTATTAAACAAGAGTTCTACTGCACTTTGTGACGTCATACTGTCTGGACCGGAAGTGACGTCATACTGTCTGGACCGGAAGTGCTGTCTGGACCACTTGATGACGTCATACTGTCTGGAAGTGACGTCATACTGTCTGGAAGTGACGTCATACTGTCTGGAAGTGACGTCATACTGTCTGGACCGGAAGTGTTGTCTGGACCGGAAGTGACGTTACGATAAGCGTAAGGATAGGCGCGGCCATCCATGACGTCATGATGACGTCATGATGACGTCATACTGTCTGGAGCGAAAGTTGTTTGATAGTTTTGGCCGAGTCAATCATCATGAAGCCAATTAACTCCACCTGTCAATCAGTGTAACCATGGCAACAGACCCTAAAAAGCCATGACCCCCCCTAGGTGGCAGTCGGGACTGACCCCCCCCCCTCCTAGGCGGCAGTCGGGACTGACCCCCCCCCCTAGGATATACTATGTACCGACCCCCCCTTCTAGGTGGCAGCCGGGACTGACCCCCCCCCCCTCCTAGGCGGCAGTCGGGACTGACCCCCCCCCTAGGATATACTATGTACCGACCCCCCCCCCCAGGAGAGGAAAAATTGTGTTGAATCAGCATGATGAAATCGTCGATTCAGCATGATAAAATAGTATATAAGTGTAGTGACTCGAGGCTTACACATCGTCAGACACATCATGGATAACACACCAGCTATCATCATTGAAACAGCGTTTCAAGCGAATGAATCTGTTTGCATCTGGGTAAATATGCGTGATGAAGCTGAAGCAGCTGATATTACATATGCTTTGGAGGAGGTGCTACAATTTCCAACTCAAATCACTGCAGTGAAGCCTGACGTAGTAATTACATTTATGTGGAACAACCGCATAGTAACACTGACTCAACGATACTGCAAGTGTCAAGTGTGGTTGGAATATGAGGGACAACCCCATAACTGCTGCTGATATATACTAAAATCTTTCAGGCCCTTTTAAGGGCCATCCTATATTATGAAATGAAGCAAAAAACATGTCTGTCTGTGTGTGTGTGTGAGAGAGAATACATTTTATCACATTTCAGGTCTAGTTGGCGGATCAATACCATTTGGCAGACCATTTGACTTCACCGCTAGATGTCTCTGCTTTACAGCTGTACAACTTCACAACTGTAAGTGAGACATTCATATACATAAGTAAAATTCTGCTGAGTCAGCAATTTTAACATTTTTGAGCAAGTTTGAAAAGTTACACACCATATTTTGATTACATTGAAGTAGCATAAAAGCATGAGTGAAACATGTCAACTAGTCAACTAGTGATACATTCTGCTGAGTCAACAATTTTGAACGAGTATTGAATAAGTTTGAACAAGTTACACACCATATACCATCAAAGTTTTATAAAAGGAAGAGTGACGAGAAAATACTTCACAATGTCGGCATTACTTCTTGACAGATGTATGACTATGGATGACGTCTTCAAAGTGAACTATATTGACTATGTGTTTTCAAAGCTTCCTGCTTTTGAATCGGATTGGATGCTGCAAGTGAAGAATTTGCATCTGCATTGGGAAGCTGTGGGAAAGGCTATTTCAAGAGATCGTTTCATCCGCTCGTTTCTACATGAATGTGAAGAACTGCATTTACTATCAACTTACAACATTGATTTAGCATTTATCAACGCGAATACAATTTGGGCAACTGACCTCATGTTAGTTGTAGCTACTAGAATTATTCTACATTATGATGATGATGTTCCAAATAATGTATCAGACCTTGTTCGGTTCAACCATGGACGAGTTGAAGTGAATTCAAAAGTTTGCAAGTTCTTTGAAAAGAAAGCTGACTCAGCAGATAGTTGGGTATAAAAGGGAGTGAACTCAGCAGAGTGGAATCATTTCTCAGCAGACAGTTGGAGGGAGTGGATCATCAATACATTGTGGCAGTCATGGAGAACAAGACAAGCAACGCAGCAGCGCAGCGCAGCAGCAGCAGCTTTAAAATTAGTGCTAATTTAACCATTACTGTGGAGCATGGAGAATATGGGCCATTTCTACGCATCACACGTGGAGAGAGATGGTGTGCTTATTCACCATCTTTGTGGAAGATTGTGTGCCAGAGCTTGAAAAATTTACGCGACATTGGCTTCAAACTATACTTAACGCAAACGAAGTGGCTTGAAGTCATTTCATACTTGGATATGCGCTATGTGAGTTTTGTGCGCACGTCACGGTTTGAAGGGAAAGAATACACACATCACATCAACATGAATGATGGTGAATGGGAGACACTGCTTCAGGAGATGGACAACATCAACTCAGCCCTATCGCCATGTGAGGAATGTCATGTCATAACTCCTATCAAGCTGCAAAAGGATGGTCGGATGAAGGTGTCAAAGCTATCCAAGAAAAGACTGGCTGAAGTTCAGTTGGAGAACATGAACGTACAAAATCAACTTGGACTTACCTGCGACTATTGTGGTGCTTGTGGATATGTGGAGGATTATCATTGCCACTGTCACAAGTATAATTGCAAGATGTGTGAACCAAACAACTTCTGCGGCAAGTGTGGAGTACTTAAAGTCTGTGAAGCAAAGTAGAAGTCAGAACTTGCTCGATTTCACGATGGATGAGTTGAAGTGAATTCAAAACTTTGCAAAATGTTTGGATATATAGTTGGACATAAAAGGTAGTGAAGTTATCATTGTGTAACCATGGAGAAGAAGACAAGCAGCTTTAAAATTAGTGAAAACGTAACCATTACTGTGCAGCATGGAAAATTTGGACAATTTCTACGAATCAAACGTGGAGGGCATTGGGTTGCTTTATCACCATGTTCGTGGAAGTGTATATGTGAGAAATTTAGAAATTTATACACCATTGGCTTCAAAGTATACTTAACACAAACGAAGTGGCTGGAAGTCATTCCAATCTTGGGTAAGCGCTATATAACTTTTGCACATACAACACTACTTCACGGACAAGGATATACGAAGTACATCAACATGGATGATGGTGAATGGGAGACATTGCTTCAGGAGATGGATAACATTAACTCAGTCTTGTTACCATGTACGGAATGTCATGCCATAACTCCTATCAAGCTGCAAAAGGATGGTCGGATGAAGGTGTCAAAGCTATCCAAGAAAAGACTGGCTGAAGTTCAGTTGGAGAATATGAACGTACAAAATCAACTTGGACTTACCTGCGAGTATTGTGGTGCTTGTGGATATGTGGAAGATTATCATTGCCACTGTCACAAATATAATTGCAAGTTGTGTGAACCAAACAACTTCTGCGGCAAGTGTGGAGTACTTAAAGTCAGTGAAGCAAAGTAAAAGTGACACTGAAACAAGATGGACGCATGTTTTAAAAATGCTTATATTGACTTGATGATTGCTAAACTTGCTTGCTGTGGCACTCCAGACTATCAACTTTATCATTTGGACGCTTTTTGGGATGTTGTACATCATAGTCTTGATGTGATTGAACTGCATTCAAGATTTCTTGGAGAATGTCATAAAATTGGAATAGAAGAAGATCTTGACTTTGACTTTGATTCTGCACTTTATTCTGCTCGTACTGATGTAGAAGTATATTTCACCGTAGTTGATCATTTGAGAGATTGTTGTAAAGAAGAAGAGGAAACCGAGCAGCTTTATCAGGTAAGTTATATAAAACCTTTTTAAACATGTTTATGACAACATAGTGAATTGTTTCTCAAAGACATAACAATGTTTTTCTTACTAGCAAATTTAGTTTTATGTGAGTGGTTTCAACGTAAACAAAGAAAGAACATGATAGAAGAGGCAGCAAATATATTAAAAGATATTTTATTACAGGAAGAAACCAACATGTCAGAATAAAGAAGCAAAGTCATCATGGAGAATCTTGTACTATTCAGTGGTCACAAGGACGTTCTTTCAAACATGTTTCCAACACGACTTGAAAAGTATGGATATGTGTTCAACTCAAGTGAAGCGATGTATCAATATGAGAAAGCAGTGTTTCATCACCGTCCAGATATTGCTTCAGCCATTGTGTCATCCAGAAATGGATATGAAGCGAAACGTATTGCTAAAGGGATAAAACCATGTCCTTTATGGCATACAGTGAAGAGAAGTAAAATGCAAGATGTTTTACAAGTCAAACTGGATCAGTGTGTATTGTTTCGCAACAAATTGAAAGAATGTAAAGACAAAACTTTAGTTGAAGCAACGTATGATCATTGGTGGGGAGCTGGTGTGAAACATGTGTCATCTGTATATCCTGGTCAGAATATTATGGGAAAGTTGTTAGAAATGTTGTGTGAGGGTTAGAGACTTTTTCATTTGCTTGCCAACCGTCATGGTGTGCAGACGTGTGGACATGTAAATTTGAAGTATGTTTAACTTGTGTTGCATTGATTCAAGACTGCACAATGGCGGACATGACACTGAGACAATATATTGTGCAAAAAGCTTATTGTGAAGAAATGTTATCAGCTGTAAAAAGGTTTGCATATTTAGTCTGTCCTGCTTGTCAACATGAAGAGTGTCAAGAACATACTTGTCATTTTGCATCTGTTTATACATATTGGAATGAAGCTAAATATTACATGCATTTAGATAAAGTGTTAGAGAATGCAAATCAACGTTGTGAGAAATATGGTGTAGATGCTATTACATTGGATGAACTCAGTCATTGGTTAGTGTTCATTGAAGACCAATGGTCTCCAGTTATTCATACCATTGTATCTATACTT
Organism: Protula sp. h YS-2021; assembly: GCA_949752745.1. Taxonomy (NCBI): domain Eukaryota; kingdom Metazoa; phylum Annelida; class Polychaeta; order Sabellida; family Serpulidae; genus Protula; species Protula sp. h YS-2021. The sequence goes on along the minus strand of OX457027.1, from coordinate 13,230,489 downwards.
GATTTGTAAAAAAAAAAAAAACTTGTTAGTTAAGTTATAAATGTATGTTAGTTAAGTGATGTTGGTTGAGTTATAAAATAAAAGCTGTTCTGTTCAGACGTGTTTTTTCATTCATCATGTCAACGTGGAAAGACTACTTGACCAATATCTACTTCAAACCTGGACAGCCTGGAGCATTTGCTGGTCCTTACAAACTGTATCACATCGTAAGAAAACATGATCAACCAGTCACACAGTCACAAGTGAAGAAATGGCTGCAGGATCAAGATGCTTTCAGTTTACTACAACCTGTCAAATACAGGTTCAAAAGACAACGTGTGATTACACGTGGTATTGATGATATGTGGGATATTGATTTGGCTGATATGGGAAACATAGCTCCCTATAATGATGACATACGCTTTTTACTCATTGTCATTGATGTGTTTTCCAAATATGTCTGGGTACAGCCAATACCTAATAAATCACATACCAGCGTCATACAAGCTTTCCAAAAGATTTTTCATGACACACGACGAAGACCGCGAACTCTAAGGTCTGATAAAGGAACAGAATTTAAAAACAGATGGGTAAAAGCATTTTTGAAGAAAGAAGGAATTCATGCTTATACCACAAAGAATGAAACCAAAGCCAACTTTGCTGAAAGAGTCATTCGTACTCTGAAGGGAATGATGTATCGGTATTTTCTACATAATCAAACCTACCGCTACGTAGACATTCTTCCAGACTTGGTGTACAATTACAACCATAGACCTCATGGTTCTCTTCCTAATAAATATGCTCCAGCCGAGATTCGTAAAGACAACGAATCAAAAGTGTGGAAGTATATGTATGTCGACAAACTGAAATTGAAACCGAAGAAGAAGAAGAAGTATAAATTTAACATTGGCGATCATGTTCGCATTTCCCACATTAAATATGTGTTTCAACGCGATTATCACATCAAATGGACGCAAGAAGTCTTCATTGTCACACATCGTTGTAAGAAGCAAGGAATACATTTGTATCGTGTGAAAGACTTTCTAGACGAAGATATTGATGGCCATTTCTATGAAGAAGAACTGCAGAAAGTGACCAAAGATATTGAATCTATTTATAGAATTGAAAAGGTCTTGAAAACACGTAAAAGACGAGGAGGTGTGAAAGAATTATTTGTCAAGTGGCTAGGTTGGCCAAACAAGTTTAACAGTTGGGTGAAAGAAACAGACATTCAACAATGAAGCATCCATTTACATGTTTAGTCTCTGGACCTACAGGCAGTGGCAAAACGTCTCTGGTGAAGGAAATTCTAGAACAAAAGTTGATTCAACCCTCTCCAAAAAGCATTTTATGGCTCTATGCAGCAGATCAGCCTTTGTACAAGGGAATGAAAGGCGTGGAATTTTACCAAGGCATTCCAGATGACATTGAAGAGCGTTTTAACCCGAAGAAACCAAACTTACTTATCATTGATGACTTAATGACGAAATGTCATAGTGATGAGCGTATGACACGTCTCTTTAGTGTTGGCAGCAGTCATCAAAATCTAAGCATTATCTTTATTGTGCATAATTTATTCCATCATGGGAAAGAGATGCGAAATATTAGTTTGAATACACATTATATCATTCTGTTTAAAAATCCGAGAGACAGTCAACAAATTAGTACATTGGCGCGGCAAATGTATCCTGGAAGATCTCAATTTCTCATAGAAGCCTATCAAGATGCTACCAGCAAACCCCATGATTATCTATTCATTGATTTAAAACCAAAGACAAATGATCAACTACGTATTCGTACAGGCATTTTACCAAAAGATACACATTATGTATATATTGATAAGGCAGTGTATGAACAAGAACCAACTCATTTGACCATTCGCAGTCAAGATGTCTAAACGTATTCGAGCGAACCAGCCGTTTCTTCATTTGCTTGCACGCAGTGGGCCTAAACGACGTAAATCCTTGCTACAGCAAGCTACAAAAGAGGAATTAACAAGCTTGTTTGAAATTTGTTTGAATATATTGCAATGACATTTACCCTTAAGCTCAAAACGGTTTAAGGAATTTAAACGTGAACGTCATACGCTTCGTACTCTAGCAGATAAGAAGATATCCCTTCGACGAAAAAAGAAGTTGATTAATCAGAAAGGAGGATTCATTGGAGCTATTGCTAGATTGGCATTACCTTTGTTAGCCAAACTGCTGCTAAAATGAAACATACGATGAAAATGGTCCTCATTCCTGAATATGAATATAAAATGTTGCTAGAAAAGAAGGGAAAAGATGGTGAAATCAAAACGAAAGTCAATAAACTTTTACGTGGGAAACGAACGCGTGAAAAGGCTATAGAAATATCTCAACTTCTTGGTCGTCATTTACGAACAAGACAGTCTAGGCAGCAAAAGCCCTCATCATCATCACCTGAAAAGCCAGAAAAGTTATTTTTAAGTCATTTTCAACCTATCTATCATGGAAAAGTAACACAACTTTTAGCAGAACTGAAGAAATATGGTACGACATGGACAGAGAAGAATGAACTTGTGTTGAAAACGGGCGATATTATAGCAAATTCCAACATGGTTGATTTGATGAAAGAAGCATTGGTGGCGACAAGAAGAAAAGAACGAGCCATACCACCACATGGTTGGCATCCGTTTATCCAGGAAATTGTAGATGCTAATATTCCAAAAACAATGTTTAGTAAAAAGACCACTCGTGACGACATTACAACAGAAATGAAACAACGTCAACAAAGACAGTTTCCTGAAGGATGGGAAAATTTTTAACATGGCTGAAAGAGCTATGTTGTTGTTGTGAGGAAGATAAACCAACTATTCCTGTAAAAATAAGATGTACAAGTGCTTGTTGTGAAGGAGAAGTCATAGATCATCATGATGTGAAAGACCATTTGCATACTTGGTCGAATGGCGCGCGCTATCGTGAAGTATATAGACAACGTCAACGCACCTATACCATTTAGTTCCTACCACCATGGAGTAAACAAGCTTTTGCATTACTTTGCCTAGCAATGCGAGTATGAACTATTATCCCAACAACAAGGCTTCGAATTATCAAATTCGTATGCCTCGAACTATTTATCTGAATGCAAAATATGAAGTGGCTTTAGCTGAAATTCAATATCCACATACATGGACAACGATGAGACATGACATGGACTATTCTATTCAGTATCGACAACAACCACTGACAGAGACACTTGAGACTATTAATATTCCTTATGGCTACTATAGATCCATACAAGAAATATGTCAGGCAGTGAATGAAGAAGCGACTAATTCTATGAAAGATGAACTTAAAGAAGCTATTCGGATAAAGTATGATAAGATTAGACGACGTGTTTTTCTATTTCTAAATTATGGCTTTGAAGTGTCATTCTCCGCTGGATTGGCTGAGATTTTAGGATTTATCCCAGATCAATGGTATACTGAAACATGTACAGCTGAACATAAAGCGGATGTGAAACAGGGATTTTATACACTTTATGTGTATTGTAGCATTTGTGAACCACAAGTTGTTGGTGATTATTATGTTCCCTTACTACGTTCTGTTGGCATACAAGGCCATGATGGCGACATTATCATGAAAACGTACGGCGAACCGCATTATGTTCCTGTAAACACGTCCAAATTTGACATGATAGAAATGAATATTAAGGACGACACAGGTTATAATGTTCCATTTCAAACTGGAAAGGTGATCTGTAAACTTCATTTTCGACCAAAAGCAATATGAAAGCTTATACACACGATCCGTCTGCATATCGCAACCATTTTCTTCGTCAAGTGGGCGGGGAATTACCAGGATTCAAAGGAGCGCGAATCCAATATGGCGATGGTATTGGTTCGATACTGGGATCATTGGCTCGCAAAGCTATTCCACTACTTAAGGCTGGGGCTAAGATCGTTGCGCCACATCTTAAGAAGGCTGCAAAGAATGTCGCGAAAGATGTTACGGGTCGAGTAGCAGAACGTGTGTTTGGTGAACAAAAGCGTATGCAACCGACGAAACGTGCCAGAAGACGAAAAACAGCCAGACGGATAACATCAAAATATCGCAAAGATATCTTTTGAAATCATGTCTCTCATTCATAATCATTCGTGTGAATGTAGTCTTTCTCCATTGGAATGGTTTCACGTACCACCGACGCAAACTGCTGTAGAGAAAAGTTATAATGTTGACTATCAACCACTTACAAGCATTAGAGAAGGCGCTCCAATAGAATTCTACATTCCTGCGAGTACAGAAGAATATCTGGATTTAAAGAACAGCAAACTTCATATTGTATGTCGCATTCTAAAGGCCGATGGAACAGAGTGTGGCGCAGATGATAATGTCTCTTGCATCAATGATGTGTTTAATGGGTTATGGTCTAATATTGAATTGTTTCTGAATGATCGTTTGGTTTCGCATAGTAACAATACTCATGGTTATACCAGCATTATCTCTCATCTCATCCATGACTCGGAAGAAAGTCTGCATTCTGAGCGCTCTATGCGTCTCATGTACAAGGATACTGCTGGGTCAATGAATAGTCATGAGGTGAAAAGACCTAATCATGAACGATATGTATCCGGGTTTCATGTCAATGCTGACGGCGGTGACTTGGCTGAGCAAGGAAACAATGGCTTACATCATCGTTATTTGCATACTCGTCTTAGCCGTGATGTTATGCTCGCAGGTGGTTTAAGGATAGATTTGTTTGAGCAGGATCGTTATCTTCCGAATGGCATCAGTTTGAAATTGCGTTTCCATAGACAAAAAGATGACCATGTATTGATGGCTGCAGATAATACCTATAAGGTAGAAGTGAAAGAGGCATTTTTAACCATTCGCAAAGTGAGGGTGAGTCCAGGTATTCAGTTAGGACATACAGATTCATTGATGAAAAGTCCTGCCAAGATCATCATCACTAGAAAAGAATGTAAAGTCTTGGCTATTCCAGCAGGATTTCAGTCTTTTGTGAAAGATAACATCTTTTTGGGTCAATTACCAAATCGTATTGTCATTGGTCTGGTTCATAATGAAGCTTTTGGTGGATCAGTATTGAGGAATCCATATGATTTCAAACATTTTGATCTGGACTATATGCAACTGTACACGGATGGTGAACCAGTTCTATCCAAACCTCTCAAGCTTAACATTACACAGAACAAATACCTGGACGCTTTTGAAACGCTTTACAAATCGTTTGATCGATTGAATGGTGAGAAAAGTTCCATTATAAAACGGGAAGATTGGCCTAGAGGTTATGCTTTATTTTCGTTTGACTTAACACCGGATTATGATGGTGATGATCATTTTCCCCTGATCAAGCATGGGAATTTGCGGCTAGAAATGAACTTTGCTACGGCTTTGCACATACCATCAATGTCATTGTCTATGCTGAATTTGACAACATTATTGAAATAAGTGCAAATCGCAGCATCCAATTCGACTACCAGTCATGAACACGAAGCAGATTGATGCCATATTGAGTCATGATGTCATGACCAAAGACTTGTTTCAAGGCGTGTTTGCCATGGACCAGTTACCATCTTTACAACGCGGCGCCTATGTCATCAACACAAACGATCAAGATGAACCAGGAGAACATTGGGTGGCAGTGTATTATGATAAAGACCCTGCAGAATATTTTGACTCTTATGGACTGCTACCTCTCGATGATCGTTTAGACATGTTTTTAAGAAATGACTATATGTATAATTCTATCTCATTACAAACGCCAATATCATCATCATGTGGTTTTTATTGTGTATATTATATATTACATAGAGCTCGAGGTCAGAGTATGTTTGATATTGTGAATATATTAAAAAGAAAGGATGGTGATTTTATTGTAAAGGATTTTGTATATAGACATTATAAACCATTGTTTTATTAATGTTGTTGTTGTTATATTAGCTAAGTTGTAGTTAAGTTGTTGTTGTTATATTAGTTAAGTTGTTGTTGTTGTTGTTGTTAAATAAAACAAACCAAGTTTTCAAACAGTCTTGTTTATTGTGTTATACATACGTTTATTTACAAATTCTTAACTACAAACACTATTTACAAAGTTTACAAACACTATTTACAAAGTTTACAAACACTATTTACAAACTTTTATTTATAAAGTCTATTTACAAAGTCTATTTACAAAGTTTACAAAATCTATTTACAAACTCTTAACTACAAACTCTTAACTACAAAGTCTATTTACACTATTTACAAACTTTTTATTTACAAACACATTCATTTTTCAATACATTCATCAATGAATACCATTCATTAGAATCTAAATTGATATAGGTATCATAGACATTACATCCATGTTTGTAAATGCTATGAAAGCTCACATAACACACATCACCAAACTTTATCACTTTAACAGTTTCATGTTTAGACAGTTTCAGTTCATATCCTTCTTCTAAGTCAATGTCCATCACACGCATAGGTTGTGTCAGCTCAATGGATTTGGTGCCCCGCATAAGCCATATTTCTGTTTCTTTGAATTCAAGCGTTAGGTTCTTTCCAATCCAATGCTTGTAACAGCGCGTTCCATTCCACTGTGTTGAGGGTGATGTAGTCATAGTTTTCTGTAAGCTCGTCATATTGGCGAAATTGTACAAACACGTCTAAGCAGTTCTCAGTCACACGCACTTCTAATTCATTTGAGACTGTCAGGAGAAAGCCAGGTATCCTGAACTTCTCTAGAAGGTCTTTCAACACGGATTGGTCATCAAGTGATAGGACGAGATACTGTCCAAAATGTCTTAGCACAATGTCATCATATTCGTTTCTCAGATATGAGAATCCATGCGTAATGGGTTTATATTCCGATAAAAAGTCTTCCATCTCGTTCAACAGTCAGATGAACTATGAGCTGTCTCCTTGTCTGCAAAGACGTTTTTATGCTCGCAAGATGGTGAAGAGTAGATGTTGTATCGCTTCTAGGAATCGTAAGACTGCGCGCCAGTTCTTGATATCAAAGAAGATCAAATCTGTATATGGTGTATCTGGCACAACTCCCTTATAATCCTTTGGATAATCCTGTAAAAGATTTCTACAGATTTCTACACGTATGTTAGAATCATATTCAGCTACCGTCACTTCCACTTTATTTCCAAGTCTACGTTTAAACCCAGGTTCAAGTGGTATGTTTTTAAAGTCTTTCCACACTTCAGGTTTAAACCGATGATAACTTGTCTTAGAATCTAGTAACACTTCATTCCTCTCATTGACAGTAAGGTAAACACCACCGTTCAGCATGAGTGCATTCATGATTGTTACCTTGTTATGAGCCACCTTCTTGTCTACGAAGCCTTTTATCCACTTCTTTCACCTGCTTCTTCATCATTTTCCATTCAGGTATTGTCAGCAAAATTCCCTTTTTCGTTGGACGGTTTTTTCCAGTCCCCTCATCTCTGAGGTATTTGCGAATGTTTATCACACCTTCATTACTTTGTTTCATAATCTTGATATACTTTCCATTGCCTAGAGAAAGCATTCCATCCCACGACTGTGGTGTTGGTACCGTCGTCTCCACTTTTAATTTCTTGATGGTATTGTCAGGATGTTTCACATTCATGTCTTTCACTGTATCAGCAAGAGTATCCATATCCGTTGTTGTAGATCTTTTCCGATTCATGTTGACGCTTCAGTGTTCACACCTCAACTAACTCTAAAGTTGAAGTGTCTCCCCCTTATATACTGTAATGCCCATGCGCCAAAGTGGAATAGCCATCACTCATCACATATCGCTTGTCATCAAAGGGAGAGAGAGCCACTTTCCTCAACTTCTCCGAGAAGATCTGATGGTCATGACTTCGAATGATGTGTCCTGTGGTTATCGTTTGCGTTTGGTTGAATAAACTGTCTCTATACTGCTGATGTTTCATACGTCTTTGACACGCGCGAGTGATGCCTTTGGCCGTACGTTTTTCTTTCCCACCATACATCATACTATACATTTTCGGCCGAAGTCCAACAAACTCTTCTATGGGAATGCCGGCCGTCTCATCTTTCATTTTCCCAAGCACTTTCTTGTTCACGTTGGAATGCAGGAAGTGATCTGGGGGATAGTCACTTGTGTCGAACAAGTCGGCATCTTCCTGCATGTCTTTGTAGATATCTTCCGTTTCTATGTCATAACACAGACTGTCGGTGTCGCTGAACAACAGCTTGGCGTTGGGATACTTGGTCATGATGTAGTTGTAATGAAAGTGGAACATGAGCACCTTGCTGAGGTCGAGAATGGTGAAACCAACTTGAATGGGTTTATCCAGAAGCAGATCCACTTTGCGCAAATGTACCGCGGTTAAATCTTCGTTGAAAATTCTAAATTTGTGGAAGGAAGGTTTGGCCACAAGTTTCTTGAACCGCTTTTCTTTGTGAACAAGTTCCACATTCATGCGCTTTCTCACATTTTCCATGGTTTTGCCAAACACCGAGTTGTTCATCAATTTGAAGAAGTCTTTCTCAAACGGGTTCTTAGCCAACTTTCTCTTTTCCGTGTTCAAGGAGATGTATTTTGCCAACCATTTGCTCTGTGCAAACATGATGGCACGGTGCACCTTCATGACTTTCAATCCCAGTGAGACATATTGCTGTAAATTTCTATAATGAAGCACATATTTCTTCTTGTCACACAGGTTGGGAATGAGCTTTTCACTAGGTTTGCCTTTCATGTTTAGATCTTTCCGTAGCTTCTGACTATGCTCTGACAATTCTCCCACTTTCACACATTTCCGTTCTGGAGCCACTGGATAGTTATTATGATGATCATGGATTGAATATGGGTATTCCAAATCCACTTCTAAAATGTAACCAATCTCATCATCTTCATCCACATCCATAAAGTCAATGGATTCTGGCTCGCTCACCCACATAAATCCACTTTCCGGCATGCTTTGCGACATGGCCCAGCCATACAAGTTGTTTGCATCCAGGTATGTCAAGTAGTTGGTTGGTTTCAAGGGATCGTAATCTGCTACGTAGGGGTTATTTGCTTTCGCATACTTGTGTGTGATGACAGATATTCCTCCACGTAGACCTTGTTCAACCATTTGGTACATGTCAATGTCGTTGATCAATTCCAATTTCACCTTTGTCGCTTTCAACATGGCATCCCACGACAGTCCTGGCGCTGTATAGTAGTGAGCTGGATCCAATTCATACGTGTTGAGACATACGTGACGAAAGTTTTCAAACACGTCAGCCAGCAGCAACACATCTGATTTCAGGTACAGGTCATGGTATTCACCAAATGTAGTACAGTGGAATGTCTCCCACACCTTCTGCGCATGCGCATAATCCTCATCGCTAATGTATTCTTCACTGAGTAGACTGTAAAACTTGTCTTTGGACGGTAGTTGTGTTTCAGCAAACTTGGATGGCTCATCTACGTAATCGTAGGGGTACACTCCCTTTCTCAACAGTAACTCTTGTTGGTCACTATCGTGAATGTGTGACGTCATGTTATAAAAGTTGTCTTTCCCTTCTGCTGCCAGGTTGGATACCAGCTTCTGTAGAGAAGTACTCATGAACTGAAAGCTGTCTGTAAATTTCAGATTGCTCATGGTGAATGCAATATATTTCTCAACGTTGTTGGGAATGACTGTAATCGTCTCATTTTTGAACTTTCCAATTTCTTCCATGATCAAATGGCTGTCATAGCCTCGTAAATTGTGGAAAAACACAGGAATGATGAAAGAATCTTTATCTCCCTGCTGATCTTTTCTAAGTCGAAATTGTGAATTGCATTGACTATGTGCAGCTCCGCGGTATTTGCCATTGATATGGTCATGATCTCTCACATGATCTGCTCCTAGAGGCTCATGACAAATGTAACAATCTGTGGCGTTCTTATAATGCTCTTCATCTTCATGAGTCATGACCATTTTCTTTGACTGTTGTAAACCATGCACAATACGATCACGCTCATTCACCATATGGTCTAAAAAGACTTTCACAGCATTGTCTCCTCGATACACGACTGGAGCACGTGTATCATACTGGCTCACAACCACATAGGCAAAGCTGTTTGGACGATGATGTTGATACTTGTCTCCTTCATGTTTTTTCGTGAAACATTCAAAGTCTGCATAAATCACAAACGGCGCTCGCTGTTGTTTGGCTACATTCTTGAACTTGATGAAAGGTTCCTTGGGGAATGATAAACGTTGTGCTCCATGCTTGCCACACACTTCACGATGCTTGTCTAACAGATCTTGCCGCATAAACCCGTGAAGACAGTTGAAACAATAAAAAGTTGCACCATTATACTTTGATCGATAAGCCATCAGTCTGCTGAAATTCCTGATGAGGCAGTAATGTCTTGTCTTGTCATTGCTAATCAAAAGCAAGTTGATTTCTCTGGCGCTGGTGTTTCGACTGAGTTGTATCGGAACAACTACATCATGTTCATATCCAAACACGTTAATGGACACATCATTCTCCTTTTCAAACTTTGGAATGTCTGTAATCGGTGTTGGAAATGTCATGCCTTCTACCTTCAATTCGTTCTCAAATAGCTTGTATTGATGCACACGCTCTGGGTTTACATTTGTTGAAGGGTGAAGGTGAGCCAATACAGACCATAAGAAGCACTTGTTGTCTTTATTCTGAATGTTTAACACACCTTTTGTACTCTTTACTTTCTTCGGTAGTGGGATAAAACTGCTCGCTTCCAGTGGCGCTGACGTTGCTGTATGTACTTCAATGAATAATATGTTATCCAACACCCAGCCAGAACCTTGTCGCTCATGTTCATCAAACCTGGTAAATAATTCTTTATAGGCTTCTGGCAAGTCCTTCTCAATATCTGTTGGATTGTATGCTGCATATGTCGGACTACTGATGAAGGCATTATCCACTTGTTCTACCATCACGCCTTCAACATTTGGTGTCATTTTCTTGAAGCGTGCATGTACCACAATGTACCATTTCATGCCACGGTTTAACGTTTCTAGCAAATGTCTCTTGATTCTATTCTCTTGTTGTCGCATTTCAAGTAGCAAATCTGATCCATCTTCAGGCTCAAACCGTCTTTCCTGTGCGTTTTCACCAAGACTCACTCTTCTGCCTCTGCCTACTTGTCCTGTCTCTTTCTTTCTTTGTTCTTCATGAGACACATTTTCCATCTCAGCACATGCATGTGTCTCAAATGCATCCAAAGATGAAAATATCTTGGCACATTTACAGCAGAGGACTGGATCAGGTCTTTCAACACCATCTTGTACGGTCTTTCGTCTCTTGGCTTCAATCTGCTCAACAAGCTCATTATGAGCACGTTTCATCCTAGCTGGTTTGCATGTATGTGTCACGAACACTTCCAGAGATGGAAATGTCACATCACAATCATGACAGTAGACTGTTGCCATCGTTGTTGCTCTTGCTGTTGCTAGAACTGAAATGAAGTAAAATACATGTTTCACTCTTCCTTTTATACCACTTCAATGGTGTGTTAACTCAGCAGAATGTATCACTAGTTGACTAGTTGACATGTTTCACTCATGCTTTTATGCTACTTCCATGTAATCAAAATATGGTGTGTAACTTTTCAAAAATGTTAAAATTGCTGACTCAGCAGAATTTTACTTGTGTATATGAATGACTCACTTACAGTTGTACAGCTGCACTGCTGCACAGCAGAGACATCTAGCGGTGAAGTTAAATGGTCTGCCAAATGGTATTCATCTGCCAACTAGACCTGAAATGTGATAAAATGTATTCTCTCTCTCTCTCACACACACACACACACACACACACACACGCACACACCTACACACACACACACACACACACACACACACACACACACACACACACACACAGACATGTTTTGCTTCATTTCATAATATAGGATGGCCCTTAAAAGGGCCTGAAAGATTTTAGTATATATCAGCAAGTTGGATTCCTGCAGCGGCATTTGTCCTTGTAGTACTCCTGCATCGTAAATGGTCTTCCCGCACACTTGAACGGATGGCTGTCGCAATAGCTCTTCAGCTTCAGAGTCATACCACACCACCAGCAGTCATTACATATTGGTCCTGGCCCAGGTAGCGTCGTCGCAAACTTGTACCAGAGCAGACCACCACAGGTTTTACAGCAAAAGCGCTGCGTGCGTTGTGGTGCACCGGGCAGTTGTGTGACTGTCCTTCATATTCCAACCTCACGCAGCACTTGTAGCATTGTATGGTCACTTTCTTAGTAGCTGATGTGTTGTCCATGATGTGTCTGACGATGTGTAAGCCTCGAGTCACTACACTTATATACTATTTTATCATGCTGAATCGACGATTTCATCATGCTGATTCAACACAATTTTTCCTCTCCTGGGGGGGGGGGGGCGTCGGTACATAGTATATCCTAGGGGGGGGGGTCAGTCCCGACTGCCGCCTAGGAGGGGGGGGTCAGTCCCGGCTGCCACCTAGAAGGGGGGGGGGGTCGGTACATAGTATATCCTAGGGGGGGGTCAGTCCCGACTGCCGCCTAGGAGGGGGGGGGTCAGTCCCGACTGCCACCTAGGGGGGGGGGGTCATGGCTTTTTAGGGTCTGTTGCCATGGTTACACTGATTGACAGGTGGAGTTAATTGGCTTCATGATGATTGACTCGGCCAAAACTATCAAACAACTTTCGCTCCAGACAGTATGACGTCATCATGACGTCATCATGACGTCATGGATGGCCGCGCCTATCCTTACGCTTATCGTGACGTCACTTCCGGTCCAGACAACACTTCCGGTCCAGACAGTATGACGTCACTTCCAGACAGTATGACGTCACTTCCAGACAGTATGACGTCACTTCCAGACAGTATGACGTCATCAAGTGGTCCAGACAGCACTTCCGGTCCAGACAGTATGACGTCACTTCCGGTCCAGACAGTATGACGTCACAAAGTGCAGTAGAACTCTTGTTTAATACCTACTAAGAGGCGGGAAAAGAAGGCTATGAGGCCTCACAGAGAAAAGAGACAGGAAAAGGAGGCGATGAGGCCTCATAGGGAAAAGAGGCGGGAAAAGGAGGCGATGAGGCCTCACAGAGAAAAGAAACGGGAAAAGGAAGCTATGAGGCCTCACAGAGAAAAGAGGCGGGAAAAGGAGGCGATGAGGCCTCACAGAGAAAAGAGATGGAGAAAGGAGCCTATGAACTTCATCATAGAGAAGATCTACAGAAGACATAACGGAAAAGGAGTAAAAATGTTTTCATCACTGTGGTGGTTTTACTGACACTATTAAGTGATAAATTTACACTGAGATGAATACCCCACGCAATATCGGAAGATAAAAAACCTGTTAAGATTAAATGCAAAAATTTGTATTTGTATTCCACTGGATAAACGAGTCCTGTGATTAAACGGCGTAACCAATCAGACAAGTTAATATTTCGTTGTTCTCTCATTTCAGAATCTGGTACCCAGTGGTTTTGAAGACCCTACAAAGACTTCACGTCTCCGTTTTGGATCTAATTTCTCTATTTTGTCTCATTAAACAAGAATGTCCAGTGACATTGCAACCAGCATTTCATTTTTGCTTACAAAATCATACTTCAGCTGTTGTATAAATAAAATATGACTGCACCAAAGATGTTTTTCGGTAAGATCGACCCCTGTCTGAATACATTACCCTCCTTCCCATCCCCCAACAACAAAATCGGTCAAAAACTAGAACCACATTTCGCTAGCGAAATGTTAAACACTTGACAAAAATTAAAACGCAAAAAATACTTCCTGCAATGGGTTATTTCTTGAATAAAGTATTTTACAACATGCATACAATGGCCCCAGCCATAAAAACTGGGGGCAATTTATGGAAGTTGGGGGCCATCGCGGCCCCAGCGAAAAATTTAGGGGGCCATTTTCTGAAACTGGGGGCCATGGCCGCCGCCAAAATTATCCGTGTTATTATTATTATTCACAAGTTCTACACAAGTCCAAAGTTTCGTTGTCCTGGGGTCCATAGTGCCAGAGAAGAAGATGACACAAAAAAATCGGACTACTGTCAAGAAAAAACCTCCATAGATTGATAACTTATTACCAACTAAATACATTAGTAAACAACATAGCTTGAATACGTCTTATAAGCCGAGTAGTGTTTAGTTTTTGTTGACTTAAGGTTTTATTGACTGATCAGGCATAAGCCGTTTTGAAAAAAAGTTTTCAAAAATTTTCAAAGTGTTGTCATTTCAGTAATTTTAGTGGAATCACGAAAAAAGCAACTTTACGGTAGAGGAACATCTAGAAATTCTACATATGTAATATTAAAAAGATCCAACCAAAACTGTAGGAGGAGATGCATTTTGAAAGAAAAGTTTTAAAAAATTTTCAAAGTCCCGTCATTTCGGCTTTTTTCGGCCGATCGCGAAAAAAGTAATTTTCCGGTAGAGAACCAGCTAGAGATTAAACATGTGTAATTTCAAGATGATTCGATCAGAACTGTAGGAGGAGATGCATTTGAAAAAAGGTTAACGTACACACACACCCACACACACACACACACTTTTTCAAAAGTGATTGCACAAGACCACCCGACAGAGTCGGCTGGTCTAAAAAGGGTACTACTACTGTAACAGCTCCTTGCTGGCTTGTTTAACACTTGACAAGCCTTTGACTTGCAAGGGTTATATGAATTTGTGCGAGAAAAATTCGTCCTTTTTTTCTTCTTGACAGTTTTTCCGATTTTTTGTGTCTTCTTCTTCTCTGACACTATGGGCTGTACGACCATGAAACTTGGGACTTATGAAGAGCTTGATCTGAACATGTGCATGTCACTTTTTATTTTCGTCTTTGATTTCGTTTTCTTTGTTAAAACGCCATGTGAAAAGAGTGTATTTTTTGCAAGTAAATGCGTAGCATTTAACGACAGCACAGAATACACGTTTGCTCAGTGAGCTTTGTGCGAGCTCTCACTGCGCAAATAGATAACAAGGCGTATGCCTGATCAGTCAATAAACTGTAAGTCAACAACAACCAAACACTACTCGGCTTATAAGACGTATTCAAGCTGTGTTGTTTGCAATATATTGTTCAAGAAATAATCCACTGAAGGAAGTATTTTTGCGTTTTAATTTTTGTCAAGTGTTTAACATTTCGCTGGCGGAATGAGCTTCTAGTTTACACTTGAGTCCCAAGGAGTTGTTGAAATGCCTATTGTTTTTCTTTTTATTAACACTTGACAAGCCTTTGGCTTGCAAGAGTTATATGAATTTGTGCGAGCAGCCGTTCGTCCTTTTTTCTTCTTGACAGTTTTTCCGATTTTTTGTGTCTTCTTCTTCTCAGACGCTATGGGCCCTAGGACCATGAAACTTGGGACTTATGAAGAGCTTGATCTGGACGTGTGCATGTCACTTTTTATTTTCGTCTTCGATTTCGTTTTCTTTGTTAAAACGCCATGTGAAAAGGGTGTGTTTTTGCAAGTAAATGCAGAGCATTTAACGTACATCACGGAAGACAGTTGCTAAGCTCTGTGCGAGCTCTCACTGCGTAAATAGATAACACGGCGCATGCCTGATCAGTCAACAAAAACCAAACACTACTCGGCTTATAAGACGTATTCAAGCTGTGCTGTTTGCAATATATTATTCACGAAATAACCCATTGAAGGAAGTATTTTTGTGAAAAGTGTTTAACATTTCACTAGCGAAATAAGGTTCTAGTTACACTTGGGACGAAGTCTCAGTATTATAAATAAGTCTGTGCAAAACTTCAAGCGTAGGGAAAATATGCCTTTATCTGAATTAGTTGATCCTTGACTCCAAAGAAATAATTCCTTGTTAGAACTAATATTCGAATTGTATTGTTATTGTTGTTAACTATTTAATTAGTTATTCAGAAACACTAATCCTGTTTATTATGCGATATTTTACTTGTTACATAAGCCTTATTTTAATGCTTATATCCCATTATCTTCATATTTCTTTGCGCGAAACATAGAAACACGGCGGCTGTCCTAAAAATCGGTTGATTTCAGCGCGCTTTTGTTTGGTACTTTGAAATTGTGTCAGTTGATGTCAACGCGCCAAAGTGTGTACATCAAATTGGTACGGGTTGATATCAACCCGGAAGGTGGAAGCCTATATTTCGTCACGGTTGATGTCACCACGGACAGTTTGAATGTCATATGTTATATCAAATTGAGGCCAGTTGAAAGCATCGCTTACGGTTGAATGCGACTGGTTAATGGTGGAGATTGTTGAGCAAATCAGATATTAAGAAAATATGTGGAAAACCTAGAAGAAAATCCGAAATAAAGAAAAACAAATAAAAAATAGACCGTTTTCGCTACCGAATAGCGAAAAAAATTATACTTGGGGGCCACAAAAATGCGATTCTGAACTCTTAAAATTCAGAACTGTCCATGAACGAGGAAGTGAAGGTCACCAAGACACCTCTTCCCTTATCTTCTCTTTTAGGCTCAAACGGTCGAAAACAAGTTTTGGAACTTCCGGTTTTCGACATTAACCATGGTCGAAATGGTCAAGATCACCGAAGTACCTATTATATAATGCTTTTTAGGCTGAAAGGGTCGAAATAACCTCAAAATAGATCTATCTCTACCCGTTTTCAAGGTGCTGGTCAACTTGCGGTGGTCAAGGTCAGCGAGATACATCTAACATATACTATTTTGGGTCCAAAGGGTCGAAAATAAGCTCAAAATCGATCTCTCTCTAATCGCTGTCTGTTTTTTACTTTGACCATGGCAGACGAGGTCAAGGTCACCAAGGTAACTCTTACACATGGTCTGTTAATCCTAAGGGATCGAAAATAAGCTCAAAATCGCTCTATCTTTAATCGTTTTCGACATAATGGTCAACTTTCGATTTTTTGCCATTGACCATGACCGAGGAGGTATATCTTAGATATAGTGTTTGAGGCCAAAAGGCACAAAATCTCTAAGCGTTTTCAGGATAATGGTCAATCGCTTTCTCATAAAAAGTGCGGATTTCACGACGTCTCATCACCCTCTATCAGTGAGCCAAATTTCATCACTCTTCAGTAATTGGGAAAAAACCCAAACGCTGTAGTCAACTTCAGCTTGCACACATATACTGTAATCGCTCTCATACAGCTATGCTGATAGCATAACAGCTTTAACTGCGAAAGCGAAGCGTTTGCCTACCTTTTAATGGGCGCACGTGGCAAACTGCATGGTATTGTGAATTTTGCTGGTGAGTTCGCAATAAACCTTGTCAGTGGCCAAGTAATCCAAAATAATTGATTTTATATACAGAAGGAGTACGTAATTGTATTCGTTATTCAAATGATCATAAGATAAGAACATTTGGTTAGCCAGATACTTAACCCTTTATTTTATTATTGATTTTGGTATCCCCTATTTTCTACACCAGTTCTAAGATCTGTACTTCTTTTCCTCTGTTATTTTCATTATTTCTTATTTTGCCATTTTCAAGTTTCGACTAACTCAACTCGACAGTTTAACTATGCGAAGAGGTAACCACCTATTTTTAAAAGAGTTTTCACATGCCTGCTGCGCTACCCATTAACACCAATGTTTATGACATTATAGCAATTATAGAACAGCGTTTGATAGACGCCGCACCCGACATCTGATAAACGCCGTAATTCTCCCCACCTTCCGTGCACGCACAAACTGAATGCAATAAAACCCACCGTGTTCGCAGTTTCTCAGGTTTGAAAAATACATGCTCCATTGAGGATTAAAGAATATATCTTAGCTGAAGGCAGAAATTAAATTTACAAGGTTCTCTGGTGGTGAAAATCTGTTTAATCAGTGTTTGTAATTAAAGGATAAGAAAATTAGGTAAGACCTCTGTTGGTTTTGAGAAGGCTTTTTCAGTGCATGCGATCAGAGATTTGCTGCAGTAACAAAGCTCAAAACGTGTAGTTATATCAAATACCCTCAACTTAATGATAAACGCACAGACAGATATGGAACCTATGATGACCTCTGACATTATACTGTCTCAATACCTCTGATATTATACGGTCTCAATACCTCTGATATTACATTGTCTCACGGACACTGGTACAAACATACTCTCGTGAATTAGTTTGCGTTTCACCTCGCAAACTTGTTTGCTTTTCACCCATGCTAAAACCCCCGGCAGACGCATCAGGGGATTAATTCTGAGCATAAGACTTCTATAGTTTAAGGGGGTTTGTTTACACAGGGAATTGTTTGCACACAGCACCGGATCTTTGTTGATTGTTCAAATCGAAACAGCGTCTGGTTGCCGATTACTCAACTTCTAATCAACATTGCGAGCTGGTTACAAACGGAAATAAATAGCGCCGATCTCCAGACTTTATAGATGAGTTTTCGACATCTATATGACAACAATTTTTCAACGACTATTCGACGTCGCAAAAAAGACGCTGGTTAGACATCGGAGAAAAGTGGTGGCGTAGCTGCGACTCAAAGCAACGTCTAAACAAGGCTGCTTAGTCGAGATCAAATTAGACGACATTAATCTGTGGCGTACGTCGTAGCCAGAAATCGACGCTATATCAATGTCTGAATGTTCGCTGCGTATTCTAAACCGATGTTTCGTAGAGTTTAAATACAACTGGCATCCTGACACTACTTTTAACCCAGATTTATGAAGAATTCTTAATTTTCAATCTTCAGTGTCGTAATTTTTATGGTCCCAAATGTAATTGTCGCTACTTGGTAGCGAAAACGGCCTAGTTAAATTCGTATCTGAAAGCGATTTTACTTGTCGATGATTTTTATATCGATAATTCGATATACGCACATTAACAATAACAAAGCATGAGTGGATGTAGAAAACTGACCAAAGCCTTAAAGCCTGACGACTGACCAAGTTCAAGATATTTTGCGTTTGTTTTCGCTAGAAGCACACCTTACTGCGGAGTAACATTAAAGGACAAAATAAAAGAAGGAAAACCTGCATCATAAGTATTTCCTTATAATCCCCTAACTGTCATCGAGTGCCAGTATTATACGAGCATTAAATGCCCACAGTAATCCCCGAACCTGTGCTGCACGAATGGCCTTAATCCTTAGTAGTCTTAGATGTCATCTCAAGTAGGTCAGTATTTTTTGTATAAATACCGGTCGTTTCCACCAAGGTTTCAAAAAACATTTGTATTACTGTAATAACCACCACTACAACAACAATGGAAATCTTGACAACCCAGCGTAGTGGTCTGAAACTGTGCCTAGATGGCCATATGTATGTCAAGCAAATTGCAAAGGCTGACTACATCAGATGGTGCTGTGATAAGAAAACCAGTTTGAAGTGCAGCGAAGCTGTAACAACGCATACAAATGTAATTACACATGACAATCTTTGACTTGGTCAAGGCTTATATGAATTTGTACGGGCAGCCATTGGTGCTTTTTTTCTTGACAGTAAAAATTTATTTTCTTGTCTAAGCTTCTTCCCTGACACTACAGGCCCTAGGAAAAACTTTGTACTTATGTAGAACTTGATCTGAGGGTGTGCATCCCGCCTTTTCTCGTCTACAATTTCGTTTTCATGCTTAAAACGCCATCCGAACACAGATGATTTTAGAATAAATAAATACAGCGCATTTAAAACCAAACGCGAGCTCCGCCTGCATAGAGAAAAATGCTAGTCCGTTCAATCAATAAAGCGGTTGAGCCAACATAACCTGGCTCAACCTTATAAGCCCCATACGTGCTGTGCCATAAGCTCTCTACTTAGTTGTATTACAGACTATGCGCCTTGTAAAAAAACTTCATGTTGTTTAAGAAATAATAAGCCGTTCAAAGAAATATTTTCAACTTTTAATGTTTGTCAAGTGTTGAAGATTTTGCTAGCGAAATGCGAATCTAGTTCTAATTTCATTAATACAAAT
Source organism: Protula sp. h YS-2021 (assembly GCA_949752745.1). Lineage (NCBI taxonomy): Eukaryota > Metazoa > Annelida > Polychaeta > Sabellida > Serpulidae > Protula > Protula sp. h YS-2021. The sequence continues at coordinate 13,210,682 of OX457027.1, read as the reverse complement.
AAGAAAATGAAGAAGCAAATAAAATCAAAGAGTTGGTCAGTTGTCCGTTTTTTTTCATTAAGGCGTTGGTCAGTTTGCATGTACTCCAGCATGAGTAGCTTTAGCCAACGGAACAGTAAGCAGTGTACACTTACATGAAGCAGCCAGTGTTCTTTTTGTGTGGCGTGTTGTACGAGGTCAGCAAGCAATGCGAGCTACTGGTAGCAAGGGAAGAACACATAAAAGAATAGAGTACATTATTAGAGTAGGGTGGTTTTAGAGGCCTCCCTCCCTTAAGCACAATTTGCTATAAAATTTTATTGAGTTGAGATATGTTCCTTATCGTTTGGTTGGTGTTAAACCTAAAATTTCTCTACCTCCACAATAGTGAATCAATTACTAAACTTTTTACTTTTCATGAAAAACTGAATAAAAAACTAACCTGGGGCAAAAGGCCCACGGGTGCTCCCCGAAGGGTACAATGTGAATATCATCTCAAAAAATTATCATCGCCTATCATCGATTACACTCTGTTATGCTTTTAGAAACAGCAAGGCCACTTATTAATTTCATGATATTACCCTAAAATCTGTAACCTATAAAAACTTCTATGGCTTCCCAAAAAATTCTGATTCTTATGAAATTGACCCCCTAACATTAAATAATGTCTTTACTTGCAACATTGCGCCACTCTTGTTGTTTTATTCAGATTGCCTGTGCTTTCGCCACATGGTGCTTCAATCAGTTTTGATTTTGAGTGAAAAAACAACATTTCAAAATAACGTTGAGTGGGCCTTTAACCCCGTATGGGCGTCTTACCCCACCTTACTCTACATTTTCTCACCTGTTCTTCACTCCTCCTCTTTTTCGCTGGGTTCGGAATGTTTGAACTTAATTGACCGCAGATTTTATTCTGATTAAAGAAATCAACTAACTTTCCGAATTGCCAAACTGAATTATCTTTCAAGTTACTTTTATTTTTCCTTAATATGTCGCTTATATTAGAGCGGTGTTTCTGAATTATACAGTTTTTCTTGTTTTTTAGAGGGCGGTTATATTTCTGCGGTCTTTAGTCAATCATCCATATCGCTCTGTAGACTTAGAGCCCTCCCCAATTTCAGTTAATTGCTCTGAGTTATTATTTCCATTAATCTGTTAAAAGTTTAAAAACAGACAACAGGCCAAGTTTTACATAAAATTATTTTCTGTGAACTACCATATCACAAGTAGGTAAGATTATACAGTGGAACCTCAGTCCGGACAAACTTCGATACATCAAACATCTTACTAAACCGAACAGCTTTTTTCAGTCCCGTTTAAATTTCCATAGACTTGTGTATTAACGAAACCTTGGAAAAGCGGACAAATTGGAAAAATTGTGAGGTGTGCCTCTGTGTTAGACTTGTGTATTAACGAAACCTTGGAAAAGCGGACAAATTGGAAAAATTGCAAGGTGTGCCTCTATGTTTATCATCACTATTGACTAAAAGTGTCAATAAATAATCCTTAAGCTACTGAGTACGGCACTTGGTGGCGAATCGGCATGTATTTTATTTCTTGATGCTCCGGCTAATTCTTTGCCCGCAAAAATCCTTTTCCCACTGGTTACTGCACTAGGGATGGATGGAGACGACTCGGCATCAACTTAATCTCTTGATGCTCCAGTGTCACAGTCTTAGTATGTGCATAGAACTTGCCAGAAATGACAGAACTATTGTATTCCTTAAGAGATGGTTTATTGCAGACAGACATGAATTTAAAGAAAAAACAGACTTCAGTTAAACAGTTATTTACTAAGATCTAATGCAAACCTGTATACATGTGTGTTAATAGAGTTATTAGATATATATGACACTGATTCAGGTTTTTCAATAAATTCATTCATCCACGGTTACATGTATTTTAATTTTACAGCATCACATACTTAGTTAAAAATACAAATACCCAAAAATCTGGATAACTCTAAATACCGGAAAAATATTGCCAATACCACCACTGTCCGGTTTTCCGAGGTTCCACAGTATATCACTACTGATAACTCTACCACAGCACCATCGAATGTATTGCGGTTTTGAACTTACACTTGCATTCACATGTGCAAATCTAGGCACAGATTTTCCCCCACTTTCTATTGTTGTAATTGCAATTGAAATAACATAGTTCAAATAGCAGTCAAAACTGGTTTGATATTGCTGAAAAAAGGACTGCTATTTATAGCAAAAATCCCCTACCTGAGATGACTTTCGGAGATGACAGTATGGCCCCACCATGTCATGCTGTTTTTATTGTATTGCACATTTCGGAGATACAAGTGGAACACTGAAAACTCGTGTCAACAGTGCGCCACACACTAGTTGACAGGAAAGGGATAACGATATTATCTTTTCCACGCAATTGCTGACACTCGATGACACAGAAGGGATTATAGGACTAGCTTTGTGATGTGAGACAGTATTTCTTTGCTTTCGTTTTGTCTCATGCAACTAAGGAGAGGAAGTTTCTTGGGCACTAAAATTTGCAATAGAAAAATTGGTCATTTTTCATTAAGGCGTCAGCTGACCATTGGTAATTCGACCGTTAGTCAGTTGGCCTACACCCGTTTCTGCCATGTAATTGATTCCAGAGTAATTCGTATGTAATTCTCTCCGATAACCTCTGCGGTATTTCAACGGGTATCCAGACATTTTATCGAGAGACATTTTGTCGAAAGTGATATTAGACACATTTTGTCGAAATTTATGTGGGGTTGCTGAAACTAATTAAAAAATTGAGTGGGGTTGTTGAAACAATTAAAACCAAAAACTCATAAAACTTTTTATTTCACCGCCCCCTTGACATATCAACATCAAAATTTACAATCAATAGCTATGGCAAACTCGAATTTTACAAGTCAAATATGAAGTACATTCTTCGTTGACAATGCTTATCACAATAATGTCGAATTTCGCAAGCTGAATCACTAGGTCATTCGAAAGTTAAATCACTAGTTTATTCTCTCTCATCACGGTGTGCCGGCTTCCAGCGATTGTTGTACGCAATTCCGTCGGGGAATTCCGGTAGTTTTCCGGTTGTCCACACGGTCTTTGCAAAGCCCATAAGGCGTTGCTGCAGATTGCGGTATTCACGGCGCACTCTCTTTTTAAGCGGTTTCCCACTCTGTGCTGGTTGATAAGTGTACGGACGGATCAGTCCTGCTTTAAAGCAAGATTGAGGGTCCAGATGCTAGGATATTTGTATCCGATAATGTGGCTGAAGTGATTCTTCCATCCTTCGCATTGGTGGTTCGTTTGGGGTTCGTTGCGCAGATTAGCGTCATGAACGTAGACGTAATACTCACAAATATCCCCATCGCGTACTTCCGAAATGTATTATTTGCAGGTGTACTTGCAAACAAGAATTGTAGTTTCAAGAACACATGCAACAACATCTCTGGTCAGTGAAGGGATTAACCCTTTCCTTTCAGGTACTGCTGGGGGGTCCATGCATAAGCTTGATAACTCCACTTATCAAGAAAATGCACTATTACCACTACGGTATTTCTTGGCCTCTGTGCGATCACATATGTAAGTCTTACACCTCAAAACCGATTAGAAGTGGGCATTTTTTAGGAAAATGCGGTGGGAAAAACCTATGTTTGTTACTAAAATTTCAAACTTTAAAAGCGTTTTTCTCCACTGCTGATAAGTGCAGTTATCAGGTTTATGCGTGGACCCCTTCTTATTGACAAGTACAAATTATTAACAGTTGTGAGAATGACTCTGGTCTGTGATGGAATTAAGCATCATTTCTTTTAAGTAGTAATTGCAACTAACAAATACAAATTGATAATAGTTGTAAGAATGACTCTGGTATATGATAGAATCAAACTTAAGAATTATACTTGAAAACAATTTAAAGGAATGACTGGTTTCCATAGATATTTGTGAAGAATTCTTTCATCTGTTTGATTGCAATTTACTGCCAAAAACAGTACTTTGTAAAGAGCTTCGATTTGAGGCACATTTCAAAGGAATCACTAACGTTAGAGCCAAAATCATTCCGTCCAGTATCAAATCTCCCCTATTTGTCACAATTAATAGAACAGGCAGTTCTTGATCAACTCCAAGTGCACTTCGTATCAAATGAGAGGAACCTCTCAGTCCGCTTATAAGGCGCAACACAGTTGCGAAACGGCAATGAAACGCATTTTGAATGATATTTTCAAAGCCATTGATCAGAACCAAGTTGTGTTTTTAGCCCTGTTGGACTTGTCAGCGGCATTCGATGTCGTTGATCATACAATTTTGCTGCAACGATTACGTTCACAAGGATTAGAGGGTGACGTCTTGGACTGGTTGCGCTCTTATTTTAAGGGTCGCACTCAACAAGTGTGTTGCGACGGCCATAAGTCTAGTATTAAAGAACTTGAATGTGGCATGCCACAAGGAAGCAAAATTGGTCCTCAAGGCTATAAAAAGTACAACGAATCCCCAGGTACCTTAGCACGTCTTCTGAGAACACTGTTCCACTTTTATGCCGATGATGGACAGCTTTGGAAGGCTGTCTGCCCATCTTCCACTCAAGATGTTCAGAAAGCTGTTGAACATCTAGAAGCTGCCATCTCTCATGTCTCGTCCCGGATGCGTACATATCGACTAAAACTAAATGAGTCAAAGCCTGAATTTTTAGTCATCGGAACGCCCAGAAATCGTGACAAGGCAATGGTAGACGGTTTACTCTTAGGGAATTCGACTATTCAACGCTCTTCATCTGCACGCACCTTGGTGCCATGATTGATGAATCGCTCAAGTTGGAGACACAGATAAATGAGGTTGTAAAAAATGCAGATTTGTTATTAGGGAACTGTGGCAAGTCCGGAAATATTTGACACTGCAAACTACGAAGACCGTTGTTCATGCAGCTGTCATTTCCCGTCTTGATTTTTGCAACAGTCTGTGTGTGAATATGCCAGCTGTTCAGATTCGCAAGTTGCAAAAGATTCAAAACGAAGCTGCTCGGCTGATTACTCTGGCCCCTCGTGGGGAACACATCACCCCTGTGTTACAGAGTCTACATTGGTTGTCTGTCAAACATCGCATTGACTACAAAGTAACAATGACTCTTCAAAGCTTTGCGCAATGCTGGAACACAGTACATGCGTGAGTTGCTAGTGCCATACGAGCCATTGAGCCATTGAGGTCTTCTGAATGTTCTCTACTTGTAGAACCTCGGTTCAGACTTGCCTCTGCTGGTTTGCGTTGCTTCGAAGTGGCTGCACCTAGGCTATGGAACTCGTTTCCAAAAGAATTGCGATCTGTACACTCACTGGATATGTTAAAAAAAACTATTGAAAACGCATTATTTTAAAATGGCATTTAATATTTAAATTGACATTATCATTATTGACTATCAGTATTACATTGCATTTTAGAAACAGTATTATATATTAAGATTTTTATTTTAGGTTATATATAAAATTTTGATGTTAGATACAAATACTTTTGAATTTTTTATCTATGTTATGTAGCGCTTTTATAATGTTCTTGAAGAGCGCATTACAAGAAAACGCAGTAATAATAATAATAATAATAATAATAATAATAATAATAATAATAATAATAATAATAATAATAATAATAATAATGTTTGAGTGGAAAAAATGTATTAAATTTTATTTTTGTTAAGAAAAGAATCAAAACACCTTCCAGAAAAATCGGCTGTAAAGAAATTATAAATTTTGACAAAATGTCCCGAATATCACTTTCGACAAAATGTTCCCCGACAAAGTGTCTCTCGACAAACTGTCTCTCGCCAAAATGGATTCATCTCAGCGGCGTATCGCAACCTTTTTCTCAGCACGGAAAAATGTATAGCAGAATAATCAACTACGGAGGAATTCTTCAAATTTAATAGTGGGACATACGAATTAAAATAAATAGCAACACAAGTACAAACACTAATACATAAAAGTTCATGGATATTTCATTAATGATGAACCAGTTGCGAGTTGTCCTTTTTTAATTGCTTGCATATTGTCCAGTTGCGAGTTGTCGCGGATTCTTCTACACTGGAAGTTGTATAGTAAATATGACTGGTGTCATACAAAAAAAGAACATATTAATTAAAATCCCGGCACGACAAGAATCCGGATTACAGTTCTCCATTTTTCATATGTGGAGGCCAAGATATCCTTGAGGGAACCAAGAGATCCCAGGATATTTTGGCCCACCCGGGGCTAAGATATCAGGGGGTCAAGATATCCCTGGACACCGCTGAGGTTCTAGTTATCGAATTGCAACTGAATAGGTATTTCACAAACAGCAGATGCCAGTTTCGTCGGTGATTCGAATATGTCAGCATGAACAGAGTGCTGTAGTTAAAAAAATAAAATGAGTAATGGACAGCCTTCTACGGTCCGTCTACTGAACAAGAAAACGATTTAAAACTGCTTTAAGGTTCGAACACTATATTACAGAGACTTGTGATGCACTTATGGCGTTTAAACCATTGCAGTTTACAACTTATTACGTGTTAATTATTTTCTTCGTTCAAATGCTTAAGCCTCTTTTCTCCTCGCCAATACAACAATTAGCTGAATAGCCACTCCAGCGCATTTACTTGCCCATTTGGCAAATAGCTGATTGCAGCAACGTCATAAGAAGCTGCACGCGTTCTAATCTCCGTAATGCCGGAACAAAGCATCATAAATGTATTAATAGCAGCATTATTAGCCAGGAAAAAATAGGAGAAAAGTGTGGATGTGGGGTGTGTGCCTGCCTGGCTGTTCAGGAATTATAGACCTATTCCCTTCTTTCCGGGATTTTCCACATTCATCAAAACATCCCACCCCCTCCCTCGCTACTCTGTTTTTAGGGCCCCAGTTTTGAAGAAATCTCGAACCAGCCTTTGTCAGGCAGTGAGCCGCAGACACAAAAAAAGCTATCGATTTAATACTTGAAACGAGAAAATATAAAATATTATGAACTTTGTTATATTCACTGGACGTTGACATACTGCCAGTTAATATATCTTCACAATTCCGTCCCTTTTCAGAAATTCCACATAAAAATAGACCTCAGTTCCTCAACGAAGGCCTTCTTACCGACCAACGACTGGTGGACAGATGAAGTCTCCACACGAATATCGATTGTCTCTTGATGACGTGTGCAAAATCCTGATTCGGTCACATATGTTCAGTTTTGGTTTTGACTCCCTCTTACCAGCACAAAACAGAGAGAAACCGACCATGTTTTTGATCTTAAGAAAAACCCTTAAAAGATTAAAATGAACTGTGTTTTAAACCACCTGCGGTCCACAGAACGCTGATCTAATACCTTGTAACAAATGCCCTTGTCAGTAAATATTTCTGCGGCTGTCTGGTCCCGTGCACAATCAAGTACCATTCCAGGACGGGGATACCGTTATGCGTGTGGGGTGGGGGGGGGGAGCAAGGGGGGAGGGGGGAGCCTCTGTTCAATCACACAGCTACTAAAAGACGTCATTTTATTGAGCTACAACAGAACAAGTTCTCACCAAGTTGGCCGCCCGTTTTTGAACGCTAACATTACATACGGATCGCTATTTAATGCTCCCACCCTGGTTCTTGGCAGTGAGGCGGAGTAATACACAGCTTCTGATCACTCAATCCATGAAATCGCACAGAGAAAGCTCCAAGGATGAGTGTGCTGCAGGTCAAATTTGTTCAACAACCGACAGTATAAACGTGTTGCTTGTAGGAAGTAAATCTTGCATGAAAATTTGTCGATGAGAAGTCGTCATAATATTGAATGTACATCTTTCTTTCTGCTTAATAAAGCAACAAACACGACAAAGATACGGGTATTTCGCATAGAATTCAAGTTCTGCAATGATGGTAAAATACGTACTTATGTACTGTGATGACATGAAGTATCATGACGTCACTGACATTTTGTTATTGGCTTTTTTTTTTTTTTTTGAGATCAATAAATCCAGGGCTTGATAGCTGACTGACAGTTAAGGGTGGCGAAGCATGGTGTTGCGATCAAAACTTGACTGTAGGAAAAAACTGAACAACTGCCCAATACACTAGAGCGGCCGATCGCTACATAAATCAAAAGTAGAGCTGCAGATCGCTACATAAAACTAGAGCGCTGGATCGCTACATAAATCATAACTAGAGCTGCAGATCGCTACATGAACCAAAACTAGAGCGACAGATCGCTACATAAACCAAAACCAGAGCGGCGAATCGCCACATAAATCAAAACTAGAGCTGCAGATCGCTACATAAAACTAGAGCGGTGGATCGCCACATAAATCATAACTAGAGCTGCAGATCGCTACATGAACCAAAAACTAGAGCTGCAGATCGCTATATAAATCAAAACCAGAGCGGCGAATCGCTACATAAATCAAAACTAGAGAGGCGGCTCACTACATGAACCAAAACTAGAGCTGCAGATCGTCATATAAATGAAAACTAGAGTGGCAGATCTCTACATGAATCAAAGCGGAAGATGGGAACGGGGGGGGGGGGGGGGCTCTTAGTCTTCAAAACTAAATGGATGTTTGGCTGAAGACCGAAAAGACTGTTAGAACCCCCCCCCCCCCCAAAAAAAAAGCTTAATTCAGAAATACCGCTCCTTTAAAAATGACTTACTTGAAAGAATATTACGGGAAAATAAAAGTAACATGAACGATAAATTAAGTTTGGCAATTCGGAAAATTCGCTGATTTCTTTATCTAAACATTCGCTGATTTCTTTATCTGAACATTCGCTGATTTCTTTATCTGAACATTCGCTGATTTCTTTATCTGAACATTCGCTGATTTCTTTATCTGAACATTCGCTGATTTCTTTATCTGAACGTTCGCTGATTTTTATCTGAAAAAAAAGAACATGCGGATGAATGTATTCAAACATTCCGAACCGAGCTAATAAGAGGAGGGAGGAGAGTTAAGAATCGGTGAGCAAATGTGATACAATAGACAGGGAGGGCTACAACGGGATTTCAAAATTATAACGGTGACAGAAACTAACCAACCAGCTAAAGATCCATATATTTTCGGCAATTCTAACTTTGAAATTGATATTAAAGTACCTAATCGCCAATAAACAGAACGTATCCGTTTGTGTTTTTCTGCCTTGCTGCAAATAGTCCTCATTAATTTTCTTACCTCGTGCGACGCAAAGCCCATAAACACTGGCTGTTTACGTGAGTGCACAATCATTTCCGTTCCGCTAGCTAAGGCTGCTCATGCTTTGTTCTCACCGACGTGCGATGTAAAATTATTTATCGATAAAACATAACATTAAAGGCATTTTTCGCCTCAAAATTGCACACACCACTAGGATGGATGTCCTCCGATATACACGTAAATTTTCGAATGTCTAGTTGCTCGTGTTTTTGACGAGTTCCGTGGAAACGGCTTGCAGAGAAAAGGAGAAAATTCGCTTTCCAATACGCAAGTATTTACATTAGGAAAACGAAACTTTCCATATGTACAGATCTCGCAGTGGCTTTTTACTTTTTTCCCAAGGTGCTCCGTTTTAGAAAAAAGAAGGTTGTTTTGTGTTTAGTTTGTTTTTCAATTTGGGCACTGTCATTGTGTGTAACTGAGTAAGACTGTCATCGTGAAGTCCCTGGCTGATTGTTTTACACTGGGATTCCTCTGCCCAATCTACGGTTACCGAAATGAAAAACAAAAACATTGACTTCCATTAGACATTGAGAAATCTCCGGAAAATGAAGGGGGAAAAGACGCATTGAATTACCCATTGCCCGGGTTTTCTTGACGGATTTTTTTTTCTTCGCAGAGTTGCGAGGGTCGCGGAGAAATAAAGAATTTATTTTTATCATAGGCAATATGGCAATCTCTGAAAGTGTAGAAATCAATTCTCAGTCTGGGTCTGTAAGTCACGAAAGCCTATAAAATACGCGACAATACAGCGAAATCAATCAATACTAATCAATACTAATCAATACTTATGGTAATAAAGCAACAGGTAAACATGTATCATACCAATAGACAATATCTTTCGGGATAAAGTTTGGATTTGAGCGATAATGCAGCATAACAACTAAGCACCACTGACATGCACGTAGCCACCGTCATGACGTCATATTTCCCTGACGGCGACATTATTTCATTTAGTTCCAAGAACTACAATAACCCATCAAGCACAGGCAAAACATCTTCAGCAATTTGGATCACAGCAAATACGGAGTTGCTCATTTGCAATGATTAATGCCACCTTTACATTAGTTCTCATGTTAGTGTCAAGTTCAGACGGTCTAAAGCTTTGGATCGTCCCTGTATTCTGATACACGTTTGCTTGCTGCTGTTTGATTAAGACCTTTGGGGTTACAGTGATCGTCTGTACTTCCGCAATTACTGCTAAGAGTTGGATTGGATATTCCGACCGTGACATAATATGTATTACTTTGAAAGATCATCATCTTCATCCTCATCCTCCTAATCCTCATCCTCATCCTCCTAATCCTAGTCCTCCTCCTCCTCCTCCTCCTCCTCATCATCATCATCATCATCATCATCATCATCATCATCAACAACAACAACAACATCATCATCATCGTCATCATCATTATCATCACATAGGACGGGGGAGGGGGCTGCAATGCCAAGGCGAGGACGGAGGGAGGGGGCTGCAATGCAAACGTGAGGACGAAGGGAGGGGGCTGCAATGCCAAGGTGAGAACGGAGGGAGGGGGCTGCAATGCCAAGGTGAGGATGGGGGAGGGGGCTGCAATGCCAAGGTGAGAACGGAGGGAGGGGGCTGCAATGCCAAGG